>VZRL01003051.1:1049501-1144465 GCA_013397895.1 Origma solitaria | reverse complement strand
TTTTTAATTGTAGGAGAATAGAATCATTTAGGTGGAAAAAGATTTTGAAGATCAAGTCCAACCTTTAACCCAGCACTGCCAAGTCCACCACTAAACCTGATAGCCTCAATTACGCATCTTTTAATTAACTTCAGAGATAATGACCCAAACTGCTTCTCCAGACAGCCTGTTCCAATTCTTGACAGCCCTTCCAGTGAAGAAGTCTTTCCTAACATCCAATCTAAACATGCCCTGGTGCAACTTGAGGCCATTTCTTCCCATCCTGTTGCTTGTTCCTTGTGAGAAGGGACCATTTTGTAACAATCCAAAAGGCAGCAGTGCTGTGGCTTCATGTGGGAGAAGCAAACACTGACGCTTGTTCAACAAACTTATCCTCACATCATTTACTCCCCAAGGTTTACACAATAGTCACACTTTTCTTGATTTTGCTGCTGCTCTAGGAAATTGTTATTCTGCTTATGGTAAAACCTTTCCCTGGTTTCTCTCTACCCTGGGAAAAATGCAATATATGAAACAGGACAAAGTAATGTCGGCAGAAAAAAATCTTCCATCTAGGAGTCAAAATATCAAAATATTCATTTTAGTGAAGATTTTGTCAGATAACAGTTTAATGTTCTTCAATCAGACCCAGCAAAAACTGACCTTCTGCCTCCCTCAGGCCAGCCAAGAGTCTCTGCTGCCCATCTTGCATTGTCCATGTACATTTCAAAGAAAAACAGTGATCATCAGACTTATGCACAACATTGAAATATTCACTTGATTTCATCTGCAGGGAAAGCTATTCCTTTGGAAAGCTGGAGCATATATTAGTTACCTCCAAATCCTTCTGGCTTCATACTTTAAAATTAAAATTCCTCATTATCATGGCAGAAAACTGCCAGAAATTACAGGGCATGAGAGATGAAAGTTAAGCCGGATAGAGCATTGATTACAATAAGATATTTGCAGTATCAGTGTACTACAGGTAACACATGCAGAAAATCAAATACCCTTTGCATATGCTCTGCCCTGACAACCCTTTCTTTTAATTAAAAGACACTTGTAAATTTTTTGTTCAGTCTTGTAGAACAGCAGGAGCATGTGCGTGTACAAAAAAAAAAATCATACATCTCCACTGGACAAAAATATAAGGAAATGCCATGGGAAAATGCTTTGCTTCTTCTTTATCCTATATCAAATAAATGTGCAGTTCAGATGAAAGCTTAATGCAATTCCAGCCTCATTTGTATCCTTCAGATAAAAGTTAGTAATAAGTCAAATCAGCCAGAAGGTAGAAACTTAATGCCTCAATAGCACGACCTATGGTGCATAGATTTAACAAAAAAGAAAAAATATTTCAATATTAGGACACGTTATCGATGTATATCTTTTAAAAAACTCACTCAAGACAAATAAATAAACAATTTTTGAGAAGACGACGCATGATCTGTGTCATAGCATGCAAATGTATCAGCAGCGCATTGACCCAAGTGGTTTTTTTACAATTTTTCTCTGAACTGTAAGGAATAAGGAGACATTGACAAGAGTGGTTTAGTGCTTTTCCCACAATATGGCACTAATTTTTAAGACTGACAGTTTCTAATGGTAAAAGAGTATTTGTTTCCTTCCTCAATAATATGACCATTTTTCCATTAAAAACTCAGCTGCATCCATTTGAAATTCTGAATAGGTATTTCACCAACTCCTGCATTAGAATCTCTTTGTTTACTTTGTTTACCTCCTTGCCGTTTATGTGACCAAATTCTTTCTGTAAGGAATGGTGAGAAGTCAATGGGACAATTCAGAAAATCTTTGTCAGATGTGTGAGGCAGATAATGTGAAGACCTCCCCACTGTGCTGAAATTTGAAAGATTTATTCGAACAGCAAACAGATCACTTCTATTCAAGACACAAAATTCAAGAGGAAACAGCAATTTGATTGAATTAGATTTCAAAAGGATCGAAACCGCGTCCCTACAAATACAGTGCAGCTTTCTGTACTTCGGGGATGTTGCTGACTGGTTTTTGAGGAGACCATCCTTTGTGAAGAAGGTCACTAATTTGGGTCATCCAGTTAAAGACAATGAAATGCAGATATCTCTTGGATGGAGCCAGTGATTCCACAGAAAACAGCAAATTTCAGAACCAATTGGTTACATCTGTCCTAAAGGGATATATTCAAGGCCAGCATCAGTTTTCACAAGCAGCCCCTCTTCCTACCAGTATCAGACTTTGAATTTGCCATCAAATCATTCTAGCCGTGAATGAGTTCTTGATTGTTGACTTCAATACTCTGTCCCTGGAAACCCTCGCATCTTTCCCCCTTAATAAAATGCAAAATCTGCTATTTCCTGCTTCACCCACAACATCCCTCACCCATGGGGTGGTGAGCAGCATGACTTACAGGCAGGACACGATCTTTATGCTATTTTCTACATAGAATTTCTCTTTGGCTTACTGAATTTTTATTTAGCACTGAGCTCTGCTGCTGCTGCTGCGACTGTTCCAGGACGTGCCAGCCCCTGACAGCCAGAGGAACACTATTGCTGTCTCCAGCACACCTTTCCTTCTCATAAATGCCTCCTTCCCTCGGGGGAGACAGCACTGCACCTCCAGCTAAACAGCTGTGCTGGTGGCAGTGCTGATGCTCCTCCTAACAACTGGCGGAAGCCGTGCTGCTCGCTGTATTTAATAGCAGTAAAAAATTTAACACCCCAACAGCAGCCAGCAGACAGTTGGCATTACTGTGACTAGGCTGCTTATTAAAATCCATGGCAGGTATTTTTATTGTGCTTTAATTGCACGGGGTAATTAATAAGATGACATACCTGTAATTTAAGTCTCCAAATTAGGGCCTGTGATTTACGACGAGGACACTGGCGGAGTTTTACTGCAACAGAACTGTCAGCATCTGTGCTCAGGTAACCCTGATCTCCAAACCCTTCCCTGCCAGAGTAAAAATATCAGTGACAGGGCAAACAAATCTAATTGGGAGGTGCGGAGGAAAAAACCCCACAAGCACAAAAAACACACGGAAGGAAGAGAGCAACTATTTTTCCTTCATCCTGGAACAACAGGACTTTCACAAAACCGAGAAGCCCAAATGCCAGGATTGCCTACATTGCACATGGTTTGCACCGCTGGGCTGTTTACAGGTCCCACACAGGTCCCTGTACCCCTGCATGGCCATCTCCTTGCAGCTCTTTGCCCATGATCCTTCCATTGCAGCTACAAAGAGAATTCTTAAGGAAGGGTTTCCTGTGCATGGAGGCTCCTGTGGAACAACAGACCTGCAGAGTTTCTGCTTTCTCCCTTCACACAGCAGTAACCATGCAGAGATTTTTAAATTAACATCCAATGCCTAGCAGAGGGAGAAGACCAAGAACATTTTCTGTACACAGGTGAGGGGTAATTGAAGAGTTTTTCCAGAACTCTAGATTTCCCTGGAAAAGCAGCAGCCCTCACTGTCTGACTCCTACAAGAAAAGATCATTCAAGTTACTATGAAGCTGTAGCACAGAGCACATAAACATTAATTCTTAATTATTCAATCTATGGCCGCTGCTTACTTTTGGGCTAGAGAAAAGGAGAGGGAAACCTTCTTACTCTTCTGATTTCTTGCCTGCAAAAAGTTTACAGAGCTCGCATGAGCCAAGCCCAAATGCAATGCCTGTGATCTGCCACAGACTGTCACTCCTAAAGGTCTCCCAACAACGCGGCCACCAGCCAGGAGAACTGCCCCTTGTCACTTCACAATGTATCTCAGCAGTAAGTAGTGCTTAACACCCCGAAATCGACAGGTATCCAGTGAGAAAAGCATCCTTCAGGGGAGAAAGGTAGGCTTTGGAACCAGAGGTGGAAGCAGATCTGTGACCCCAAAGTGCTGTCAGCTGTATACGGGAGCCAGGCAGGCCAGGAAAACTGAATTACAGCAGCAGTTCAGAACGATATAAAACCTATTATTTTGACAATTATTAAAATTCCACTATTTCTTCAAGCATCCTCTTTAGTTCCCTCATCAGCCTCTTAGCTATGTTTTCACTTGTCCACATTTTTCACCAGTGGGAGAAGAAACACTTGCATGAAACAAAACTGTTCTTGTTCACTAAAACGCTGAAGCAAAATATTAAAACAGTCTTAGCACTGCTCCATAATCCCAACCTATATTTAGCAAAGCGAAATCCTATTTATGGATTCAAATATGTATAGTATCAAGCAAACTAAAGAGCCAATTACATCCCCAATGTTATTATCCCTGTGACAGGATAATATAAAACCCAGTAACAGCTTCTCATTGATCAGCTAATCAAACATGTTTCTAGGAGTTTGGTTACCATAAACAAACTACAATATGGCCAAATTCTTACATCTTTTCTTTGTTAATAATTCTTTATTACTGTGTGCCTGCAGTTTTACAGATTAAAGCAATACTTTTGTCTTGTCCTAAAGAAGCAGATTGCATGTTTATAGATGACTGTTATCTCATGAAATGATGAGCATTCCTCTTAGGCTGGCTGTCAGGCAGTCATTGGCATTTCCATCTCCATCCCTATATATTCAGAGACCAAAAGAGCATCCAGAGATGTTGTTACTGGGAATAATTTTAGTCGTTTTTCCACCAGAGCACAAGAAGGAACAATGGGGCCCAAAAAGCCACAGCACTCAATCATCTTTTGGCCCTGGTTAGAATCAATAAGCAGCTGTGAATGGCCACTCTTCTGACAATACAGCCTGAAAGAAAAATAAGAGAGGAAAAAAAGAGAGAGAGAAAGAAAACATTAATCACTGTAAATCAATAGAGTAATGAAATCTTCTTGCATTGGAAATAACAAGAAGGGCACTTCATTTAATCATAATTTCCCACAGTGCAGACCCACTTTCTACCCTAAGTTATGTACACACATAGAGAGAAAGAGCAGCTGTGCTCACCAGCACCACACACTCATTCATCTTATGGGTTTTTTCCTTTTTTTTCCCCTTTTATTTTAATGGATATATTTTTCTCTTCCCTCAAGGGTATTTTCAAAGACAAACCCAAGGCACTTTAGGAGACACCCAGTTCTCACTATGAAGTCACTTGCTTCCCATACTAAAAAGTTTTAACATGTTTTTCACCTAATAAAAGCTGGATTCTAACCATAACCAGTCCTGCACAAATGATGAGATGTTTTTAGAAAACTGGGCGAGGGTTTAGCATTTTGTCCCCAGGCATACAAAGCACAACAAAGAGAAAAGGGAAATCAGAGCTAGCACTAAATGTTTCACCATCCTTGTAGTCAGCATCAGTGGTATTGACCAGACAAAAGATCACAAACACCTATTCCCTGCCTGCTCCAATTACAGGAGCATCGGAAAGAACTTCAATAGCAAAAAAAAAAAGTTCCACAGCCCAAAACGCCAATATAATTTTCTTTTTTCAACACCATTTTCTTGGTGCTTTTAAAGGTTTTTAAGGCGCACGATCTCCATGCCAGTGTGTGTTGTGACAGAGGGACAGTGCTTTTAGCCACATGAAAGAGTCCCTGCAGAAGTGGTCGCTCACAGGGTAGAACTGGGATGCAGGAGTTTGTTTTGTCTGGCTCAGGCTTTTGCTGCTTGGCAAAATCCACCACACCAGTAAGTCAAAATCTCTTTTTAGCCAAATGTCTTTTGAAAAAGAAGGGGAAAATGTTCCCTGCCACTGGTAGATCACAAATGAGATCAAGTATCAAAATTGTCTAAAACTGAAACCCCCCAACTATTTTTGAATAAAAAATCGGTACCATTTAATTTCCACCCCAGCCCAGTGAACAGAGGTGTCTCCAGGGAGTACAAAATGAATGAGGTCTGAAGTTCTCAGCCATCCTCACCAGCATGGCAATGATACTGCAAGCACCAGCACTTTCTACTAAAAACATGAAGTGGCCAGGCTGATCTGTTCATGTCATTCGCCACTTGTTCACAACAAAATCATATTAAATTCAGAATAGATCAACGGCTGCTAAAACCCACAGTTCCAATTCCCTGGGGCCTAAAACGTTTTTGGAAAAGGTTGCTTCATTCTTTCTTAGGTCAATGATTCCTCACTTCTCCGTAGAGTCATTTTATTACAAAAAACGTTCTGCTGTGCTCTGACACTGCAACTCTGTCTCTTGTTTTCTTGCTAGGATCGAGTAACCAAAGGGACGATCCTTTTCTAGTTCATGTCCAATCAGTAAATCAACCTATCCTGAGGCATGCTCATCATGACTCTGTCACAGAAATATCTTCCTTGAAGTAGGTTTACAGAACAACAGTAAAAACTTTAAGGGTGACAAAAATCCAACCATGCTTGATATGTATCAGCAATAAATATCAGCAATCCATTTTTTCCATCCACACACATCCTAAATTTAGTATTTCACTTCAGAATCAATTAAGTACATTGAGGATTTATGCTGACATTGAACAACAACATTATTTATTTTAAAAATCCTGGAAACAGCAAGCTGGGTACGGTTTATGACAAATCTTGACATTTTGTCTGTCTGCAATCTTTTATTCATCATGAGAAACACCATACACAGACAGTAAGGTCCTGGGGAAGCAACATCTCAAATGGCCAAACACGGCCCTACAGAATTGCTGGCAGAAAGCTTCCAGAATATTTAGTATTTTTCATTATGTGCTGGCTGCTGAGATCGCAGGGCTTTATCAGAAACCTTAGCTTCCATGGGGCATTATCTGTTCCCCCAGGTCTGCACAGGAGAGCTTGAGATGATAAATTATGTCATTTCATACTACAGAGGAAGAGGAGATACTCAATCGAGACTAAAAATATATTTTGAGTATCAGTGTAGCACACTTTCCCCACTTGTTTGCAGCACACGCCACCCAGTTCATCGCATGCTCTGTCACAATATTGCATCACAAAAATGCCTTTAACTTCAGTGTTCTACCTATTACAAAAAGGATTTTCCCTCCCAATTGTGTTAGATAAATCATGCCAAAACCAAGGTTTGCATATTTGTATTCAGAATCTCTTGAACAAACTCATTTGTAGCAGCTTGACCAACAAAGAAGTGAAGTCATGATCTGGAATACTTACTTCAAAATAAAATTAGGACCTGTTGTAGCATATACTGCCAAATTATCTTCCAGAGAATTCTCAAGCTAAAATTCTGCTGCCACACTGCCCACTGGGGGAATCCCATGGGTGAAACTTCAGCCTCACTCCCGTGTTAACACTTTGTGCTTCTCCTTGGCCAAACAAGGATGTGCTGTACGCCTGGTTTAGGGAAAGGGAAAAAATGTCCATATTGCCCAGGAAGGGTAGAGGGGAAATGGAAACAAGGTGAACTAAAAGAAAACGAAACCAAACCAAACAAAAAAAAAAAAAGGTTGTTACTGGGCTGGAAACCAAGATTCAATCCACTGAGATGAAGTATTTAAAGCATTTTAGAGGTGATGCTTTCGGAGTACCCGATTTGTTTCTTGAACAAAACAGCCACACACTTGGCATCGCACAGTTTGAAACAGAAAACCTAAACACACCCATTGAATTTATGCTTTCCAGAAACCAACCGTATCCCAAAGATACATTTCTAGTTGGCTAAAAGAATGCCAGTGCAGAAGGGTATACTATAAATGAGACAATCAGCTAGAAAATATTAAATAAACTTAACTTCATTGCAGAAAATTCTTATATACTCCCCTTTCCTTGATTTAATCATAAGAAATTGGTAAGCTTATGCATCTAATAAAATACACATGGACCTCTAGCTTATTTGCTAATACAATCTCAAAACTAAGTATGTATTAAGTATATTTTATAGATTGAAACTGTGAATTAATAGCAAAACCATCCATAGCTTGTCAGGAGTATTTGATTAGAGAGAAGATGCCTTTTCAATAAAAAAGGGATAAAAAAGTCTGGAAAAAAAAATACTTGAGTGCAGCCTTCAAAAGCAGGATCAAGGAGAATGACAATTATTTCCAATGAATCAGTTAATCTGCAAGTTAGAAAAATGAAAGAAAAATGTCCAGTGGGCACATGTGAAGTCTGTTGTGATGTCCCCCCTGTTGGCTTCAGGCGTTCACTTACACTGACAGATGAGCACATCTAGAAAAGCCAAGAAAGACTAAAAATGTTTAAAGCCTAAAAGTTGCTTCCATATGAAGGAACGTGGTCATTATAAGATGCATTCCTGTAATTTTGCACAACTAATGTCAATCCCACCCTCAATGTCCTATATACTCCTTACATTTTCTCTTTCATCTCATACACAAAACCAAACATGGAAATAAATTATTGAATGTCTTCTTTCGAGGTCAAACTCTCATGCTGAGCTGTGCTTTTGTTGTTGTTTTTTGGTCTGGCCTTTACTATTTACTTGTAATTTAACACCAAAATGTATTATTTCTCTTTATTTAAATGCATAACACCAAAGCCAAGCAGAATTGACAGCGGTGAAATACGAAAAGCACAGAAAAGTCCTTCCTGAAAGAGAACCTCAGAGCAGCTTTCCCAAACTCCAGCCAAACTCCCAGACTTCTGCAGAGAATTCAAACTATCTGTAACTTTTCTTATCAAGCTTGAAGAAGTTTTATTGCATCTGCTCCAAGAATTTTAACAGGTGAAAAATTGACAGCATGTAACATAACGGGAGTGGATATCTAATATTCTGAATTCATGGGGGAACTAATTCTGAAGACTATTTAATTCCTTGTTCTAGGAAAACTCCCACTGAAGTCAATGAGACTGTGTGGGGTGAATTCAGAAACTAAAATGTAAAATGGTACAATAGCACCTGGTCCCTGAGATAAAAGAACTTGTGTTGAACTGCTCTTGCAACAAAAGCTGAATGTATCAAAACCCTCATGTGGTTTCAGATTTCACTTTAATTAAAAATGAGTCAAGTTTCAAAACAGTTCTTGAGGTATATCAAATTTTAAAGCAATCCTGAGCTTATTTCCACAAGCAACCTCCAAAGCCAATGTACAGATTTGCACAAAAAATAATTTCAAGAAAACTGACAGCTTTTGCTTCCTTCAGCTGTTTTGAACAAGCTGTACTTTGTGAGGACGGATCAAAGGAAACCGAACCAGGAGGGTATCAGTTGCCATAATCTGTCAGCACGGGCAATGCCAGGTGCTTCAGGGAAGAGCAAAGCTGCTCAGGGATGTTTAAAGACCCTGCCTCTGGTAGGTTCTGCTTCCTTTAGTGATGCTGTGACTATTTAAGGCACTACAATGTGAACATGGCACAAACCCTTCCACATGACCCAACAAGTCCATTTCCCCTTCAGAAACCTCGCAGGAGATAACTGAGAATAGCTCGTTCAAGGAATATTCCATCTAAACCCCAGCATTTAGGGAGCTGGCTTATGTGGGAAGCATGCAAATGTTTATTATTCTGGTAACGCCTCCTTTATTGGAGTATTTATTTACAGCACTCCTGTTGGCATCACCACATTATGATCTGTACAAAGAGCATTTCTTGGAGTTTGCTGCTTGGTTCTTGGTAGGGGTTGTTGGGAGCATTCCGGCACATGAGTTCCTCATGAAAACAAAGTAAGGATCATGCTTTTAAGAAGGCATTTCAGTAGGTAGGGCCAGATCACCAGGCTCCCTGAGCTGGCTCGTGCTTTTGGGAGCCAGCAGAGCTGCACTGATTGGCCCCTGGGGAATGTCCTACCCTGATTCCTGCTGGTTTCCTCCCACATAGGATCTTGGCACCACCTTATTCCTCAGGCATATTTTGTCACATCCCCTGCATTGCTCTTCATGAAAAAGAAAAAGCAGTTATTTTGCTCAGCCTCAAAGTTACAGTAAAAGCCCGGGGCAGAACATTTTGCTCCATTTCTCTATTCATCAGTGTAAATAATTATTACTGAACCAGCAGTGGAATAGTAGAGTAAAACATCAGCCTCACTTCTCAGCTTACTCAAACATCTTCTGGAGCATCAGATCCTCCAGACTTATGTGTTTTAAATGCATTCATATCAGTGACACTACTGCAAAATCCATTGACTCAATCAAAAGACAATAATTAAAACTTGGATAGGCTGAGCAGAAATTTTGGTACAGACTGAGCATAGCCAAGCAAAACACATTCCCAGAAATCAAGAGCTTGTGTTATACATGAACTGTAGCAGCTCAACCCAAAAAAGATAATTGGTATAAAGAACAAATATTTTCAGTTCAGATGTATGGTAACACAGAAGAGTTAATGTTGGAACGTCTGAGAAGCTCTTATGAATCTGAGAAAAGTCACAACTTCTCTAAAATCTGTGAAAAAAAAAATCCCCTCTTTTTGCTTCTGAGGCATTACTACACTTCAGCAGGCACCAAAATCTTGAAAGCACTGGAATTGGATCAACACCACATTTCTTTCATGAAGCTTTGGGTCGTATATCCAAGAAATTAATATTTTTCTAATGAAACGCTGCTTAAAACAAAACATCCCTCTTCCCGAGACTCAGCACATCAGGTTTAGTGGCGCAAAAAGTTTGTCTGTCCCATTAAAACAATCTAGTTTTGAGAGTGAGGGAAGAGGAAGAAAATTCCCATTTCACCTCTTGTTTAATCCTCCAATCCTTAGAAGAGAGCTTTGACATCTGCATTCACATATTCAGCAGAGGGTTCTTTTTATTAAGCAAAACTCTCAAAGAACCACCATGTGATTTCACTCGTGTTTTGCTGGGGTACTGCATTTACTTGGCTTTGAGGGTTTTACCAAACAGAAGACTCTAGATATAACCAGCCCTCATTAGAGAGAGCATATTTTCATTGGACTTGCAACATGTAAACAGACCTGAACCGTGGGACATGCTCCAGCAAGCTGTGAGTTTTCAAAAAACATAGCTGGCAATCGCTGTGAAATATTTCCACCACAGAACAGCGTGAGAGGTACAGAAGTAACAAATTCTAGTCTAAAAGTCCGTACCATTAATCAGGCCTTGCAATCACTCGCTCCACCAGGTGGTTACACTGCAGCATCAGAAATGAACTCAGAAAATTTTAAATTCCCAGGGTGGAAATACCCAGCACGTGCTCTCTGTGAGCATTTGGCTTTGCTGTTACATATCTCAAGGAAGCATCAATCAGGACACACATAAACTTCTGAAATGTTGCAGTCTAACCACAAATTTTATAAAGACTTAAATCCAAATATTAAGGGAAAAGCAAAGCTAAACCTCACCCCTGACCACTACCATACTTCTTGAGTTCTCATGAACTGCCAGTGATTGGGAATAAAGAAAAGTAAATTTACCCATTTTAGGAACAGTGTCTTCTAAAATAGAAAGGAATAAGATGGAAGGAGACACAGATTTCACATCAATCAACAGGGAAGGAATTCACACTGGGCAGGTTCAGAAAATCTCTCACCTTACAGCAGTCATCTCTTCCATCTGCTTCCAGGTATTTCAGATCACCTGCACGTTTTATGTGGTAAAACTTTTTTTGAAAGAAGTTTATGTAAAAAGATCTCTTCTTCCAGATTCTTAGCACTTTCTTCTTCCAGACCAGCTGATTTGTTTGACTGTTTCTTCCAAGGTGATCTTTAAAAGGCTGGACTGACACACCAGTCTATCAAACAAATACTAACTTTTATTTCATGATTTTTCCACAGTCAAGGGAGTCCAGAAGCCCCAGGCATTTCCAAGGCCAAAAGTCAGTTTTGTCCCATGAAGAAAGGCTGAGAGAGAGTTGATGGCTCCCTATACCTCAATGAAATTACTCCTCAGATTTAGTAATTTTGTATCTGCTGATTATTCACTGTTATTTTTCACCTGTAAACTCTTATTTTTTCCACTCATATCTACTCATGTTCTGCTTATGGGTGGAAAGGGATTGGTTGAAACTAAGGGGAGGTAACTCATTTTAGAGTGTTCTCCTCTTAAATAGTCTTAAACCAAGACACAGAGTTAAAGCTGCAAGATGAGAGGATCATCTCTCTGTGCTATTGCTACAAGGCTAAGGCAAGCTGACTCAGAAATTTCTCGTGGAACTCTGTGGTTAAAATCTCCTTCTCACCTAGCCAAGAGCTGATTATTTCTTCCTGCAAGCTTTATCCATCCATCCATCCATCCACTGGGCTTTCCACTAAACCAGCAGGAGAGCTCTGAAGGGTGAAATGGGCTCTTCATTGCACAGCTGATTTGTGGGTGCTTCTCCACCTTTTCACTCAGTGAGCAGATTCCAGAAGGAGGCTTTCAGATTCGGCAAATAATCTCATTTATTAAAGGCACATTTTTCTGTAGGGAAGAACAAAAAACATGTCTGATGTCAGAAAAGACTTTCATAACTGCTGCAAGGTTTCCCAGGACTAGTTTATCCTGTCAGTGGCAGTGATTTCCAGTCCAGAAAAGATGCAATTATCAGGAATCCGTTGACCCAGATGGAAGATTTTGGACTACATGCAAAATCCTCTCTTATCTTGCCATCTATTTGAGACAGGACAATTGAGTGTAAAATTTACTTGCATGAGACAAAATAATTCAGAGTACACAGATTCAGGCATGCAACTTCTTCTCTCAGATAATTAAGATACTCCTAAATAGGAAGTAAATGTGTAAGGAATCCTCCGACCTTCTTGTGGTCTAGACACCTTTCAGCACTACCATTCTTTCATATTCATTTTTTTCCAAAGTTAATTGTCACTGGATAATCCCAAAAAGCAGTGAACCTCTTAACTCAGAGCTGTATTTGTCATTTTAACAATTCCAGACTACTCCATCAGATATCCTGGCATAACTGACATACTGAAACCCTATGGGTTTGGAATATTTTATTTCAGATTCTATGCAGTTGGTGCTTCTTTGGATTTCCATACTATTTGCAAACAGAAAACCATGTTACGAAGTTAATCAGCAAATAAAGATATAATAAAATACTGCTTTACAAAATAGCTTTTTTAAAGAGGCAGAGAGCATTTGAAATGCTGGAGCCCATTACCTCAGCTTTACACCAGAAAAAGATTAACCTTGACCTATGTTTATGAAGCTGTCTTTAAGGGAACGGCTGGAGAAAGTAACAGAGTTGTCACAGATGTGGTTTGTACAGAGCAATAACAAGACATTCATGTTTCTTTTATTTCTCCCAGTGAGATATTTTGGGGTTTAAATATCAGACACAGTTCCACTGTGTATATGGGAGAATGAAATGTGAAAGTGTTAAATGAAGCAGAAAGTTCATGTCAGAGATTACACTCCTACTCCTTACAGCTGAAACACACATGGATCTCCCAGACTTCCAGATCTGCTGGAAAGAGAACCTGGAAATTTCACACATTCCTGAGCATCTCACAAGAGGGCAGAAATACCACCGAGAACACCAAACTGAAAGAGAAGTCCTCTCCAGAGTTAACTGTTATGCACATCCCATGTTATATAGCCATGGCTGGAAGTGCTTGGAATCCCTTTTGTCATAAAAAGAGACAATTTCACACTCGTGGGTTGAGGTAGATGTTATTTATTACAAAAGCCCACGAGGTTCGGAATATCCCGAGGTACAAAAAAGAAAACAAAAAGCACAAAAAGAAGGTCCCGGTACGGTAATAAGACTCCCCCAGCTACCGGCTGGCTGCCGAAGAAAGGAGATCCTCAAGGCCGGGTGGTGAACTTAAGTTAGCCTTAAGTTCAAAGAAAATTTTAAGCATAAGCCCCTGAAAGGGGTAAGAGGCCCAGCACCCGACCCAATCTCTACCTCACTGCTATTCAGCGAGGAGAGACACCAGGCACCCTGCACAGACCCACGTCTGCTGATGTTGGTGGCAGAGGGACCCAGCTAGCTCCTGAGGCTGGTCAAATTTGGGTTTTTATAAGGTTTTTTGATGGGCTGGTCTGAATTAGTATCTCCGCCTTCCTGCCTGCTGGTGATTGGCAGTACTAATTAATGAGGTGGACCTCCCCTGCCAATAGATGGCTCGTGTCTAGGGGTAGTTTGCAAAGGCGGGAAGGTTCCTCATTAGTATTCCACTTGCAGGGGGCGGAGAGATGCGATTCTTCTATTTTTAGATTGGGTGGTGCAGTGTGCCTTTAGTATTGGGATGGGTGATGGGCTTAAAGATATTAAACACAACATGAAAACCGAGTTTTTAACATGAATATAATTGCCAAGATAAAGGATTTTTAAAGATACATAGATTATGAATTTAGGATTACATGGTTTTAACAATTTCAACACCTTAATACTCTTAAACAGTTTCTTTTTAACTTTACAACTCCTACTTAACAGTTTATTTTTAACTTTACAACTTCTACTCAACAGTTTCTTTTTTTAACTTTATAACTTCTACTCTTCTATGGTAACTCCAAACACGACCCCTTTCAAAACATCTTTAACTAAGTTTTTTTCTTTTAACCTTATAATTTATAACTTTATTAAAGTCTTAATTTTCTAATTTTATTTAACAGGCACCATAGCAATGGCCAACTCGAATATGCGAAAAATCACTCATTTTACTTATAACACTTTGGAAATAATGCCAGCATTGAAATAATTCCATCATGAGAGTTCCCCTGTAGGCCTCAATCCAATTGTGCCATCAATAAAATACTGTACCTGAAATATTGCTCTGTCTCTTTGCAACTAAGCCTGAACAAATATTTATGCAGCAGCTTACATTTTTAGCTGGTAAAAGAATTCCACAAATAAACCACATAAAAAGCTACTCAGCTTTTAAAATTTATGCTTTATGCATGAAACAGTCTTCACTCCTAAAAGACTACAGCTGTCATAAGATTTGCTTCTATTATGTGGGAAATATCTGTATGAAGAGAGTATTGTGCACACTACAACACCCTAAAAACACTTGGGTGTCTTAGCAACAGCAAACCTAACAGCTTTAAGGGGATTATTTTAAAAATATTTATATAGAAATTAATTTAAATTCAGAATTGGCTGTATTCTTAATCATACATCAGCGACTATGCCACTTCTGACCTGTGATTAAAACTCCAAGCATGAAAAGTCTGTGAATATTTAAATGATGAGATCACAGCACCCTCTTTATCATTAGTACCTAAACCCATCAATTCTCTTTCTCAAAGAGTGCTCAAATTTGATAAAAATGTCTTGGTATAAAAACAAGGAAGCATATGAAATATAGCAACTAGAGCAAAAATTCTGCAGCAAAATCCTTGAGTAACAAATAGAGAAGTGTCAAGTGTCCCTTGTGCAGGTTTGTGCAATCACTGAAAGGGACAGTGGCACTAAATTAATTTAGTAATAAAATCAATGTAGCTGGGGAGTGAAATCTCAGAGCCAGCATTGCTGGATTTTCTTTCTTTCTACACAAGAATAAAATGGACAGATACAACAAGTGGCAAGGAATATTATCAGTTGGTCAATACCTGTGAGTTCAGTTTTCAGCTTCCAAGTATGTTTCATCAGCCTTGTCATCAGTGAAATTAATAATAATAATAGTAATAGTAGTAGTAATAATAATAATAACAATAATAACAACAATAATAATAACAATAATAATAATAAATATAATCATATCATTTCATAATAGAATAATCATCCCTCATTTAAAGGTCAGGATTCAGAATTTTTTTTTTCATGAGCCCAGAGGAGCTTCTGGAAGAGATTATTTTGACCAAATTCGCAAGACTGAGAAGCTTGTTTTAGTTTGAGAGACACTAAAAATTTTCATTTAGTCCTGTTGGAATTTCATGGTATTACTAACGAAAATTCACACTGAGTGAATGAAAGAGAGCTTCCTCACTGCAGCCAGCTTGAACAGGGAGAAAGCTGAAACAAAACTTAATTTATTGTGTCCCATTCCCTTTATCATTTTGGTGTCTGTCATTTACAGAAAGTTTTACAAACACAAACTTGTCTCTCAATAGACAAGGTTTTACCTTGGTTTTTATTCGAAAATGAAATTAGGATAGAGGGTAGGACTTTTAGTAGGATTTTACTCTTTCTCCCAAAACCACCTGTAACCCCTCACAAGTTTTGATCACAATGACTTCCCAATGCCCACAAGCTCAGACACCCAAGGCTAAATGCTTTGGAGCAGCTCTTGAAATTGCTCTGGAATGAATAACTGCTGGAATTATATCAGCAACACCCAAAATGTGTGCATTGCACTGATACAGTTCAGCACAATTGCCTCATTTGTGGGCTAGACAATATCTAATCCTGAGGAAAGAGACAAATCCATTCCATTCTGGAGTTCAGAACAATCCCCAAACATCCTGGACTTGAACTAACAGCTGCAGTATGGCCAAATCTAAATTCTAGTACTGTGAAAGAAGTTAATAGCTCCTGAAGATTTCATGGTACAGCCAAGGTTTATTGCAGAACAATATTTAAAATGTGACGGAAAATAATTTTTTATTTCTATATGACATTCAAGGTAATAAAATCATTAAGCCACAATAGACACAGAAGAAATTCCTGTGCTTACAGGCATTACAGAGCTTATCGGTGTGAAGAATTTTAAGGTTAATTTTTATTTCCTACTCACAAGTACTATATCATTTTATTGATATTCAAAGTAATAAAAAAATAATTTCCAATTATCAGTTCATCACGGTGAGCATATAATATGATTTATTTTTTAATTAAGGAGTAGTTTTCAAGGCTGAAATAGTTCATTTTTTAATCAAGAAGAAAGTTATGAACTTTTTCCTATAAACTCTGAACTCTTGAAGAGTTTAACGATTGACAAGGCTGACTTTTCAACCATTAAGTTTTGACTGAAAACATAAAATATTAAGGTTTATTTTATTTAGTGGTTCAGCTGACATGATAGACTTTGCCAGTGTTGGTTTTGGGTATAATATGGATCAGGGTTTATAACCTGCAAGAAAGGCAATGCGGGCTGAACAAAGCATGGGAGAGAAGTCAGAGAAGCTGGAGAGAAAGCAAACTCATTTGAATCAAATCACTGTTCTTGGTCAAGACCAGCAGCACAAGATTCCCTCTCACTCTTGCAAAGTACATCTGTGTTTCTAGAGGTAAACAGAGGCTTTGCAGATACTTAGTAAACTGCAAACAAGCAATTTTACAATTTGGAGAGCAGCTTCAGGTGGGGCATTCCCATTCCCTATCACTCACCTGGAAGCAAAGTCTGCCTTTCCCTCTGCCACTTACAGACATTGGGGGGAAAAAAACCAACAGATTAAACCAGAAGAAAACATGAAGTACAGGCACATAAAACCACTCACTAACAGCTGTATGTTGTGAATCTGGAAAAGATCCTCAGCCACTTATGTCCTGAGGCACCAGAATAGGAGACATGGGGGTTAAAATGATGCTCAACAGGGGCTGAGCATTGAGGTAGAAAAGTTAAAAGGAGTTTCCAGATAAAAACATCTCAGTGCTCTTACTTGAGCACAGTCACCCCCCACTGGGTCTGAGGAGCAGAGCAGAAGCCTTTCTCCAATAATTATGTGGACATTGAAGTGACAGGCAGGGGAAAACTGGGTGCCAGTCCTGGCAGCAAGGATGTCCACAGCACCAAGAATGGCAGCACTCCCCAGCATCAGAGCTCCCTTTGTTTCACTTCCAGGTTCTCCACAGCTAGATACGTTCTCTTCTGTAACTGAGAAGTGACTCAGCAAGACTAACAACCAGAACTGCACATCAAAACAGTGGGGAAAAAAAAGAAAGATATGGAAGTGAAAGATTGTCAGGTGTTGAGTTAGCCTGCTGACATTGGTACAAGCTGTTCCACAGGCAGAGGTTTAAAGCATGAAATGAGGCTAAAATAGCTGCCTTTTAAAAATAAATGTCAGTAAATAAAGTTTTCTGCTTCACTATGACAAGTGGATTCTGTTTCTTTACATATATAAGTATATAATGACAATATCCTGGATGAAATCCATCAGATAGGTTTTCCTTTTCAGGCTGCAGTTTTGATTCAGCAAAGAGAAATCAGAATCTGAGCCAAGGCACAGTGTTCAAAATACCTTCCTGACACTTCC
Organism: Origma solitaria; assembly: GCA_013397895.1. Classification (NCBI taxonomy): domain Eukaryota; kingdom Metazoa; phylum Chordata; class Aves; order Passeriformes; family Acanthizidae; genus Origma; species Origma solitaria. The sequence continues at coordinate 1,126,584 of VZRL01003051.1, read as the reverse complement.
TACCATTACACACATTTTATAAATGATTGTATTTTTAGTTCAGCTGTACTATTGAACATCTGGTTTTCTTTTATCCATTTATATTTTGCAGAGATAAATCCCACTAGTGTGCAAGCAGAGCCAGTCTAAGGGAGGAGGAGAAACTTTAACCCAAGCTGTTGGACCAACCTCATATTTGCTGGAAATAAAGATGATAGCCCACAGGGAAAAGATCTGATAGCATTTTTCATTAATTATGTACTGATTTCTTAAAATTATTCAGAGCAGGTTGGACAAGGCTTGATGGATTTCAAAGGCCATCCTGTGTGTATGTACTAAATAGCCCACATTTATTAAAATCCAGCTTTTGGCTATGCAGAGTCCACATTGCCATTCCAATAATTTTCCATAAATTGAAGGGCTTGCAAGTGTAGATTAATTGAGGCATGAAAGAGAAGCTAGAGTAAAGAAATTAGATATTCCCTTTCATAGTTTCTTCTCTTGAACTTTCCAATTTCACACTGGTGGGCAATTCCCAAAAATCAGGCAGCAAGGGAATAAAAGCTAAAACAGCTTTTATTAAATCCAGCAGTAGAATTGGTTAGTGGTTGCATGTAGACTTTACTTTCTATCACACATCACTTTGAAACAACCAAATAAACAAATATTTGAGTGTTTTGGTTGGGCACTCTGTTTGTGAAAATAGCCAAGAATAATTTGGTTTGTCAACTCTATCTATTGCTAAACCACAGATGATTTGGGAGTGACTCTGTTTAAGGCAACTTGTGGGTTGTGTGGAAAAAAAAAATTCTGAAATGAAAACTAAACAAAAGCATTAAACAATAAAAAACCAAAATCTCACAAAAATCCAACCAAACAAAAATAAAAAATACAGCAAGGCCCATATGCTCTTTAATTTCCTGAATAGATTTTGATGCTTTAAGCATGCACAGAGTTTTTAATGGATGATTTCTTATTCACCTGGTGGTCTGTGGCTCCAAAGTGTAAAAGTTACTGAAGGGCTTTCATGATTTGACAGCAGGAGGGGGGCCTGGGAGCAAAAGTGGGATGCAGCCTCCGAAAATTGGGAACGTCAGAGGATTGCTCTCAATCCAAAGCTGTCAGATCTGACGGCTCAGGCTGGCCTCGGACTCCTGGATGCCCCTTCTCAACTTCCCCCGAGACACTGCATTACAGGACTTTCCTTCTGTCTTGGTCTAAAAGACAAATATCTGCCCAGGGAGGTGGGAACCTTGCTGGAATAGAAAGAAGACCCCCTCCCTCCGAATTTTTTACTAACTTCGAAATTATGGGAATTTCAGGTGAAAATGTAGAAAAAGGAATAATAGTTCTTTGTTAGAATATACATATATATATATACACACACATATATATGCGCTATATGCAATATATATCTATATTTTTATATCTATGCTATATAAGATATATATATATAACCACACCAAAAAAAAAAAAAAATTTTTTTTTTTCAATTTTTTTCAATGTTTTTCTTTTTTTTCTGTGTAGCTGTGGGCACAGGCAGCAGGGGGCCCTGGCACGCTGCAGGAGGCAGAGGCTGCGGGAGTCACTCGCAGCCACAGGACACGCTCCGGGGCCAGCTCGGAGCATCTCCAGGCAATTCAGGCTGCCACCGGCACGGGATGGACTGGGGGCTCTCCTTCTTTCCCCCCAGACAGCCCCCGGGCCACCGAACAGAAGAGAACACCCCCAGACACAGCTGCTAAGCCCTTGATTTGCCTCCCTTTCCCCCAGACCCCTCCCTTTGGGGCTGGTGACCAAGCTGTGGCCACACTGGGGGTGAGCCCCCTCCCCAAAATTATTCAGCTGCTATGGGAAGGCTGTTAGCTACTCCTTAGTGTGGCCTAATTGCTGCTGTCAAAATTTGGGAGTCCTGCACCGACAAGTAGAAAAAAATACCCCCAAGAAGAGTCACCCGCTCCCCATCCCAGCATCTTCTTGATGATAATGGGATAAATTCACTGAGAAGCCTAAATCCATAGCACCTTCCTACAGTAAAGGGCTGATATTCGCAGTCAGACGCTGACGAACAAAGAGGAATTCTGCCTTCTAAAAGCGCGAATGTCACAGGATTGCTCCCACATCAGGACCGATGGCTCTGGCTGGCCTTGGACTCCTGGGGACCACCTCTAAATTTCCCTGAAGACATTGGGTTGCCAGGTTTTCCTTCCTATGGAAAAGGGTCGACATTGGTGGTGAGGCGTGCATGGCCAAAAGTGGGATGGTGCCACCTAAAATTGTGAACATCAGAGGGGATGGCTCCCAGATGAAAGCTATCAAGACTAACAGCTCTGGTTGGCCTTGGAGGAACTGAGGTTTCCTTTTGGGAGGCCAAATTAAGTTCTTTGTCAGACCTATCTATTATTCTTCAAGTAAATCTTCCTCCTTATAAATTTTAGATGATAGAGAGCAATGAAAATGTGTTCAGAGCTACCGTTTGGCCCCCAAATCTTCTACACAAGCTAAAATGGCTGCAGAGTCCCTTCTGCCTTTGGAAAAGCTACAGGGAATGGCATAAGCATTCCCTGTTCTACTTCTCCATTTCCAGCCATCAATGCGGCCACAGGAATTTCTCTGCTTAGAGCCATTCTGCTCATTGCATTTTTGCATCCTACCCATGGGTGCCCACAGTCTGATCTGACAGCTTGGGAAGAGTAACAAGGGGTGAATAAAACACAAATGCTTCAGCAGCCCGGACCTCATATCCTGCCTCATGTCACAAGCTGCATTTTCTTCATGTTGCAGTGGACACTTATCAGTGATGATTTTAACAGGAAGACACCCAGAGGGCTCTTGAGCCTCAGCAGAGCCACACTCCTCCATCTCCCAAAGCATAAAAACCCCTTTCCTTATGTTGCTCTTTCCAGTGGTTCTCATCCTCTCCTGCAAAGCTGGGTAGGAAACACTGTCGTTCAGAAAGCATGCAGACAAGGTAATTCTATAGCTAGGCCAGAGCAGTTAGGAGAATCAGTAATAATAACAGAAAAAAGCAATGATGAGCCACTAAGATCAGTGTTTGCGTTTCAAATATGGTGAAACCACCCAGCTCTAAATGAAGTTTTAAGAGTTACCATCAGCAGGCTGTGGGGGGTTTATTGTCACAGCAATTTCCACACTAACATTTTCAGCTGTCTTAGCACAGTCTTTAAAGTACATATAATTCTATTTATAAATATTTGGATTTTTGTTGAAAATAACATCCATTACGTTTTGGAGCAGGTAACTTGACCCTGAAGCCGAGCTGATATCCTTTTAGCTGTTATAACCCTTTCATTTGTGCTGCCTTTTGTAGCAGCTCTTTAGGGTGGAGTAACAACATGGGAAATCCCTGCGTCCCCAAATAGAGAAGTCATGGGGAGGTCCCTTCTGCAAGGAGCAGCGCCACAGGGCATCCTTGGGAGAGGAGACAAGCTGAAGGCAGCAGCAACACAAACAGGGCTCAATCCCACGGCACCAAAGCCAGGCAAGCAGGAACAACAATAGCAAAACAACCCATGGACTTTTCAGGCAGAAACAAGGGAACAACTCCAAAAAGCCAAAGAACAAATCAGAAGGACCAGAAACAAGCGCAGCTACAACACAGCGCAAACCCAGAGCACAGATTGAGCAGAGCTCCTGCAGGAGCGAGCAGAGGGTGCCAGGTGAGGTTTGTCAGGACATCTAAAGGCTTATTGTGCCTTCAGGGACCTCATAGTGTTTTACTTGGAGAAGCTTTAGTGACCAAGACCTCTTAATGGCCACGCTGTAGGAAGAGAATATTGCATTTTAAGGTGTACCAACATATTGTTTGCTTGAGCCAAAGCATTCTGTGGTGTAGATCAGTGGAAATTACAACGAATTCTACAGACACTTCGGTGAAATCCATAGGAAACTCCATGGGAAACAGCAGTTTACAATTAATAAACTCTGCTCGAAACTGCATAGTCTGATGCTGATGGCTTTTGGCCTGCATTCACAAATTTCCCATCTGAAAATGCACTGAGAGGTCAGCTCTTCTGACAGAACATTTTGCCATCACAGATCACATCCAAACACATATCTGGAAGAAGTAATAACAGAGAAAGAGGGTGGTTCCAAAAGAGCATTTTTAAATGTGAGGAACACTGAAAACCTTACCAGTGGACCCTCCAAACATACTCACTTGCCAGCAGTTTTGCAGGCCATTGCTGCTTGGAGCCTCTTGTTTGGAAAAAAAGTCCAGGAAAAAAATAGGCAGCACATCTTTCCTAAACATCTAAGTCCTCAGGGTACCTGTGCTTAGTGAACTCACTGCTATATACTACCTCATTTCAGATAATAAGTGTAATAAATATCTATTTAATTATGAAAAAAAAGTATTTTTATAAGTGCATACTTTCATGAAATACAAAATAACTTTGAAACTTAAACCCAACCACATCAGAACAGTAAGACAGTGAATGTAGAAAAGGAAAAATGCCTGCATACATTTGGACAGAATATGCTTGTATTGCTGTCAAATTTTAGGAATATCATGTCGGTGGATTTTTCTTTCCCCTGTTGTTTTTATCTGTCAGAAACTCCTACTGAGGGCAGCCAGCTAGCTAGTGGTTTTGGCAGAGGAAAGCAACTCCTTTCTCAGGAGTTCCGCTCAGCTGCTACAAAATTTGATGAGTGAAAACACTCTTTCCACATCCATACATTTCCTGACAATTTCCGACATTTTTTCTGACCTTCTTGTACAGTGACACATCACAGTCTCATTCCAGCTCTGCATCGAGTAACAGGCAAGAAAGAAACAAATAAAAAGTCTAACCTTGTGGCACTGTTGATACTACCTTTGGGGATTTTTATGAGATAAAATACTTTCCTTGCTAGCCCTGCATAGAAGGCATAATTGCAAGGTTTAATGAGACAGAATCTTAAATTTGTTTTCCATAAACTGGCAGATTTTCCTTGCTATTCCCCAACTCACTAAAAGGGATAAAAGCAGGAATATATGACCACCTCCTAGCTCCTGCAGAAAGGCTGATCTGCTTTTATTGTTTATTTATCTTATTACGCAGTGACAAAATTTGTCCTTTCCCATCTTTGGAGCATGTTCACCTAAATTCGACAGAAGGGCTGTACTCCAGTTCTCGTGAGTGAATGATCTGCACGTTGCACCCACACTGCCTTGGTGATGGAGAGCTTGGGCTTTTCTCCCACCCAGATCTTTACTCGTCTGCCTCACTGCAGCCAGAACAAGAATGATGTGGGCCAATTTTTAAATCATTAAAAAAAAATACAAAAAGCAGGACTGAGTAAAGGCTCTGGATTCCTGTTTACTCCAGCTGTGCAGGCAGTGTTACACTGCCAGATGTTTCATGGCTGAGCCTGGCTAGAACAGAGACACTGTGTAGTCCTCACCAAGGGTCACACTACAAAAGAAGTCATTACCAAGTACCATAGGATCTGCACAGCAGGGAAATGACAGAAACATCCTAGCAGGAAAAACTCCCATTTTAATAAATCCTATCCTGTCAAAACACTGGAGACAAATTCATAAAACATCAGGCCTCCTTTGCTCCAGTGCTCGGAGAATTATTCATTTAACACTGTTTCCTGAGGTGACTTTAATTCTCACATTATTCAATAATTTAGCCAATGTATTCTTGGACTGATTATTTTATGAGACAAATTAAAATGATAAGCAGCAAGCCTCACTTAAGACACCAGTGTTTGATAGATGGTTGCTCAGAAGGACTGAGCATTGCTATTTGTTGCTCATCCTTCTCCCTCACACACACACACACACACACACAAAATTTTTTCTTAATATTAACTTGCTCTGTGCTTTGGAAGTCTAGAGCTGACAGCAGCAAGAGGAGCTGAGCAGTCACCGCAGACTCCCAGACACTGCAGAGCTCTCTGCTCTGGCTGTCCCCTGTTCTCTTTGAGCAGGGACAATTAATCAGGTCAGATTGTGCCAATGCCAAAGCACGCCATGACAGCAATAAATATTCTGAGGGGACTTGCTTCTGATGGAGACACAGATTCATTTCAACTGGTGGCCTAAGCAGGGTCCGAGCTCAGAGGTAAAAGGCTGTTGGACTAATTTAGCGCACATCCTCCATTTCTGCAGGTCTGGGAATATGAGGTCATGATTTAGGAATGAGAATTAATATATTTCACTGATTTTAACAGATGCTGGCCTCATCCTGTCATCTTTATAAGTAGGAGCGATTCATTGCCTTTCATTAAAGTGCACATGCACTGCAATTCTGTGATGGCATGTCTGCTACATAAAAATAGGAGCAAACTTTCAAATTTCCTATTTTGTAATGCTAGAGTACATTCCAGTATCTAATTAAACAAAATTTCTTTCTTATACTGAACTGTAGATGCTGGTCAACAGTTCTGGTTAATTCCCTAGGCAAGATATTTTGGATTTTTCTCCGTCCTCCTTTGTCTTCACAGCAGATCATTTTAATTCCAGCTGAGACTGAGTGAAGCAATGCTGATTTCCCCAGATGGCTCTGCTTTCTTAGGCAGAACCCCGATGGAATGATAATTACAGGTGAGCAGATAGGAAGAGCTGTGAAACAGATGACAGGAAAAACAATTACTACATTTCACCATCATGCACCAGCTAACTGAAATGATCATACGATTCCTTATTGGCCTCATGCACGTTGCTGTTGTGCATTTCATTCTTCATTAGATTTCACTAGTCTCTTTTCCATGATTCCACAATGATTGGCAAATTCCTAAAATAAGAAAAAATGTTCTTCTTTCATACTTCTCCCATGTGAGAAATGAAGAGTATCAGTGGGGGAAGAGCCATTTATTGGATTATAAGAGATGTTACTTCTTGTTCTTTCCTTCAGGAACACATGAAATTCTTTTTAATTTGGAAGTAGCTCTGCTAGGCTGCCAGTGGGATTCCTATGCACGATCCTAGCAGCCTAAACCAAAACAAAATTCACAGTGAACTGGCAGATGGGTGGGGTCTGGCTGGTTCACTACACTGGCAGCACAGAGTAAATGCATCTGATATTTGTCTGATCCGAGAAACAGTGCAAGGCTCACAGCACCTTATACACACTCAGAAACAGAGGAAAAAGCTCCACACAGTCCCATCAGTGGACATTAAGTCAAACAGACTATTTTGGTGGCAGAGACTTGAGGAAATGGCCCTGTACACTCATTCATCCTGATTCTCAAGTACTTTCATTTCCTGTGAAGCTGCTGCCTCAACACATAATTTGTAACAGCTCTTCGCACTTGCAGATATCCTTGGATATTGCTGAGTCAGGCCAGCGATCGCCCTGAGAGGTGCCCATGAGAGCATGTCTGATTATGCCCATTTCTCTCCAGTAAAAGATTTTCCTTGAGGAGTCCATTAGCATCACAGAGATGCGTGCCTGCTTTCCTCCCACACCTTCATAGCAGCACAAATCCAGCTTCTCAGGGAGTGTTCTTGGCAGCCAAGCCCCTCTCAAACAGGTGGCTCAGCAGAGCCAGAGCTTTGCAGGCATCCACATGGGAAGCACCTGCATGGAGTGGTGCTATCCCATACCCTGCACTGCCTTTAAACTCCCAAATGTACTCCAATTTTCCTGCCCTCCCGCTGAGGTCACGGAGGGGCACGCTGCTCCTGGGATCATTATTACTCATTATTTTATAATGCCTGCTGGCAGGATTTGAGCAGCTGCTTGCATGAGCACATGAAGTCAGGTCAGCTCTGTGCCATCAGCACTGGGGACATGCCTCAGGAAAGGAGAGCAAGGACAGGATGGTGCTGGGGGGTCCTGTGGCAGCACCAGCATTATCTCCCTTCAGGCTGCGATGGAAAGCATCACCTTTTAAAAAGTGAACTGAGCCACCTACAGTCAGACTTGGGTTTGGAGGCTGCAGAATGTGGCCTGAGAAATGCTTGGTCAGGGCAAAAGTATGCGATAATGCATAAATTAGGTTAATAGATTAAAACCTTGGTAGAAGAACGTGTTAAAAAACATTCTGGGAACAAAATTAAACCTGACTCTGGTGCAGTGAAAAACATTGTGGAAAATCAGTAGATGAGGATACAGGCAAGAGGTTCAGACAGACAGGTGGAACACAAACTTCCTGGGCAAATGCATATGCAGTTGTACCAGGAGTCTTTTCTACAATGTCCTTTCTAACAAAACCAAGAAAGTCTTTTCCGCTTCCTCTTCTTTGTTCACATTCCTAGCTCTTCTCTGAATCCCAGCACTCTCTTCCAAATAACAATCAGTCACATCTATTTCTATTTCATGGACAATTCGTGAGTTTGGTCTTGTTCAATCTGTCTTAGAAATAGCCAGAGACCCATTGATCCTAAAATTCCAAGACATGAAAGGCTTGGGGAAAATATTCTGTATAATCTCTTGGGGGAAAAATGCAGCAAGCGAAACACAGCATGACTTTACTCCTCTCTTAGAGAAGAGAGGCTGTCTCTCACTTATTCCTGTCAAACTGCACGGGGGTTCAGCACAACAGAGGCCTTGCTGGGTGACAGAAGAGGCAGACAAGACTTGCCAGCCCTTCTCTGCGTGTCCCTGAAGGGAGAAGCTGCCCATTTGCAAAGGCAGATGTGCAGAGCAGAAGGAAGGAGCATCCAAACCATACGAGGAACAGCAGGACAAACTGAACAAGCATCAAGTTTTGGTTCTGCTGCGCTGTTTGTCACGATGTGTCATTACTGGCGTTACTTCAGAGGAAAAAAGCTGATATGCAGTTCAGTTGATCTACGTGCAAGACAGTTAATAGCGGAGTATTCCTCGGGCAGTGCAGCATATGGATCATGAGAACCACTACAGATCTGGCTGCTCTAATCCAGAGCTACTAAAAAGTGCACTGAATTCCCACAAGGATCAGTCACCCCTCCCTCTGCCCTCACCAGGGCACTCTTCTTTACAAAAGCCTTGGCTGTGACTGTGTTTTAAAATCACACTTCTTGTCACCTGGCTTGTCTTCTGGAAGTCATTTCTTCTTCTCTCCGAGGAAGGACATCAGAAGAAGGGAATGTGACACCTAAATCTGTGATTGCAAGAGTAGAGAAAGGGCCTAGAACAGGCAATAAAAAAGAAACTAAAGAAAGTTCTCCTAAGGCCTCAAATAATTGCACGCAAAGATAAAATGCTAAGTGCAGGACAAGTAGGACTTTAAAAATTCCTGTCATCCCTGAGGTCATCAGAACTCTTTGGGTGTCAGCAACATCTACCCAAGTATGTGAAAAAAGATTTAAACCCTGCTGGATCTACAGTGGTGGCTTTAACAATGGATCTCCCAGCAATTTGAGTGAGTGAAGCACAGGACAGATGGGCTCACACTTCAGGGTGGTAGCAATAGGCAAGAAAAAAGGGAATTCTTGGCCATATATACTATTCTAAAGAAAACAAGTATATTCTGGCATTTCAGTTAGCAGAGTCGTTTGCAGAACCACAACTATGTTCTAGTAAATGACATTAACAATTAATATACTACTGGCATAACTGCTTTATAGTATTGAAATTTTCATTGGCATGAATAGATATTCTGAAATCACCTTTATAGATATTCCACTAAAAAGAACTGGATTGCATAAACCCCTGAATAATTACTAGTCTTTTGCTAAAAAGGAGGCGATTATTTACAACAAATAGCCCAACAGAACATGAAAAGCCAAAAAATCCACTTACAGAAAACAAAAGACAGGTAGAGTGTTAATCAGAAGACAGGAGTTACTCAGGTCAGGGTGAACCTTTTCATGGCATATAGACTTTGCTACAGGTGCCAGCCAAGTTTTTAACCTGTATCCCAAAACCAAAAGAGGACTTGGCCAGTATTCACTGAAATTATGTTTCTAACTTATAAATTACACACTATGGGGACAAAATTGATGTTAGATACTGTAATGTGGATATTTTGTTGTGACCTGAAGTAGGTCACTCAGTGAGAAGACGATTTAATGGAAAGAATAATGAGCAATCATACACTCCAAAGCCAGGTAACTATAAACTGCCAGCCTTTTCTCTTTCTTTTCATTATTTCCTTTCATCTGATTTAAAACATAGCTCCTTTTCATATTTTTTTGGTAGTATTTTCATCCAATTCCAGAATATACATCATCACAAAGTTTACATGATACATCAATCACATACTGGGGTTGTTATTTGTTACTCTAATCATCAGAAGGTCATTTCATGTTCCTTTTTACACTGAATATGATGAAAAGGTGGAACATCAGACAGTTTATTTGATATATTTGTGGGTCTAGCATAATTACAACCATTGCAAGTTACTACAGGTTCTACAGAGCTCTCTCTTTCCTCACTGTGTAATAACAAATTACTGGGCATACAAAATTCTCCTCTCTGCAAACAGATGTTGTAGATGCGTACAGAGCTTATTAACAAATCACAGATACTCCAGAGTTAGGGTTGCACCCAAATAATCTGAAAATGAGGCACACAATCCTGTTTTTCTCCAAAGGAGTGAAGCTTTAACAATGAAATTTCCTACCAGCTGAGCAAACCAATCTTGAAATTTCTTACACATCTCTCTTTGCTTTTGCTCCATGAATAATTAATATTTAAATTTTAAATTGAACTGACTGATTTATTTTGGGGTGGTTTGGTTTTGGAATTTTTTTAATGCTTTGGCAGTTTTGCTTCCCTTATTGTCAAGATGCAATACTAGAAATTTTCTAAAGGAAGGAGAATAACAGCCTGAAATTTCTCATTCAAATAATGGTATGAATGCAAACAGTTCTGTCTGATTTCTCAGCGACTCACCTTACAAACTGCAATATTATATTAAAGTAGCAGAATCGGCTGTAAACCAACCAGCAGTTTGGAAACCATGTGGAAAAGATGCTTCCCACTGCTTCTGGTAGCCAAGCTAACTCAGGCAGGTTTAATTAGAGTATCTGTGCTGGTTTTAGGTTTAATCTGGGACCTAACAAATTCCTTTCAAACTGCACTAGCAGGTGGAGGTGGTCTGGTCTATCAGTGCACTTTGACATCATCCAGCTTCAGGAATTTGCAATAATCTGATTTGCAACATCACTTCCTAAAGCTGTGAACTCTTCAACCATTAAATTTGAGACTAAAACCAAGAAGGGAGGGAAATCCACCCCTACTCAATGATTTAAAAAAGGTGAAACTCTGTTCATTGCTAAGAGGTTTGTTTCTCCAGGAGAAGCTCTGGGAAAGATGGAAAACATTGATACTCAAAATGAATACTTCTGTACTCGGTCATGAGAGTTCTAAAATATCAATCTGTGACGCTTCCACTGAGATAAACCCATTTGTTCTTTCTGTCCTGGGAGTCACATGGTTTAATAGCTCTTACAAATAGAAAAGAACAAGCAACTGGCTAAGACATCAACTTTTCTCCAGTTTCAAGGCACATGTGGTAGGGCTTTTTTCTAAATTTTAAGTAATTTTTATGATAATAAAAATTATTTTTATTTTCTTGGTTGTTTCTGGAAATACTCAAATATACCTTTTCTACACTAACTGTTTGTGATCTAAATAAAAATGTGGGGGTAAGGATTAAAGAGGGAAATTAAACATAAAAGGAAAGGAGTAAAACTGTCCCAAAAGGTTCAGATTTATACCTTGTGTGGCTTTCTATCATTATTTGTCAGTGTTTGGTTTAGTTTGAAATGCATCTTATTAGGATGGACTTTCTTGCCTTCCGACTCATTTCTGTGTGTCTCAAAAGCCATTGTTTGATTAGGGAATGCCACATTATCCCTAATTTCATTGGCCACTGCTAAAAATGCCTTCCTCAATCTCTTCATGCTCTCTCATTTAACCAGCTGGGCCATAATGAAAAAGTACCTCAGGCTGATGATGTGCTATTAATATCTCTGCAGTTCAGTTTCAAACCCCTATTAAAATCTCTTTTGTAGTGCTGACACTATTGCTTTCCATAAAATAAATATTTCTCTTTTAAAACAGCTGGAGTGATTTTTTTGTTACTTGACTGATTTTTCTTCCACATGTGGTTCTGACCAGCAGAAATGGACCAAGGGCATCATCAGTGATTAGACTGGACATGTTAATATCTTTCAAGTCTTTGTCTTTGTTCTCACTGCAGCCATGTCTGATGGTGCTAAAAGTGAGCTAAAATTTCAAGACCTTAAAATTAAATTTCCATCCAAACTAAAAGTTTTATTCAGAGTTTAATTCACTTTAAAAGGCAAAATGCATCCTGCCATCTTTCAGGGATCACCACTTGGATCACAACTTGGATCAACAAACAGGACAATATGATTCAACAGAAAAATTAATTAAGTTTTTAAGTTACAAAAAATTCCTCAGTTTCAGCCTGTGCTTTTATAAATCTGAATCATTAAATAAAAATTGTTCTGTGCAATTTGGCAGTTTGGATACTTTCAACCTTCTGCCAAAAATCCTAGGTATGGGAGACTTGGATGATCAAGATGTAATCTTAGGCCTGATATAGAAAACACAGGAGGAGATTTCTCTCTAGACTGTGGAAAGAGGTGGTAAAATGGAATATAATCTTCTAACAGACAAGTTCACTGAAATAGTTGCAGAATTTACTGGGATAAAAACACAGTACAATCAGGCAATCAGGAAGTTCTTCATTTAAACAGATATTGAGAATGAGAGGTAAGAGCAGCAGAACACTGATCAAGGATAAAAGGAGGGAGCCCAATTGCATTAAAATTGAGAGAGATAAAAGAGCAGAATAATTGCTAAGGAAGTTCTGTATTTCTAGGCCTAGTTTAAACTGTTTTCATTCCATACTGCATTCAACAAGAAATTGAGAGCAAGCAAAAATCTAGGGTAGTAGCAAAAAGCAAGCCAGCTACAAGAAATGGAACAGAAAGCAATAAAGACAGAAGGTTCAATGATTATATTCAGCATATTGGAAAAATTCCTCAGGGCATACACTGAGAAACAGCAGAACAGACGTGGGACTGCGAAGAAAGCTCTCTTGATTAACCACACCTATTCCACAAATAGCTTGACAAGGAGAGAGTTTCACTCATTTCAGCAAAGCAGAAATCTGAAAAGATTTAGGGGGATTTAGTACAAGAGAGACAAGCAGATCCTCAGCTACGTGAACTGACCCAGCACCTTGCAATTTAAGTTCCCCAAACTGCTGTTACTGACTGCTCCATGACAATTTGTGGAATGCACGCACCGAAAAGAGAAAACCCTGTACAGGGATTTTTGCATATGTTTGCAGAAGCACCTCTCCCATCGATCTCCCAAGGCTTTAGAAAACAGATTTTATTTCAAGGAACAGTGCAATGAATTTCCTGAAAAGTTTCCTCTCTCCTGCCACACCATACTGCTTGTAGGGCCTGGGATGGAGAGAGATGGAAAGACACCGGAATCTGTGTTTCAGGAAAGAATTGTCGTTTTGTTTTTTTCCTTTCTGCATTCCAGAAGTAATCGTTAATACTTCCCTACAATATTCCCTCTAGACTATATGCGAGGTACTACCATGGTTTGTCCAAAATTGCTCATTTCCCTCCTCCCTTTCCAGTCACAAGGGTGGGTTGGACTCCCAGGTTTGTGCTGAGTTTGTAGCACAGCCCCTGCACACGTCACTCACTGACCCAAACACAAACAGGGCTCTCAAAAACAACAATCGGGAGACTGCCAGTGCTATGTATGAAGTCCTCTGAGGCTGATGGGTGACAATCATGAATTGCTTCAGGGCTAAATATTATACTGAGCAATTTCCTAATTATTTGAAGTGAGTCTTTGATATTCTTAATTAAGTGTGTTTCCAGAGTACAGTTTGAAGCTCCTTTTCACTGGCACATCCCCTAGCTCATCAATAGACTTGTGGGAAGTGGCTTTACTATCCATAAGTAGACAGGAGAAATATTTCTGTCTTTGCCTCAGAGGAAAACAAAAGAACAGAACATAAACACATGAACCATTTGTTTTTAATGACAACAGGGCATTAGCTGGGAGCAGAACTGAACTCAAAGCACTCCAGACAAGGCTCCACCGAGCCCTGTAATGGGACCGTCAATTAATGTGCTGGCTGCTTTAGCTTCTTTCAGACTGCTCCCTTCAAGGCTTTTTAATCCATAGTTTGAAAGCCAAAGGCCTCTACACTTAAAAAACTTGTGCATGAACGTTGCCCATGTCCCTTCATTATTCCATCCCCTGATGGGCAAGAAATGCATGGAGTTTGCTTCTAATGTGATCTCCTTTTCAACTTTTCCTTTTAATGCCCTCTGAACTTCTGCTGACTCATTGTGTTTCTTTACAGGAGATAGCAAGCAGAGCTTCTTTATCATTAGAGTCTTTTGATCCTGCTTTCTGTCTTGCCCGTCTCTCCCTCATCTGTTCTGTACATCCTCTAAGTGCCCTTTGATCTCTTGCCACTCATCTCCCTCTTTTATTCTGGCACCAGGAAAGAAACTGCCTATTCCAAATTTTTATTTCCAAATTTACAGGTGGACTTCTCCTTTTGAAATAACCTCTGCATCTACTATAACTTCTAATAGTCTGACACAATTTGTTTTGTCTCTACAAGCTTCAGTTTGTTTTCTTTCACCTGTGACATTATTTCCTCGGTGAGGGCAGGTTTAATCTTCCTTTGTATATTTTCCAACATATGACTTGCATTTTTCTTACATATGCTACCCTAAGATATATATAGATATAGATATAGATGATAGAGATATAGATATAGATACAGATGTATGTGTGTGATATCTGGAAAGATTGATAGCACTTCTTTTACCTCTATACATTAATTCTCATTTATTGGAAGGCAGCTGGGGAGTTTGGTTTGGAACCTGGCATCTCTGAGCTGGACCAGAGATGCTGCACATGTACTTCTCACCTAAATACCTGCTGAAGGAATGTGCAGGAGTCACAGACATCTGAGTTAACGAAATCTTCTTACTGTGAGTGAATAACATGCACCATCCTCTTGAAATGCTGCAACTGAAGTAGCATTTACTGTTATTTACCAAATAATTCTTGTTTCACTGCCTGGTGGCTGCCGGTGTCATCAAAGTTCCTGATTTCACTTTATTTTACCTACAGAGAGAGAGCAGAGCAGATGGGGCAGCCCTGAAGGGTAGGTGTGCCTCCTGCACATCCACCTGACGCCTTAACCTTTCCCCACAGAGCCTCACAAATCCAAGTCGGTGATGCCACAGAAATCAATCACAGAAAGCCCTAACAGCGGAGGGAACATGAGGAAGGAACGAGGGTTTTCTGCGGTTTTTACATGTGAACTGCAGCATCCTAAAACCAGAAAGCTGCACTGTTTGGAGCCTGCTGTGACCTCCAAGGCAGACTTCAGTGCAATCTCTTGCTCCTACAGCTGCTGGAGTGAAGCCCCTCCCAAGCAGCTTCGTGGATGACATATCTTTTCCTTCCCGCGCTTCCTACAGGATTTTAGGTGCCACAACTCGTCTCTGGAATACCACCCAGCCAGGCTCGCTAAAATCTCGATAAATCAATGCAAACACACTGGCTGTGAAGACCCCAGCACTTGAGAGCTCAGCTCTCCCTCCCAGGAACCTCCCCCAGCTCCCATGAGGATTGTGAGGGGTAGCCCCACGAAGGAGGACACTGAACTTCCCCCAGTAGCACTCAGAGTTTCCCTGGGGCACTGGAAACACAGAAATAAATGCCCCATGGACTACAACCAGGAGACACATTCAGAGTACAGAAAGTCCCACAGCAATCCCTGGCAAAACATGGGCACACACTGTTTCTCCCATTGATTTTTAAGATGTTGCCCTTTGCTTTTAGGCATTTAATACAGCCTGCTCACGTGCCCCTTCCAAATCTCAAGTCTCTCTACACACTTGCCTATTTTTCTGACTTAATTTTCACCTGTTTTCCCTTCAGGATGTGTAGGTGCTTAGCACAGGTTGGTAGAAAATATCCAACTCCCTTGCTTTCAAAAATTCTAATTTTCCAATGCCAGCAATCATGACACCTCCAATTGAGTCATTCAAGCGTCTTTTTTACGCAGCAATCTGAGGAAATGGCTTTCAAACTTCTTGCATGTCACAGACTGTGATGTCTGACAGAGAAAAATGTGTGTTGGCAGCACCGCTTAGTCCACACTGAAAAAGGAAAATTGAAATGATACTTCTGAGAAGATTAGTTAATGATCAATAGCGACAGGTAGCTATAAACACAGTAATGGAGACCCTCTCATATCCTCTCTCATCTGGTGCAGCCCTCCCATAACTACATTTCAGGAAAATGAATTTGTTCCAACTCCCACTCTGGGCAAGTTACCACAAAAACAACATGAGACAGAAAAGCAAAGCCAAAGAAACGTCCCATAAAGAGAAATATGAACAGCTGCAATGCCAGACAAAACCACACTAACCCTGCTGTAAAGAACTTTCACTAAGGCGATCCTGAAGTCCATGGAGTAAAATAAGAAGCTGATCCAAATGAAGTCTTTTCTGTTGGAAATGAGTAATTGTAGAGCACAAGGTCTCAAGAGATAGGAAGACCACAGAGAAGAGACAGAAGAAAGTTCATTTATAGGCTGGAAAACATCTCTTCTAGCAAATGCCTACAGGTTTGGCCATTACTGAGAGTCAAGATTCTGCACTTTTTTTCTGATATATTTCTTACTTAGTAATGCTGTGTTCCCAAAAGCATTCCCAATAAAAGCAAATCATAATTTCCACCTGAAAAATTTCACATTTCTTGTCTTCTCAAATAAACCTTCCCTACATAAAAAGTCAAATTTTAGGTATGCTTTGTTGTGTACAAAGACACCATTCCTCCAAAAAAAACAGCACTTGAAGGTATAGATTTTAAATTCAGGAATATTAAGCACTTAACACACAGATAACTGCAGAATCAGAACCACTGCATAAATATCAAGTTTATCTTTGAGGAAAAATTGATAACTGCTACTCTCAGCCCTCTCAGGCAAAACTTAAAACACAAAAGAGCCTATCAAAAAGTAAATTATCATTTACAGTTAATGTTGTTTCTCAGTAAAAGAACACAACTGTAAGTTTACAGAAAGAAAATAAACATAAGCAAATAAGAAATCAAAATAGCTTCAATAAGCTACAAAAATTAAATCAAAATGTACTAATTAAAGTGAAACTTCATTAGGCAATTATTTTACGGTCAGAATATAAGGCTAATAGCATAACAATGAAGATGAAAAATGTAGCTTATACAAGTAAAATAAAAAATAAATAAATATATATATATACATTTTTTTATATGAGTCTTGGTAGAACTGACAATGTAGCACCATCAATTCAAAACAAATTCAGTTTCAGCACTCAGTTTGGAACAGATGAGGCCCCAGTCGGTATTTCTTGGAACCTAAAAACTATAATTTAAATTACGATATGCATGGGCAGACAAAACCAACACCCGTCTCTAAAGGAAAAGGACCAAAATGCTTAGTGCCATCGTGAAATCCTAGACATAAAAGAACTACAATATTTCTGCTCTGTGTCACTGCACCCAGAATAGCCTGAATCTGTTCTTCATGCCTCAGAACTCCAGAAGGAAGTTGAAAATTTACCAGACCCCTCCTTACCATCCAAAACTCTCATTCTATGTAGGAAACGTTGTCCCCATTTGAAAAGTGCATCAGTCAAGACTTCCTCTGCTTTTTCTACAGAGAAACAGAATAAATGATATATGCAATAGCAGTTCTGCTCAATAGGTGAGGTAAGCAAATTAGGTTTACTCTGGGAGCTTTGGTTTTTTCTGGATTTGTCCTGTTTTCACCTTTAAAATCTGATAACCCTAGAAGAGAGGTGCCATGCTCCAACATTTCACTAACCACCAAGTTCTGGCTTTGGTCCTTGACAAAAACACTTCCTTTACTCACAGTTCCTGACCCAGTTTTAAGGAAATGTTACCACTCAGAAAATTCTTTGCTAGGGTGAGACAGCCCAGAGCTGCACTACTTTTGCTTTGCAGCCTCCATTCCAACCTGTACTGTGAGTTTCCATGGAGATTTACAAAGGAAGAACCATCCCTGCTATGTCAAATCTGGAGATCACAAACGTTTTCCTTCCAATATTTAAGGAAACATATCCAGAAGGAACATCTTGCCCTTAAAGTCCATTCCTTGATTCATAGTTCCAGCCTCCTGTCTGATCTTGGGAAAAGTTAACATCTTTGAGCTCCAGTTTCTCTTAAATTACTTATAACAGTTCTTCCCTTTGCCACACTTTGTCTGTCTTGTATATTTTAAAGGTATGATCCTCAGAACAAAGAGGCTCTGGCTAAAATTTTGCGCCTCACTTACAGAAGACGGGGAAAAAAAAGAAAAAGAAAGGAAACATTCTTAGTTCGAGAGTTCTCTAAAGGAACCACAGACTGGTTTTCACACCATTTCATGCCAGAATGATAGTTTCCTACGAGCATGGTAAAAACTGCTTAACTGAGTCAAGTTCAAAGCAGAACCAGCTTAATTATGGTGATATGTCTTCATGTTTAATCAGGTAATGCTAAATAAATTATTAAAACAATTAACTGCATCTTGTAAGGCACTGAATACACGCAGAGCAACACTGAATTGCTTGCAAACATTACATGTGGTTTGATTTCTTATTATACTTTGGGGGAAAGCTATACACACTGGCAATAAACTGATCTAAGATTTTTGTCTAACAACACATGGAAACTTGAAATAGCAGGGATTGAGGCAAAGGGAAGCATCGAAAGAATCATTACATGCCAACCATTCCATTTTCCAAAGAAATGGAACTCCTCCTTCTGCCTCGAATTCTTTATAGAGTTTTGTCAACATCTTACATTTTGCACCCATAAGAAAGCAGTTTCCTCTTTCTTTAAGCTTGAAATACAATTTCTCTAAGGTTGAATATCAGCACATTTTTTATCCTTTGATTCCTTTTTACGTAACTTCATCAAAGTAGAGCTCAGTAAATTGAGCCTAAAGAACAGTGCAAGATGAAATGCTGCAGAAAACGAATATTCTCATTTCCCCCTAACATTGCAATATATATATTAAAGATGAATTGGAAGAAAAAAAGTAATTTTATTTACCATGCTTAGCCTTGTTCCTACCCTCAGCCTAATGGAGATGAGGGCTGGAAAGGCAGTTAAAAGAGCAGGTTTCACAATTTTATAATATTCTAATTTACCAAACTTTCATGGTATATATGTAAAAGTTTGAAATTTACCCATCAAAAACTACAAATCCGTCTATTCCCTTTTTTCTTTAAAACAAAGTATCTTTATAAATAAGGATCATTTCCTTCCTTTTCTGTAATCTCCTCACCTGTATCTTTCTTCCCTTTCAAACCCATTAGTATGTTTTCACACTGTTACATTGTCCAGTGTAGGGGTGGCAGTAAAAATCCTGCATAGGAAACATCAGAAGAGTTTTAGAAGACACAAAGTGATGGGAATCCTTTGAAAACTATTTTCCACAAAAGTTCACTAATGAACTGTTCATTGGAGGGCTGTGCAACCTCCAAAAGCAAAGAGAGATGAGAACAGCAAAGCAGCTCACTGTGTATTTTGAACTGCAGCACAGTACATTTATTTTGGCATTTAAATTCCTCATTTCCCCGAGGACAAAGTGTGCACATCTCAAGTAATGATGCCCAGATGCTCCAAGGATACGGCTTAGCAGCCAAGCTTCTTGCTGGTGTACACTGGCAGTCTCCCCAAACTCCCGGATGTGCTGTTGAAAACTCACGAGCTGTTTCATCCACACCACCTTCAACTGGTCCAGCAGTCTGCCCAAGCCACTTTTTCAGCAAAAATATTCACCATTTTTTGATTCCGGAATTTTATTCTTGGAACTTTGCAGTATTTATCCAAAATACAGTGCATTGCACCCATTCATGTTGTTAAATGTCTTTCTGCTAGTGAAATAAAATCTCCAGGGAGTGTGAACGCTGCCAAAGCAAACGTGATACCAAGGCAAGGAAATATTTGCAGAATTCTTTTCAGCACCCACCAAGCTTTAGTGTCAACATATTCGCAATCACTGCAATTAGCAGTGAGTGAGGCTTCAAGACTGTGATGTAGGAAAACATCCTAAAAGAAGGGAGGGACCTTTCGTAACTTGCTAAAACGATTAGGGAGGAGACTGGAAGTGAACAAGCAGCACATGGCATTTCCAGAGTTAGACAAGTTTAGCAGAAAGAGCTGCTCCATTAGCTCACTTAATGGAACATTCTGCTATCCCCAGCTTCCTCCGAGACTGTACAGAAGAAAAGAGGAATACATTATTTTCCTTTAAATAGAATCAAAGCCTAAAAACAGAAGAATATATAAAATAAATATATAATTATGAGACTGAGTTTGTTGCCAGAATTGCTAGGACTCAGCTTATATTTTAGGCACCATCAGTTTAAGGCCATAATCAGTATATACGTTCAAACCTAGGGCAGCCTATATGCAAAAAGTACACTTCTTGATTTTCAAAGGAAAAGGATTTAGTATTTATTTAATCTGTGAACACTATTGAAAGTCTACAGGCAGGTGAAATTCATCTGTTTTGGTCACCATGGAATTCAAATATGAAGATACCTTCTCTTTTCTTAAATTATTTTAAGCCCATAGCAGCCAAAATATACAACTCTCTTAATGACATAATGAAAAAGAAGGAGAGATTGATGGGGAGGGGGGGGAGTGGAAGGTGATAAAGGGGAAAATAAGAATAAATGGGGAAAACATTCTTTGCAATAAAGCTCACAAGGGAAAACCTCTTGTTGAATTAAGAAGCAACATAATAAACCTAGTAATAATAATTTCATTTTCTCATGGGGAAAACATAATTATTGACACAATGCAAAGTACTGAAATAATGGAACTTGCTGTAACTCTTGATTTAAAGCTAAATAGCTCATGAGTTTTCATGAAATAAAAGCACTTTTTTGTCTCATTTGCAAGGAGAGTCGAGCACTACAAGACAGTGACTAGGCAGAGGACATCAGGGTGGGATTATCTTCTCTCTTATTTTCCTGTTATCAATTTGCTCAAAGGAAAATTACAGTGGAAAGGTCATCACACAGGAGAAAGCAGCTCAGGGTATTCAAGACCAACAAAACACATAAGCTTGCCATTTACTGTGAAAATTTAACAGTAATCCTTCTGAAAGAGCAAGTTTTAATCTTGCTGCCATTATAGCTTCTGATTTTCTACCTTTCCTTGTTCTTTGATTTCCATTCTAATTCTTTAATGAAAGGATGATAAATTCTTAACCTTCCTCTCACGGGCAGTCCCCTCTGACATTTGGTAATGCTCCCTGATAGGACACTGTGCCTGGGGGGGATTAATATTGTATATTAACCTTCTAAACGGAACCCTTTAGAAGAATCTAAATTAGGCAAATCCTCTTCCTGTACTTTTACCATTTGATAATTCAGCATTGATAAAATTTCTGAAGCTAATCAAGAGCCAGAAGCTTTCTTTTTCAAGCATGAAGCATTTTGAATGTTTTCTGATATTCCACAGCTTATTTTGCTTCCTGGGAGAATCACAAAGATGTGCTTCAACCCAGCTCATTTGCTCTATGAATCAATACAACTCTAGGATGGTTTGGGTTTTTTTTTAAATATTTAACTTGTCAGATTGCTACCACAGATCATGGTGCCAAGGCACCTTCTGTACCCCAAAGCTGTGATAATTCCTCAGGTGGCAGCCAAAATCACATGGTCACAACACTATCCTCATTTCTCACCCGGGGGCTAAACCACAGGAGTTTCAAGATTTCTCCAACATCACTTGCCAAAAGCAACTCCTCCATCCTTACTGTCATTGCCTCCATGGAAGAATTCCCCACTAAAAGACAGTTTTCTTTGCTCCTTTCAGTATGCCAAGGCAGCTCAGGTTATTCCTCATCATCCATTGTCTCTCCTTCAGCAATTGTCCTATTCCCAATACTTGCACTACTTTAAACTTCACCCCCTTAAACTTCACTCATCCACACTTTTTGTTAAGCTAATTTTAGAAAGAGACAAAGAGTAAGAAAATATTTCAGACAGGACTCATGTCTTCCTGCTTCCAGGTCAGGTTTGAGGCACATTACTTAGCTATTTTTCATCCACGGATTTTATAACAATTTGATTTTGCGTCATTTTTATTCCTAATGAGAAAATCATGTAGAATTAATGCAAATCTTATCAAAGTTTATTTACATTGCCACTAAATTATCAATGCTTTCAAATCGAGAGTAACAGACTCTTTTGTCCAAGGCAGATGCCAGACTGATTGGTCAAGAACTACCAAGAACAGTCTCTTTAACATATTTAAATCTTGCAAACTTATTTTCTTTCATTTCAGGGAAGTTTGTCACAAAAACTTAACGACCCTGGAAGGATTTTTGCAAATCATTTAGGTCTGTAGAATACAGAATATTAACAGTTGCTGTTGAGGAACCTTTTGACCTGCTCCGGCCCTGTAAGGAGCAGGGCTCCAGAGCCCATTTGAAGACAGACTCAGTAAAGCACAGGGTCCATGCACATAATGCCGTGTAAACCCATGAGAAATTGGACTGAAGGGCTGTGACTCAAGTTTTTATTTACGTCCTTTCAGGCCCCTGCTGTTCCCTAAAGAGTGCCAAGGGATGAGCAGCGTGCTCATGAAGTCGCTTATACTTCACTGAACTTCTTGCATTACATATGCAGAGAACCAAAGAGAAGTACAGACTGGTTTTTGTAGACATTTACTGAATATTTCTAACTACTTCTGAGTTATCATTCCTATTTGTCTGCCTAAATGCAATTCACATGGCCAGTAATAGTTTCAGCTGAGAAACTGGCAAGCTCTGAATGTGACCCTTCTCTGAGGTACCAGTCATTTGCCAACAGGTTATGCCATTTTTAGCGCAAATTCCAGAGAGGAAAATTTTGAGAAAACTCCCTCACTTGATCCTTCCTGATTATCATCTTTACCACAGTAATAAAAACTTCCCCCTCAGGGGTCATTAATAGTAATTCAAACAAATGAATGCCTGTGAGTAAGGCAGACATTCTGGTTTGTTATCCATGAAGCAGATGAAGAATTGTCATTGCAGCACATGAAAGAACTTAATTGAACTTTGCTGACACATTTTGTAATTCAATGGGGCTGTTCTGAATCCACAGTCCTTTGGCTCTACCATCCAATTTCCATCCACTCAGCAGGAAACCTGAAGGAATGTGGAATAAGGTTTCCAGAATGGAGTAATGTAACTTTTATTCCGCAAATCCTATTAGGTGATTTGGTTTCAGTATAGCCACTGGGACCCTGAGGATTCAGCAAATTGTCATTATCCCTCCACTGATGCCAGGCCTACAGTCAAGTGGTCAATCCTATCATGAGCATAGATTCCTAAGTGATAGAGCATTCAGGATTTTAGCAAAAAAACCCTCACTTCACTGTGATGGATTATGACACAATACTCATCAGTAACATAGGCGGTCATGGACAGAGTGTTTTTTAAAAAAAGAAACCCTACTTTATTGAGAATTTCACATGGGGTAATGCCACCATGGACAATGAGACAGCTGTCTCTGGCAGGGTCAGTTGCTCTCTGATGGACAACGAGAATTATTTACAATAATAACTGTGGAGGTTCCCCTGGGAAACGCCCCTGCAGGGAGACTGCTGAACGTGCAGGACCCACGTGTATTCTGCACGTGAGGATACCCCGCCCAAGGGGTGGAGAGTGGGCAGTGCGGAGCCTTGCCTCCTCCCAGAATTCGAGATTTTTCCCCAGGCTGTCCTCCCTGGTTGGTTGCTCCCTCCCCTAGACCACTCCTACCTGTTGCCGGTTGGTTCCGCTGCTCAATCCCCACCCCCTTGCTGCAGTTCCATTGGTTGCTCAGTTTGGTACTTAAGATGGTGTTAGAGCCCAGGACGAGGTCTTGGGCTCCGGTTGCTCGATGTTTCTGTTATTCCATGTTGGTGGTCAACAATAAACTGGAGGCGTAGGAGCCCTTACCCTCCCAAACCCCTTGCCTCTCGTCTTCCTTGCGGGCACCTCGGGACTGTGACTCCGGGCTGGAACGACCTCCGCCTCAAGGCGAGCCATCCGCCCCCGGGCTTCAGGCCAGGAGGAAGTGTCTACGCCGGGAGCCAAAGGAAGACAGGTCGGGGCTCAAAATCCGGGTCGCGGCTACAAATAACTTCAGATTAATTGGCAGAAACTCAAACCAGTGGATTGCCACACCTAGACAGACACATTGATGAGATCCTGGGCCACCCAGGGAATTCACAATTGACTTTCATCCTTGTATCTCCCTCATGACTTAAATTTGATGGCTTACTTGGTTTGTAGACTGCATGCAAAGCTGCAATTCAATAAAACTCAATCTAGCACTCAATTGCAAACTGAATGCATGGATTATTTAAATGCCCCTTTATTTTTCAGCTGATGATGTTCTGTAAAGCAATGCTGGATATTAAGCTAATGCCTGGTTGCAAACCCAGAGCGTTAAGTATGTGTGCTTTTGGGATACAGGGGTATTTTTAACAGGTTTTCATGGAGGTTTGAGCTATTTTGAATAATATAGGTCAAAGTCTTTCTCCCAGTTGTGTCATAGCAGAGCAGAAAGAGAATTCAAGAAGTTCATCATGAAGTGAATCAGAGCATGTTTTGTTGAGGAGGCCTCGATGTTTTAAGCATGCACACCTGAAACCCTATCTAAAGTTAGAAGAAGAGCCACAGAAAAGACAAATCACGCTGTAAATACAACATATGCAATGACATTTTTTACTACTCACTCATCCCTTTTTCGCCTTAAATACTTGACTTCTTGCTCCTTAAATATTCCTGAAATCAGTAGTATCTCTGAACCCAGAATGAATTTGGAAGCCAGCTGGCAATATTCATGCTATCAGCATACAGGTTGCAACGACAGACAGCATTAGCTACTATTCTATTTTTTTTTTTTTTTTTTTTTTAAATCTGGTCAGAATTTAGCTCAAGGCTAGATTTGGTTCATATGTGAATATCTACAAAGTTCATTGACTCACAAATTTTCACCCAGTTCTCAGTCTGTTTCAGAAAACATCGAGCATCAAAAGACAATAAAGTCTAGACTTAATAAAAGGGCTGTGAAAATGAAGATGGCAAGCAAATAGTGAATCAAAATTTACATCCGTCTCAGAGATCTTCATACATCTGAATTTAATGGAAGTGTTGAAATTGACTTCTTAGGTTAATACGATTAAACCTTAATAAGAAGACAGAAAGAAAAAATCAATGAATGCAAACTGAGTCATTACACATTTCCACAGCCTAGGTAAATTGAAATACACTAACTTTACCAGGAAGCAAATTTTCAAAATACGCCCACCTAAAGGGAAAAAAAAAAGGAGCAGCAGATTAATATTTGGAAGTACACAGTCAGCTGTGCTAGGTATGGAAAATAACTGTTTTCTAAAGCTCTCACACACATGCAGTGGTATGGATTCTGTCCTCTTCTATTTTGGGGAGATAAGGGAATATCCTACTATTTTTTAATTCTTTTATTTCATCAGCAAAATTCAATCTTGAGAGAAGCAGAATGAGGCCTGTAAGAGCAGAGAGACTAAAAAAGACGGGAAATGCAACTAAGATGTGCCATGGACAGAAATTATTAAAGGTTGAATTGAGGAGATTCTTCTTTTGTTTTGCTGCAGGCATTTGATAGCAAGAAACATTCTCAGTAAGACTGATGGGACTCAAAAGCTGAGTTTAGGACTGGCAGAAATATGTTTCAGGAGCCTGTAAGGAGCAATACAAAATAAAGGCATTTGCCACCAGTTCACTGAAACTCAAAAAAAGGAAAAATCCCCTACCATGTGTAGTCCCATGGCCTGAGATCCAAGCAGATTGCAACTTTCCCGACTGTTACTAGATTCTACCTGATCAGGAAGCTTAAATTGCCACTTAATTTCCGTATGACTGTAGCCTTCCACTGAGAACAAGCTGATGTTTACTTCATGTTCCTCTCTCCCTTGTTGCAAGGTTTTTTTAACCAAGGGGCACACAGTTCATTGCCTTAGCTCTGCTCCTATTCCTTGGTGTCCAGTATTTTCTGATAAACTTGATCTCCAGAGAGGGGAGTTATGTAAAAGCCAGGCCTACCTAACACCTATGAGCACCCCTTTGAATCCTTATGGAAGCCTCCCAGGAAATCTTGATGTTTCAGGAGGTAGACAGCAAATGAAGGTCACTGATGACATTTTCCCCTCCCTACAAGCAGCAGCACCCGTTCTGTTTCTTGGTGGCCTGAGAATCAGAAATGTCTTCAGGATCAAAAACTTTACTCTGAGGAGTTTGCAATAAAAGTTTTCTGATGAAGCAATATCCTAAGCAGCTCAAAATGCATAAGGATCACTTATAAACAGAGTAAAAAGTGTGAACTGACATTTAAAGTAAACACATTTTGAGCATAAATTGCTGATTACAGCAGTTTTCAAGGAGCATTTAGTTCTTTCATTTTGCATATCTCTATCAGTGTGTGTGGTGACTGTTGCATGCAGGTTTGGCAATTTAAAGCAACAGGAAAGTCAGGTCTGATTCGGTTTGACATCCACTACACTCAGCCATGCTCCAGTCAAAGTGGCAAAAATCTGAGCTGAACTGGAGAGTGGAAGCAGGCTGAGTCAGCACATCACCTCACCCAGCCCAGCTTTCCCTGCTGCTTCTCTTCACTGCACAAAAATCATAAAAGTAGCCTGAGTGTGAACATATTCTACGTAATTCTGAGATACCACATTTAAATTGCACAATGTTCACAGAAAAACGATCTCCTCATTTTGTTTACTTGGCCAACTGATTGTTCATAACAATGTAGATTGAAGATTACTCTAAAAGCATTTAGAAATGTTGATTGTTTTGCTTTTGCTTAGAAGCAAAATTACACCCCATTAAATTTCTCTTTGATGTTCTCCCTGGGTCAGTACATGCTGTCCCTTATTTTCAAAACAAGGACATTTATCTGCAGGCACACAAATCAATAATGAGCATTAAAGATAAAATACTGCAGAAACAATCATGTAAATTTTTGCAATATCAAAGTAAGGCTCAGCATGGTGTCTAGCTTTTGGTGTCTACTGTGCAGGGAGGAGACCACAACTATATTATAACTGACTGCTGAAGATCATTTTATTCAGCAGGAAACTCAAGGGAAGTCTGGAGGGAAATGCTGAGCAAAGCCACTGTAAAATCTGAGCCACTAAGGAGTGATATTTAAGAATATTCTCCAGAGAGCAGAAGCTTAGAAGCCCTCTTTCAAATATTTTAGCACTTTCCTTTAAGACAAGAAAAAGCCGTGTGCCTGCCTTTTCCTTTAGCATACCTGTGGTAATGCCAGGTCACTCTTTATCCCATTGCCCATTTTCTCATGTGTCTTAATTAGTCCTTCCTTCAAACTTTTTTCTAAGCCGCGCATGCAGCTGAGGTGAGATTAATGGCCTGTCCTTTCCCACATCACTTCTTCTCACTTCCTAAATAAAGGTACCACATTTGCTATTCCATAGTCATATCCGTTTTCCCCTGAGGTTTATTAAAGATGTTCAGCCAGTACTGCAGTTTCGTGTGCCAGCTCTTTCAGCATTGTGTGATGGAAATTAGTTGGTCTCCTGACTTGATAGGATTAAGTTCTTTGAGTTCTCATCAAGAAAGTGGTAATTTGTGTTTCCAAAACCTCACAGCTGCTTGCCATTGCTCAGTGGTCACCATCCTAGGACTGCTCAATCCCAGCAAAAAACATTCAGTTCAACTCCCAGCTATGCTTGGATTATGTTCCCCTCTCCTTCATTGCACAGTGAACTATTCAGTCATTGTCCTTTTTGGTTTCTAAGGCTGAAGAATATTTTGTCATTTCCCATTAATATTTCTTTCTCAGTCTGGCTTCTGGCAATTGTCATTTTATTCCTGTATTACTTCTTGTCAAACCTGCCTTATGGGGAGAATTTTTTTCCTTTTACTGTGTGAGGATTGTCCTCAAGTTTTTGCTTTCGTTCTTTGGAGTTTAAATCCTGACTGGTGCTGTCGGACATTGTAACCAAGCACTAAGAAAGAAGGAAGAAATACAGGAACAAATAACCAAACCTACACATTTGTGGCATGACATCAGAACACACAAAAGTGTTACATGGAGTGGCTCTTGCCAGCTGAAAAGAAGAAATCATGAAGATTGGCAGATATGACAGTGCAAAATAAATCCCAAGGCTCTCAGGCATAATATGGTTTAGGTATGTGAGTCGTCCCTCACTCAGATCAGGAAAAGCTCCACAGAAATCAAAGGAATCATTTTCCATTAACTGTGGAGCAATACAGATGGGAGTTAGGACTGCTGCAAGGAAAGCAAAACCAGTATGACCAGCCACATCCTGACTTCAGTTCACTTACAGCCCCCTTTAAATGGACCATCTGCAAGCAGGGACTAGAATTGTAGAAATAGATAATCACTCTCTGTTCAGCTGCAGTAGCCCAAAATATTTCATGCAACTCAAGGAACATTGAGAGATGTGTGGTTTATTACTCTGTTAAAGTTATGCACCACAGACTCTGGGGGTATAAAACTACTGAGTAAATCTCAAGAGTGTATTTAAGAATCCCTTATTACTCAAATTCATTTATGCAGTTCCTGTAGATCCTTGGCAATTTTCAGGTCCCTCATTAATTCTACTCACAACTCAAAGTACATCTATTGTAAATAACAGTGCAGATCCCACTGAAATGTGGTCCTGGAGTCCGACCAGAAATCGCCAAAACTGTCCATTTGAATTCAGGGGAGAGGATAAGCCCCAGGTACCAATTGGCTGAAGAGGACTTGATTTTCATGGACAGGAATGACATGAGGTATTACAGAATACCTGAGATAAGAGAAGAACTGAGGGAAGATTTCTCTCTCGTTGTGCTGCTCTGACAGCTCTCTGAAAGGGACACTAAATGCCAAAGTCAACTGAAGTATATTCATCCTCACTAGGAATAACACCAAAAGCTGTAACAAAATACCTTAAAAATTAAGGAGGATCAAGCCACATCATCCACCTTTATGCAGCTCTCTTTTCAAAACTTTGTTTCCCAATCAATTTCATTATTGCCAAAATGATAGACAATAAGGATGCTGTAGAGAAGGATCACAAGGAGTAAACAAGGCTGCAGATTTGTGAGGTCGGTAACAAAACACAAGGATTTGGCAGCAGATGGCCAACACTTGACAAAAGTTCCAGCTCTACTCAGTACTGCTCCTCTTACCTGAATATCAGCAAGGTTCTCTTGGGCTCTCACATTGTCAGCAGCACTAATTCCTGTGCACAAGGACTACCAATCCCTCCTCCATCATGCTGACTTTCTTCTTTAGCTTCACCTAATTGGTGTAACGATCACTTCTCTCCTCCTTTCCTTCACCTGCTAATCTGACAAGCCCAGTTGATCCTCATGATCCCCTTTTTGCCTCCTCAGTATTTCTGAAGGAAAAAACAAGATGAGGTGTCTGCTATAGGTTTATCTTCTCAGCATTTGGTTCATTGAGAAAACCTCTCCTTTCCCTTGAATTAAATCCCATGTTGTCATGGGTGCGGACTGCTTTGCTGCTGTTGCACGTAAATATTTATGTTTAATCGGAGCACAAATGGATCAGGTGGACCTTTTTGGGATCAAGCATGCAGTCTGGTGGGAGCAAAGCGTCCAGCTGGCTTGGGTGGAGTAGGCTGAGAGATGTGGCAGGCAGCGTGGGACACCTCCCACTGAACCCGATTGCTCAAAGCCCCATCCAGCCTGGGTTTGAATGCTTCCAGGTGTGGAACATCCACGGCTTCTCTGGACAATCTGTTCCAGTGCCTTACTACCCTCACAATATAGGATTAAAACCACTCCCCCTTGTCCTATTACTGTCTGTCTGTAAAATCCACTCTCCCACTTTCAGGTGTTTTATCACTGTATCAGATTTTTTGGCTTCTGTGGCTTTATTTTCTCATTCTCTTTACTCGGATTGTCCTTGAGCAAATCCATCTAACTCCTTTTGTTTTTGCAAGGAGTCTCCACCTACAGCTCAGCCCAGGGTAACTCGAGATCAGAAATGCATCTTTGCCTTGCTATGCATTATCTTGCCATCACCTCAAGGACCTCATATTTGTCTCCTGGGAAATTCATATCTTGGCCAACTCATCGGTGATTTTTTGCCATGAAGAGAAGCACAAGTAAACCTAAAAAGAATTCCCAATCCCTCCTTTTCACATATCCCTTTCTCTTTTTTTGATAGCTATAATTCACTGTTTTGCTTGTTGTTCAGGATGATAAAACCCTGCCTCACCTTCAGTTCTGGGTACACATCCAGGTTCTGTAGAGCTACCTTGTGAATTACTTTTTAGTGATAATCATTCCTGTCTGGCTACTGTCATGCCACTAAAATTCACTTTTAGACTCCCACTTCCATCTTGCTCACTGTAATATCATTTAATTTGGCTTTTAAAAATAAAACAATGTTTCATAGCCATTTCAATCATGATAGGAGGTATCCTATTCCTGCCCCATCCCTTTGACTATGCTGGCTTTTTCACTTTGTATTCCTCTGTGGACTCCTTCCTCTATCACAAGAGCTATAAACTCATTTTCCTCCTTCTCTTTTAAGGTATTTCATTACCTCTTCCACAAAATCTTCCATTACCTGTTGAAAGACTATTTTCAGTCCTTATTGGGCTTATGACCTTTCCCACCATCATTTATTTGCTGCGTTTTTTTGAATTAGCATATTTCCACTTGTCTTCCCTCTGTTCCTTACGACATCTTCCCCCTAAACTGTATATTCTCCTCAGCAGCAGTAGGACCAAGTCATACAGCGAGATGACAAAACACCAATTTTCTGTTTCCTTGAAGTCTCTGAGGCAGCTGCACGTGCTCACCTGTGGCCTCAAGCAGCAGCAACATCATTACAAGAACTCACTGAAGTCTATTCTTTGCTGGTTGTTTTCACCAATATCTGGTTTAAAAAAAAAAAAAAAAAAAACCACTAAAAAAGCAGAGATGAGCACTAAGTCCAGTAGGAAAGTGCAGGTAAAATCATTTGTGCTGAAAGGAACATTTGGACTACAAATGCATTGCACGCTTAGAAATATCTGATAATTCACTAAATTCAGAGGAATAAAAGTGAAATTATTCCACTGTGCCTTGCCTTGCCTCGACGTCCTCTTTTTACAAGTCAGCAACTCCTGCATAAGTCTAACATGATCTAAATATGTGTTATTATTACTTGGGTGGTGCCAACACACTCTGCACATGGACCAGGACCCCAAAGCTACAGGGCTATTCCCACACAGATGGGGAATACATTCCCAGCTATGGCTGGGTCTATCCTAAGCATCACCACGAGCCACATTTCCAAAATCAACTCTCAAAAATAGTCTGTCAAAAAAAAAGGAAAAAAAGAGAAGACGAAGAATTTCTGTCCTAACTGAAGATCATTCTGCACACCATCTGCAAAGTGCTAATTAAACACACCGTTGTTATTTGGTAGGGTAAGATATTTCAAAATGATATCTATAAGCAATCTGACAGCTCTTACATTCTTTACATCACCAGCAAGAGATATTATACTTTTTTTTTTTCCCTTAGGTAAGAATCTGCAATATGCAAAAACAGTTAAATGGGAATGACTTTCTAAAAATGGCTTCCTAGCATGTAACTGAAGTCAAGTAAACTCCAAATGAATTATTTTGATTTGTTTAAAAATGTCTTATTTTAAGTCATGTTTTGATATTGCATGCAGGTATTAGGCAAGGATTTCAATAGGTGCTTTACACTATTTTTTCTATATCTTTTATGTGATTTTCAAGTAGAAACAGCAAGGAATTCACGTGATGAAAATTAAGTACCATTAACAATTACATTATGCAAAAAAATTATTTTATGCTCCCCTAATCCCAATTTTGTACTTGCTTAATATGTAAAGTTTTGTTGGTTTTGAGGTTTTTTGGAAGTTTTGTGGTTTTGAGGGTTTTATTCTCCTTATAACTCATTATTATTTTTAGAAGCATTAGAAATACTTCTACAGTATTTTATTGTTCTAACCAGAGAGTAGCAGGCTACTGTAATAGCTATTGTGCAAATACAAACCAAAAACAAAAGAAATTTCTCCCACAAAGACTGCAAAATTGTGTTTAAGAAATATAAACACATCCAGACATAGAGGAGACTTTTTTAAACCCTTTTCAGTAAAAATAAAGATGACAGGCAAATGTCTACTAAAAAATTCTTGGTATGTAGCTTCTCCAGAATCATCCAGGTAAACTCTCTCCTCATGCACAACACCTGTCAGGACAGCTGAACAAATATGCACAGAACCAGAAATGACAAGAAAACTTTCATGAAACCAGATTCAGCTCAGGGGAAGAAAAAAAAAGAAAAGGAAAATAAAAAATCCCCAAACCATTCCATCCTTCAACACACAATGCAATGGGATACTTTCTACTCTACTCCCTCCTTAGGAACACGAGCTTCTACCTTCGCCATCCTCACTCCACCTGATGGAGTTCTTCTACTGTCAAAATTTATATTTTCATTGCCAGAGAAGACGCTGGGTTTTTTTGAGCACAACAAATAACCTGATTTAGCTAGGGCATGCACTAAGAAAAACAGCTATATAGATATCATCTTAACACAGCTGACTGAGGTCAACTGCAGTTGAGAAAACAATACATTAATTTTGTCTATGTCAAGGTAAGGATCACCTGAATCCAGCTGGAATTTTGGCACAAAAATTCAGACATCTGGAATTGCTTATCACACTATAAAAGCCCACAGTTCACTGTGGAGAAATGTATATAAATTATCATTATACACACACAAAGTTCATAGAGGCCTTTGCTGAGAGAAATTATACCCAAGACAGGCAGAAAACACTCATGGCAGATGGAGGAATTGTGGATAGTGAATAGTTTGGGGTACTCTTACACATCTCATCAAAAGAGCAAGAAACTGCATGGGAGAGGAGAGGATCACTCATATTCTGGAGTGGAAAAGCTGGAGAGCAATATGTGGTTCTGTGGGGGAGAAGAGATGGGAGAAAAAAGGATTAAGTAAATGGAGTTTCCTGTATTGCCCCAGCCACTCACACGTGGGGTCAAACAGAAATTAACATGCATTTATTAAGTAACATGGATGTTGCTTAATTAAGGATTAATGAGATGCAAAAACATCAGCAGAGCTCATCAGCTGGATACCACTTCTTTCCACTGATGCACGCAGGGAGTTTTAGGACTGACATCTCATTAGAAAGAGCACTGCCCACTTCCCAGTCCATTATCACACAGACTCCAAATCACACAAAGAGCACAAACATTCAGAGCTGGGATATCCCATGGAGTTGTTTCTCTTTCAGAATATATTTTTAAGGCACCCCACAAGCATCTCAGTTTGAATTTCCACTAATTTGTGTTCTATCCCCATCCCGGGCTGCCTCTCAATGCTGAGTCTAACAACAGCAGAGCTGAGTCAGAAACAACCTGTTGAAACACTGACACCTGGAAATAGGAATATTTAGGAGTGTGGACACCAAGTCAAGTGGCCAATGCAAAAACATCATCCAGAAGGCCTTTCTCACATAGAACATGACCCTAGGGTTACTGTGCAAATGTTCTAATGCAGATTCAGCACTCCCCAAGAATTTCTCTATTGCACCAGTTACATAACACCCTCAGCTGCTTTTTTTGCTCTTTGCTTATTTTGTTTTAAAATTAACACTCCCGTGCTTTGTACACAAAGTCTTGCTTGCCACTTACATTGTGGTTTTCACGTGTGACACAGGCACTGCCTCAATGAGCTCCTGGTATTGTTACCCTGTTATTGCAAGCATGTATTTCACCATGTTGTCTCTAGCTGTCATTAAACTTAAAGAGAGAAACAAGCCCCACTTTAACTGTCTGTCCCTCGGAAGGAGAAACTTGAGAAGATAATGAATGAAGAAACCTTTAAAGCTTTGAAAATGCATGTAGCACCATAAATCTTTTACTGCCTCTCCTCTTGTATATGTGCCTTGTTTCTTCATTTGCAAAGGTCACCTCTCCTAGAAGCTGAGACATCGAAACAAAGGTAATAACTGGAACAGAACAGAGAGATCATAAATCCCCCCTGGATTTTGATTCTTCCCCATGCTACAGAGTTGAAGGCTTTTAAGCAATTGCTCATCTGTGACCACTGAAGCTCACCCTCCTGAATATGCCTCCTGGATTCCTGGAATTTGGACTGTGAATGAAGCCACCTGATGGGAACTTTTCTAATCCTCTCTCTCTCTCCACATCGCATTGACTATTAAATAAAATCCGTACTGTTGACTTTGGTAGATGGTCTTGTTTGCACCTCAATTCAGGCAGAGGCAGCCCTAACAATCGGATTTTAACATACATTACTGCTACACTTTTTACATTTATAACCTCACAGTCCTCATGCTCTCTTGCGCTCTTTATTATATACGTAATATAGAAAATCAGTGTATAATATATAAGCAATAAATAAGATCAGTGTATACCTGTTCTAAATTAATTAAGGTTTTTCCAGCTGTTATTGTTCTTGCTGACACAAAAGTATTCCTTTTCTCCTCCATGGTAATTCAGCATCGCAGAGCTCTTCCTCAACACAAGTGGGGAAAGAAATAGAAAAAGAAAAAAAAAAAAAGGCTTTGTGTATACATCCACCACCTTTCATGCATGCAAATAACCAGCAGATGAGTATTTATATTTGGGATTAGAGCTGTGAATAGACAAACAGCGGATAAATGCGTGCCCTCAATATCTAGGTTACATCCTTTAGGAATTTAGCCTAATGTTCTCATTCCACAGGAAAAAAAAGGAAAAGATTTGAAGAAACAATGAGAAGATGAGAAATGAGCTTACTTTGAAATATGACAATAATGATACTCAAATGCTTGCCAGAAGCACATTAGTTACAATCTTGAGAAGGTTAAAAGTTCAAGAAATGTAATATAAGGTACAAGATATAATGAGATGTAACAAGTGAGAACCAGGAATAGCTGTTGTAAGTCAGAGGACCGTGCAAGCTTATTTACAAGTCAAAGGAAAAATAATCACCTCGCATTCCCGTAAAAGCCCTTTCCAAACTCCCATTAACTATGTTGATGCTTGCTGCTGCCAGGCTGAAAATAACTTGGCCTTCATTTCACAGAACAGATTCACCTCCACTCGTGACCCTTCTCCCAGGTGGGATACTGGAGAAGGACCGGAGGCTTCCCCTCCCAGTAAACCAAAACTGCCCATCTTTGTAAGGACTGAACCAGCTCACAGCTGACAGTATAGAAAGCATCTAAATCTCAAAGCTTCGGAGTTTTGTTTGGTGTGCTGGTTGGGTTTTGTGGGTTTGGTTTGGGTTTTTTTGGTTTTTTGGTCTCTTTAGTTTTGTCTGTGCTTCTTTCTCTGTGGTAAGCCTGGCAATTTTTGCCACTACGGGGAGACTTCTATCAGATCATCACATTAGATCATCTTATATCAGCAACTTCAGAACTGGAAGGCAGCAAGAAAACAGCTGACAAGAAGGTGTAAAAGCAAAGCTCGAGGCCAAGAGCAGAATTTCAACCTGTGTCCTTGAGTGCTCTCCGTGTCTTGAAGTCTCAGATCGCTACAGCTGTGTCGCTCGAGGGCCTTCAAAGCACCCTGGATATTCTGCTGCACAAAAGAAAAGTTTTCAGTGCTGCTCTCAGTCTGAGCAAGTGGAATATCATATATACACACCTTATAGTGGCAAACAAACAGAGGTGAGAAATGACTGCAGCGCAGATGTGCTGGAGAGCCATAACAGCTGAGCAAATGAAAGAGAAACCAGAGCAGCAGTGAATCAAGTGGACAAAAAGGAATCTGCCCATCTCCTTTTTATTCTGCAGGGCAGCTCACTTTGTCCAGCTCTATCAGCCTTCTTGCTCCCTGTCACTACAGGGGATGAGCAGCACACTATTCCCCACTTTTTTTTCCTTTTTTAAGAGAGTCCACATGAATAGGTACTTTCAAAATAGTCCCAAAACGATCAGGCCTGCCAACAAAGAAACCGACTACAAGAAAAGCCACAATAGGAGTATCATTTTAGTCAGCTGGGCTGCTCAGCACACCAGAAAAAGAATTGTATAAAGATTTTAATTAAGAAAACTCTTTTATTGGCAATACATTTGTGATTTGCCTGCTTTAAATTTTTGAGTAGCCCAATCAGGGTGATTAATCAATACCTCAAGAGTCCTGGGCCTACCAATTTCAGGAGCAAAATGCTCATTTAGTTTCACCAAAATTTTGTTTTCACTTCCCTGTGAAAGGGAAGACCTCAAAGAAGATTACATATTCTGCAAACCTCAGTGTTTGACAGAGTGTACTCCCGGTGCAAATCACTTCATGAACCCTGCTAAAAGACACACAAACAGCACGTGCCTGGAAACAGCTAAACACACGAAACCTGGGCTAGAGGGAAGTGAAATAGCTTTCCCTCTGACTTTCACCATTGCACCCATTGAATGTGAGAAGGATTTTTTTGGCATGCACACTTGTGCCCTCATGCTTGACATTTCCCAGTAGCCATGGAAAGCACAATTCCTGCTCTCCTCCCTGACACCCTGCAGGAACAACAGGCAGCTTAGGAGATAAAGCTGGCAAGTTCAAAGGACGCAGGGCAGAGTAGAGCAGTGTGTTCTGTGGCTCTAATGTTCTTTGTGTTTTACCAGGGGCTTTCACAACCCAGGAATGGTGCAGCATTTCTTGCTCTAGTTAATAGTTTCCTTCTGTTCCTTATTCCCAGCCCTTAGCACGGCATGGATCTCAGTGGCTCTCTTGAAAAGAGAGACCATATCCTTCTTTTTAGAGGTTACCTCAGCTGCTGCCTGGAACACCCAGACACCAATAAGAACACACTGCTCATATCCCCACTGGCACTGGGGAACCAAACCCAGGGGGATTTTTGTGGGTCACAGCTAAAGGATGAGGCTCAACAGAATTGGTTCTCCCAGTCCAGGATATAATCTTTAATGCTACTCCTATTTACAGATGTGATCATTTGAATCTACATACTCTGTGACCTTATTCTGTACTTTGAATAAAAACAAGGGAAATGCTGAAAAATGTATATCCACCGTTATTTTTTTGGCTATTTTAAACCCCTCTTGAGCCCTTTTGTTTGGTTCTCAGAAAATGTTCGAGTGACCTTGTTTTTCTGACCAAAGCCTTTGGATAAATTTTAAAAACCCAAGAAAATATACCAGGCAACCAAGCTTCAGCTTCACCCATACAATTATTTGAGCCAGAGAGCTGACATATTTGTCTAATTAAGGAGCAGGAAAAGCACTAAAAAATGCTTCTGATCAATAGTCTGTAGGCACAGAGCTCATAGGCACAGAGCTCAAACTCTGAATATTCACCAACAATCAAGAGAACGAGCATTCAAAAATATTTGCTGAAAAAAGAATCAAAAACCTGAGTAAACCAAAGTCTGCTGACAAATATACTGCTAATGCTAAAAGGAAAATTCTCCTAAGTGCTATTCTTTGCAAACTATTAATTCCTTTCCAACTATGTATTTAAGTTGCTTAAATCTTGCTGTAAATAATACAAATATTCTGGATTTAATATTTCTTTTCAGGTCATGAAAGAAAATCCTTGTTAGAAGACAATAATGAATATATAGGTCTTAAAAGAGGGGACACTTAGGAGAATTTTGACATTTGACATCACTCTTTTAAACCAACCATAAATGGCAGGAATCAACAGATCTGTGCTATTTATACAAGGATAGCAGTGGGCATGGGAAGAAATTATATGCAATTATATTTGCATATTTTCCTATTCAAGCAAGATGTCTTCTCAAAATTTTAATCCAGGAGGTTTACTTTGTAAACAATGTGTTAAGTACAATTTATTTTTACTCAATTTCTGAAAATAAAATTTTTTTAAAAAATTTTTAAAAAGAAGACAGGAGTCAGTATGCGGAAAATGTAACACTACATTTCCCTTGCAACACAAAACGTGAGTATGAAGACTATCAAAGAGACAGTCAGCTTGCAAGTAAACAAATTCTTCATTTTGTTCCATGTATTTCAAAGGATCCACATTTACACTTCAGCAGTCCAATCCCTCAGGACATAAATGTGATTGAGCAATACCTGGCTATTGTTCAGCTCTGTACATGCCTCAGTGCGTCCCTGGATTGCTGAGCCATCCTGTGGTGCAGTGTTCACACTATGCACTGCCGTGACTCCATCCAGGTGACAATCTCAAAGCATTTTTGAAACACGAATGAATTAATTCTCACCCACTGAAGCAAGGAGAGATTCAGTGACTTCCTCAGGGAAACAAAACCCAGCCTTGATTCAACCCTCAGGCTGCAGTCTGGCACTTCAGTAGTCTCATAGTCATGGCAAAGTCCAAAAGTTCACTGTAAGTTATGAACAACATCCTGCTTTACAGCAGACCCTGCTCAGGTGATGCAAATAAATGAGAGAGTTGTAGCTGCAGAAATGAACTCATTCATGAATCATACAGCTGGGCCAGAAGTCACATATTTCTCTTCCTCCTAGGCATCACACAGTATTTTCTGATGTCTGCAATTAGCTGGGACAGCAGAGGGACCTGTCATCCCAAGCTAAATAGCACAGCTACAAATGAACAGCAAGCATCACCCTATTGTCACATCATTGCCAGCTAATACCAAAACGGCTGGAACTGAATCGCAGAGAAAGAACAGCTTTGCTCTAGGAACAGCAAACGCCCTGATGAGATGTGGCATACAAATCTAAGCTATCATTTCTTCTTCTAAGCTCAACAGACAGCTAGAAGACCTAAGGGTTAAAAGCACTAACGCAGATCAAACTTCAACAGACATGCTATCTTTCCAAGAAATCACAGTCTTTCATCCCCTTCTCTCCAAAGAACTTTTAAAAGCATTTAAAGAAAAGAGGTAGAAAGAGAACAAGGAAGAACTTTTATTTGTCCATGACTTTTAATAGTCCCACTTTGAGATGCTCCTGCAGGCAGAAGGAAAGAACATCACTATACAATGAAATAAAGTATTAGCTGTCCAGACAATAACGAATGGGGCTATTGCAGGACTAGAGGAACTATCAGTTCTCACAGTTCTTTCATTTATCTATTTGCTTTCAGCCATTTGTAGCAAAGGCATGTTATTCAAACAATAAAATATGGAAAATACAGTGAAGGACATGCAGCTAAAGAGTAAGATTTACTGAAGGAGGCAATATCAACTTAGCTCTTCTCAAGTATCCACTGTTTCAGTACACAGCTCACTCTTCACAACTGCACTGCAGCAAAAATACAGTAATTCGCATTTTATATCTGAGCTCTGTATTCATCCTATTTTTATTTTCCTTTAAAGAAAATATTAATTTCTTATCAAGGAATGCCAGTTTCTCTTAACTTGCATGGATTATAAGGAGCATATCTACTCTACCTGGATGACAGAGCAGAATATCAAAGTTTCTGGTTCACCTCTTAGCTGGAGTTGTTTCCAGCATTATGTTTAAAACCTCTAAGTTTCAAAGGTTGATAAAGCATTAACGCATTGCTAAAGCAGGAGTTCTGGCGCTTGAGAACAGACACTGGAGTGAATAATGGGGTGGTAGAGATCATGCTGGAGATTTTTATGGAAACTGAGCACATCCACCTCATTACATATGGAAAACATCTCTTCCCACTTAGTTGCTTTTATCTATTTCCATATATACAACATGGTTATGAGACAATATGGGATGTGTTCCCCGGACAGAAAACAGATAGAACTATTAATTATTATATATACAAACTGAAGATATGACCTGAGTTTTCAGTGAAGTGACTCAAGTCTCTCCAAACAAAAGAACACAGGATCTTAGAGGGTACTTTGCTTAGCAGCAGGAAGACAATTTAGGACAGTTACAAAACATCAGATTATCCAACTGTTTCTGATTTCATAAAACCACTTTTTGCACGTTTTTTCCTTCTTAAAAGACAAAGCAAGCCTTGTTATCATGTACAGCTCTTTCATGACATCTGCAGTCATTCCCATTTTCGCCCAGAAGGATGCAAAAGGTAATACCCAGCACTGCAATGTGTAGCAGCATGTATTGAGCCCTGTAAGCACGGGATGAAATGGCCTGAAGAGCATCAGCCACAGACCCATCTCACTGCCCCAGCCATGTCAACAATATTGTTCTTTTAAGCTGCTGCACTCTGCACCAATTTGCAATGAGATTCTGATTCCATTCTTTTCGTGTTTGTCTGTAACATCTTCACTGTGACCAAAGAAGTTAATTCATATTTAACAAGGTCAGGGCTCAGTCTCCATCATTAATTGGGGTATGGTCATACCAATTCCCTGTCATGACTGTTCCCCATGCCACCAAAGAGCAAGAACACCAAAATGGTTTGCTTGAACAGTTAAGAAATGTGCTTTGAGCTGTAAAGCAAGATTTAGCCTTTTAGATTTTCTTTTTTTCTGAATATATCTGATCAGTTTATTACTGCTTTATATGCCAGGCTCATTCTGAACCTCAGTTATGGCACCTCAGCATTGTGTTCCTCCAACTACATGGAAGATTCAGAACTAACCACACAAATATTTGTGCAAGACAAAAGGAGACAAAGGGACAAAGAGAAGCACAACACTGACTCTTGAAGCGCCAGCTTGTGCCAGATTGTGCCAGATGCAGAGACCAATTAATCTACAATATTGTCTCCAGCGTTTGTTTAGGATATTCAGTGGCAGTGGGTGGAGGCCAAGGGGAAAGAGAAGCAGCTCATGTACTTACTGGGCTATTTGGTGCTTTCAGGATGGCAATCGCCATTCATTCTAATGAGCAGAACAAATGCTAACGGGCCCCCGTTCATTGCAGCCACGAGAAAAGGTCAGGCTGAACTGAGAGCTACAGAACTCCCTGCAAACCAAGAATCTATTTAATCAGCACAATGAGGCCAAGAGCATTATCCACAGGCCATCATATTATTTCTCCAATACACTCTGACGTGTTAAAACAATAGTCCAACACAATGAGAGGCTCTTTGTGCTACTGTGGGACACTTTGAAGCTATGACTGTCAATTTTGTGGATTTGTGTCAAACGTGCAGTGCAATAAAAGATGTGAGTGATACCCCCTTCAAGTCTTCCCATTAAATGAACCTCTGTGACAAAGTACTTGGACAGAGTCATGCTGAAATATGTGGGCAACAATTTCATGCAAGTGTGCTGAAGATCTCATGTAAATTACATGATTGAAAAAGGTACCAGGCAAAGCAGAACAAAAGGGTTTCTCCAGCAGGTCTTCAGTATTATTTCAAAGGGGAAATAAAATAGAATGTAGCAGCTCAAAGACCAACTAAGTGGAAATATTCCAGTGAAGAGAAATCTTTAACACATTCTCCATAATTTTTGTATAATTTTCCTTTTCTGAGCTTAGGGGCAGAAGATACCTACAAACAGGGATTATTTCATTAGTAGCAGAGACCAGCATTCACAAATATTTCTACAATGAGATGAGAAAAAAACCATTAGTCTGATAAATTGACCTAATAAATACAATAAGAGTGTGTCAATATAGTTCTTAATAACTTCGCACTCATTTTTCTTATAAAGTATAAATATGCCAATGTACTCTCATCCAAAAGGCAGACATTAATTCTTAACCTGGGCATTATTGTAACTACAGTCACATGAGCAGATCAAAAAGCAAATGTTGCTCAATGTGCGCTACTGCCACAGAAGTGTGAAAAACGGGGCAGAATCTGCCACAGACTGAGCCAAGGATATTTTACTGGGAAAATCAGATAGCATTCCATATTTCAAATTATGGTTTCTCCCGCTACCCCCTGTTTTCCCTTTACAGCCTGCTGTATTCATTATTTAAGAGCTCAAAGTGTTCTTTCTCTTTGTCTCTGAACGCTGCCCCAGTTTGTGCTTGGTTTCCAATTAGAATTTAGCTGGAGACAGCAGATCAGCTGGAGACAGCCAGGAGAGGTGCGGGTGCTGCTGGAAACGCTGGCCCCTGCAGATGACCTGTCAGAGCTTCAGCATCATGTTTCCATGCCAACTGAGAGCACATGGAGAGGTACTGAAGGAACTGTTTTTCTGAAGAAAAAGTACCAGGAATTTTACTGCATCTGCCTTCTGGAAGGATAATTGCAAGGACAATGAACACTTACAAGCAAACATGGCATGAGGCATTTAGGGACACAGCTTAGTATGGTCAGTTAATGGTTGGTTTTGGTGATCTTAGAAGTCTTTTCCAACCTAAGTGATTTTATGGTTCAACAAAGCAAAAAGCAAGTTTTCACCTTCCAGACAGCCCCACTTTCTAGAGCTCTAGATTTAGGCATTCCAGGCACACACCTGCTTCCACACAACTCTGTTCCCAGTGTGTGCCATACCCAGGTCAGGAGCCAGCCTGTTCCACATTTAAGTTGACCTCTGGCCTTTGGGTCTCTTGACCCTGGATTTCAAACCCTGCTGCCCAGATGACAGCGTGACAGCAGAGTGCCATGTACCTTAGAGCGTGCTGGCCTCAGGCCAATCCCTTTCTACTCTCTTCATTTTGTGGCTACCACAAGCCACTCTTGTGAGTCTCCTCTGCTTCTTTTCCCTTTCATCAATAAGGAGGGATGCATGCAAGAAGAAACAAGTGAAAAAATAACAGTTTACTAAAAAACAAAGCAGCAAGTACCAAGGCAACAGCAATAAGCACCAGATACAAAGGGCTGAATCCTGTGGACTCCCCACGATCAAAGAAAACCAATGTCAGAAAAAGCTCTGCTCAGCTTAACCTTCCTCCTGGAAGAGAAAAACGGGA
The DNA here is from genome assembly GCA_013397895.1 of Origma solitaria. Taxonomy (NCBI): domain Eukaryota; kingdom Metazoa; phylum Chordata; class Aves; order Passeriformes; family Acanthizidae; genus Origma; species Origma solitaria. The sequence continues at coordinate 1,083,887 of VZRL01003051.1, read as the reverse complement.
AGGTGTGAGAATACAGAGCACTTGGGGCAGCACATGCATGGAACTGACTCCGTCCAGAGCAGTTCAAACCTGTGGTGCCAATTTCTGTGAGAAATGTGAGATTGGCGGGTGGCTCTGTCACCTATGGTGGTACCTGATAAGATATGAGTGGTGGTAATTTGTCTCTGAAGTTTGTACTTCCTATCTCCTGGCTTCACTAATGATCTCTGTCTCTTTAAGCCCCTGTTTAATTACATCATTCCCTGTATTGGTCATTAATGCCTTTGCAGTTTAATGCAGCACCACAAATGAACAGAGAGCATTTCATGGTGTTGGAACTACAGTAATGCTTCATTTGTTATTCCTGTCAAATGGAAATAGAACCAGCAGGCAGAAATGTGCTACAAATGCAAGCAAGGTTAGGGAAAAGATTTGGTGTTTATAAGTCGCACGCTGCTTCAAGAGTTCCACATTTCTGTACACAATTGAGGTATGATAGCAATTTACGTCACATGTGAATTAATACCACACAAGAAAAAGAAAAAAGTATTCAGATTTTGATGATTGCTTGCTTTCAGGATAACCCCTTTTACCCACCCAGGCTGAGGGACAAAGGGGTTGAGAGCAGCCCTGCCGAGATGGACTTGGAGGGACTGGTGGATGAAAAGGTGGACATGATCCATCAATGTGCGTTCACAGCCCAGAAAACTGCCTTGATCCTGGGCTGCACAGAGCAGGCATGGCCAGCAAGGTGAGGGAAGTGATTCTGCCCCTCTGCTTTGGTCTGGTGAAACCCAGCTGCGTCCAGCTCTGGGGTCCTCAGCACAGGAAAGACAGGAGGAGCACAGAAATGATCAGGGGGATGGAGCACCTCTCCTGTGAAGAAAGGCTGAGAGAGTTGGGGTTGTTCACCCTGGAGATGAGAAGGCTTCGTGGACACCTTATTGAGGCCTTTCAGTACTTAAAGAGGTCTTATAATATGGTGACAGACATTTTGATAGGGACTACAGCAACAGGACAATGGATAATGGTTTAAAACTAAAAGAGGGTCGATTCAGAATAGATATAAAGAAGAAATATTTCATCAACAGGGTGGTCAAACACTGGAACAGGTTGCCTGGAGAGGTGGTAAATGCTCCATCCCTTGAATGGAAGGATTCAAGGTCAGGCTGGGTGAGACTCTGAGCAGCCTGATCTAGTTGAAGGTGTCCCTGCTCATTGCAGGGGGTTGGACTGGATGACCTTTAGTGATCCCATTCAAGCCAAACCACTCCATGATCTTTGGCTTTCACTTCCCCTTCTGTGTTGAATCCACAAGTCCATTAATGTTCTCACTGCATCTCTCCAGTGCTGCCAAAATCCTTCCTTTCCCTCTGGTAACGAGCTCAGTAACACACTGGAATGTTCCTCACCTTCAATCCCACAGTATCCCATTATGCATAATTTCCTCTCATATGCCCCTCTGCCATGTTTCCAAAATGCTACTCCAGAATCAGCTTCCCAAGGCATCAACCCTCACTTACATTCTTCCTTAACAAAAGTGAATCTCCGAAAAAAGAAGATATAAATTCCACGAAGGCGGCTTTGTTCTGTCTTTCACTGTCTGAGAATAATCATCATTATGCCATGAGCAACTTGTTTGACAACTGAGTGACAGAATCATTGAAAGATTACATTTAAAAATTAACTGAAGGTGTTATGAAGCTGAATAAAATATCATTTGCACATAATTTCAGAATTATAGAAGATTTGTTTTGGCAGGGCTTAATATAACCACCTTGCAACTGGGTATTGGATGAATTCAAGTTCTAACACAGAATTTTTTTTTAAAGGTATTATTTAAGAAATTACAGTATAATGCACAGGAGCAATGCTGACGTCATTATATAATCTTTGAAGCACTGTAGGACACTCTACCCTAAAAAGAGTCACATACAGACCTTTTAAACAAGTTAGCATTGAGCTTTAGAGATATTCATATTGCAAATAATATTTCAGCCAGGACTCACCCCGCTTTTTTTTCTTAAGTGGTCAGTGAAAACACACAGAGAAAATAAAATCAAACAACTGCATTAAAATCACAGCTCAAAACCCCTTAGCTGATATAAAAACCCCTGAAAATGTATGGGACTACTGGAAACATTTGACATTTGCCCTGTTATGCCTACATAAAAAATACTAAGCATAAAGATAAATGTCACAAACAGTTTAATTTTTGACAACAAAATATTTTTGAAGGTTTTTTTATAGGATTCTCATTTAACTATGAATTCTAGTCAGCTTATATGGCTCATGGCCATCTCCTATCACATTTTCAGTGCTTCTAAGAATGGAGATCCCACAGCCTCTCCAAACAAGTTATTCCACCCTAACAGGTCAGGTGAGGTTTTACACATTCACAGTTAAAGAAATTACAACAAAAAAAAAACCTCACTGAAAAGCAATTTCCAAATTATTTGTAAATGGTATTTGTAAATTGTATTTGTAAATGGTAATAAGATCTGCCCTTTGTCTCCTCCAGCATGGACAAACCAGCACCTTCAGCTGGCCTTCAGTGCAACACCAACAAAGTAGAAGATGCAGAATATAGTGCTCCCAGACCTCATCTCCAAAAAATAGCTGTGTGAAATCCTGCCAGAAGTACTGGCCATTAATTAGAGCAGCTATGGATATCCAATATAAATATTTACTTTATCACTTCATAGATATTATGTCTGTGACCTTGATAGCTTCCTGTGTCCTGAAGTTCTACAGTTAAGTCAAAAGTTGTACTGAAAAATATTTTATCAGTTCCACATTTCCCTTTTCAATATTATCATGTTTATTTCAATTTGATTCTTCAACTGAAGTTAAACATGACATGATAAAAGAATTAGGTATAAAGCAGTCCCTCTAATTGTTAGTATTGGCCTTTCCTTGCATCTGGATCTTGATTCCCTTAGTCTCAGACATTCCTTTTCCTACTGAAATGGTAGAAAAGAACCTCGAGTTACTACCACGTGGTCACTTTGTTGTATTTTTTTGTATTGTCCACAAAAGTATCCATTAGGGATATATTCTCAATACTCCTGCAAGTGCTCTTTACTGTTTGATATTAATTTACAGGGAGAAATGCATTCCCTTCCCTTCTGCAGCGTAATAAGGATTAGTCAGTGCAGTTACTGCAGAAATAAGCCAAAATAAAGTATTTCAAAAAGTGTACTTCTGTTTAGCACCAAACTGTTTAGACAATATGCATGCTCAGCACTGGAGCTGATGAGTCTTCTCACAGTTGCTGAACCCATGAACTTTGATTTTCTCTCCCCAGAGGTTATTATAGATTTCCATTGGTTTGTGCATTGAGGAAATCAAGACTGTATTTTCCATCGATTTCAGCCCTGCAGAAGTCAATAATCTTTAAAAAGGGCGTTTTAAAAGATCCTTTGTGTGCTTTGTTGTAGCTGTTCACCTATTTTGTTCACCTATTTCTACCCATTAATTATAAAATACCATACAATTCAGGGGGATAAAAAGTCGGTTTAAAGGTATTGATGGCAGGGAAACCAAACATTCTGAAGTCAAAGAGCTGGAAAATATTGACTGGACAGCTCATGATGTCCATCTGAGAGCCTTTGCACTGCTTCACCACAGGAGAACCTACCTCAGCACAAAGTCCCCATAACCTCCCAGACTTGTGGCAGGTCCTCCCTCTTGAAATAGCATCCTGACTTCCTATATTTCTCTTTAATCCAACAGAAGTTTCTCTGAGAAGGAGGAAGAGGCACCATTTCAGTCAGGTTCATTCTGCAGGGTCAGATTAAAGCTCTGGAAGAGAAACTTTCAGTGAGAAATCGAAACACTGAATGGATGCTTCTTAAGCAACATTCATTTCTGTGCTGTGAAAGGATCATACCACAGTAAACACTCCAGAAAATCCATAAACAATGATTTTTTTGTTGTTCTTTAGTGGTTCTCGTTCTGCTTTCCCACTAAGACCTGCTTGCCAGCATCATGTACTGACACCATTCGTGCGCACTTGGAATTTTTTTGCTTTATTCTTAATGAAAGAAAGGTTTCAAAGAATTCTTTTCTTTACCTTTCTACTGGCAGGAAAATCCCCACTCTGGTAATTTCCAGCCTCCAATATAGCGTGGACATTTATGAAGCGTAAAATAACCTGCAAGGGCAATTTAATCTAATTTAATCTAATTTAATAGTTTACCAGAAATTTTACTTCTACCATTGTATTCCTTAAATAGTTCGGACTTCTTCAGAGGCTTAGGATTCACACCAGACACAGGAATAAAAGTTACAAACTGATGTCTTGAGGTCCAGGGCTCATTTTAAATAGATTTTGGAAATCTCTCCCAACATTTTGTCAAGCACACAAAACCAAAACGCAGTTACTCAGCTCTGCTTCACTACCATTCCCTGCCAATGCTCAACCTGCTTGCCATAAATAGGATTTTTTCTTCTCCACCAAGAAAAATTAACAGACTATTCACATGGGGATGTACAACAAATAACTCAAAATACAGTGGAAGGTTATTATGCAGGAAGCATTCACGCAAGCACAATACAGATAAAAAATAACAAGGAAATTGTGGTTAAAGGAATACCAGGAATACAGTCTTTCAAAAGATGTGGGAGAGGATCAGAACAGAGGTTGATCCTACAGGAGCCAAGGCTAAAGAAAGTCAATATGCTTTTTTGTTGCAGATTACTGAAAAAAGGATGAGATAAATAGATCTACAAAATCAGGCCAGGGTTCTTCAGATGCTGTTTTAACCTATTCTCATGGTAAAGTATTACTTATGGTGAGTCAGCTGTCAGAAATTACTTGAGTAATTTGGCCCACTTGCAATATTATCCTTATTTTAGCAGAGTTGAAGGTGTAAAAATTGATGTAGATGCAATACTTAGGAGATCTTTTTTCCAAATCACACAGAAATACCCTGTGATGCTTCTGGATTTTGCTTCTACTGGTATAAAAATCAGTTTTTGTATTTATGACACACACAGGATCACTGAGTATACTTTCATTTAAAAACAGGAGTTGCTAATAATTTTCCGCAAAATCCTATTGTATCTGGAGGTGCTTTCATGCTTTTCTCCAGTTTCTTACAAATCCACCAAGAGCTTCATGCTACAAATGTCTCATTGTAATTGTGTTTACCTAAATAATGTGTAGCTGGGTTTAAACACAACAACAACAAACCCAAAAATAACAAAAAAAAAAAAAAACAAAGAAAAAAGGAAAAAAATTTTAAAACCACACCCAAAAACATGTTACAGTAGGTTTTACTGTAGAAGTTTTCTGTGTTCCACAGAGATATTTAAGTCCAGCTTTATTCTACCTGGAAGCACAACAATTTCAGGACATCCCTTTGGATGGTTTCACTCAATTACTTTAAAAGTAACTGAGTAGACCACACATGTACCAACATCTCAAAGCATGTACCAACATCTCAAAGATGCATAGAAAATTTAGATGTTCAAGCAAGTTCCAAAACAGATCAGTGCAGCTGAGGTGCTTCATTTTGTCAAGAGTAAAAGAGGATTAAAACCCAAAAATTTTAAAATTAAAATTTTTAAATAAAAATATTCAGAATATATTAAAGTATTAAATATTAATATCTATAAAAAATTAAACATTAAAACAGAATGGAGGAATGGACTGTGGGAAGAACAACTGAGTCAACAGGGAAAAAATGTGGGTGGTGCAGGTGGGACAGAAAGCCAACCCTAGTATGAGGGATTCAATCTGGGGGGGAAAAAAGCCAGTTTAATTCAGACTGCAAGAAAAAGCTCATTGATAAGAGCTAAGCAGTCTTCCGTCAAACACTCGGTGACAGAGACACTGAAAATCTCAGGGCCATTTAGAGTTTTCTATCCATCATATTGAGCTTATCTTTCTCCCCACTAATGTTTTTTAAATACATTCTGAATAAATCTGTTGTCAACCTGACAGTTTTTAACTATAGATTCCATTTAACTTGTTCCCTATCACACAATTAAAACAAAATAACAGCAGCACCATGGACAGGAATTCAGAAAAAAAAATACCTTTTGGTTCTCTGTCTGCAGGGAAGGAAAGCAGAAAATGCTGATGTTCTGCTGGCAGGTCCTGTAAAGCAAGGAACCATATATATGAGACCATTGTCATGTTCAAGAGAGACTGGAGGGGGGAACCTCATATATCACAAACTTCCCTTTCTTTCTTTTGTTAGGCAATTTCTCCTCTGTCTAGTGCAGGAAATACTGTGCGGACTCTACTCCAGGAACTGCACTCGAGGATTAAGGGCAGCAGATTGATGCTGTAAATTTCAATGCAGTGGATCTGGTGGATTCCAGATGAAGTCTCCAGCTCCAGCCCTCATGGAGAGACACTTGCGGAGACACTCTGTCTGCTCCTGCTGTGCTTAACTCCCACAGGTTTCAGCCCCTGACCATTTACCTCTGAACTCAACCCTTTATCTTGATCTCTGTGCAGAGAGCATTTTACAGGAGTAAAATTCCAAGAGACAAGGAGGGGAGAAATTCCTTTCTGCCCTTCTTTATTGCCCACTCACCCTGATGAAAACAGATTTTTAAAAAGGGAATTTTGTTATGCAGAGCTCTTTCATTGCAATGAAGAACAAAGGGTGGCATTATATTTTTGTATTGAAGGATTCACACAAGTTTTGAGGGATAATATGTAAAACATGCATTGATTTCCCCTTCAAATTTCAAACACATCACACTTCTTTCAGCAGAAACTGCGATAAACTGTGGAATTATTCAGACAACAAATTCTCCTGACCTTTCTGTAGTTATTTTGCAGCAAAATTCTCCAGTCACATCTATCACACAGCATAAAATGCTATTAAGAAAGTGTTAGAAAAATCTCAGCAGTGGTATAAAAATGTGTGTAAACTCATAACTTACACACTAAAAATATTTGTATTTTTACAAGTAAGAAATTGGGAAAAAAATCAGAATGGTATCAAACTATAATACAGCCAATAAAATAACATTTTACAAGGCATGCTAAGTGGCTTTCCAAAATTGTGCTATTTGTCACATATATGCAAACTAATAAAAATACTCTGTTTGCTTCTCCCCTCAGATTCATGGAATATTTTTATCAAGGTATGAATATGACAGTCATATTCTCTCTTCATTGAGAATATTACTAAGTATTATATAATAATACATAATAATATATGTTATAATACTACTGACTCATTCTATTCTGTACATGTATCTGAATCAGCAGTATGAGGAAAAGAATATACTTAAACGTTTTAAAGAAACTCTATATCCATTTTATCCAAGCCTTTCTCCCTAACTTAATGAAGATAGCCCTCTTCATTAATAAAGACACTGAGAAACACATTTCATGTCCTGATTTTTTTCTGGGACTCTGGCAAAACTAATGGAAATATCCTCCTGGGCTTTCAATGGAATTTAATAGGTAACACTTTTTAAAATAGGTGTTCATGTTTTAAAAGAAAGCAAACTCGAAAGTCAAATGAGAGAGAAACTGCACCAAGGTATCCTTTAAGCAACTAAAGCAGTGCCTCACAAACCTGTATGGCGTGCAGGAATCCGTGGAGGAATTCCACCAACATGGAATCCGTGTTCATTTGCCCTGAGCAAGCACCTGAATGTGAATTTTTAAGGCTTTATAGACTGGATCAGTGATTCTTATCAGTGAAACACCATGTATTATTCAATTAGAGCTACTTTCCTTGACACCTATAACAAGGACTTATTAGCATTTAATTTGTCCAGAAACAGCTCTTCATTGATGTTATTCTATGGGAATATTAGAAAGTCTCAACAGACAAGTTATATACAAAAGGAAGAGGGAAGGTATACCCCTTTCTAAATCTATCACTATATATATATATTTATCTATATATATATCATTATAAATGTATCACTACTACTACTACTACTGTCCTCAGCAGAAGCTGGACTCATCCTTTTGATCAATTCAGTCATACAACAGCACCACTATAAATGTAGAAATAGTCTGCTTATTAAACATTAAATTTATCCATATAGAAAGTGAATAGTGCGCTGTTCATGTGTAAAATATGTCCCTTTTCACCTGTGAATTCACAAATTTTTGGCTGTGTTATTTATGTGCTATCAAAAAGTTCTTAATGACAGTGGAAAAGGACCAGAAAGGCAGGGACTAGCAAAAGAAGGAAGCGCTTTGTACCTTGGTGTTGCTCAGGAGCATAAAGCAAGTGGAACAAAGAACCCCTATCTAATTTTATATTCATTCAGGTTGTAATTACAAAAATAAAGACAATGGAAGTCAGTGAAATAACCCTCAAATGTTGCTTTAATTAGGCCCTCTTTTAGCAAGAATCAAATAGTAATGAACACACAGAATGTCCTCATAGGTCTCAGATTTACTTCTCGTCTTCTAGAGACATTCCAAATGTATGCACAATGCTCCTTGAGAGATGCAAAAATTAAAACGTTTTTTCTCTAAAAATGCCTCATCTGTAAACTATTGCCTCCCAGACATGTTGGATTAACATGAATGTGCTGAACCCTGCAGAGGAAAACCTTCAAGAGGTTTCTTCCAGTCACTTGTGTCTTCACTGTGTCATGAACCTGTCCCAAACCTAAAACATGAAGTACCACTCGAGGCAAGACAGAATTGAGTAAGACAGAATTATCTATAACACAAACACTCTGAGAGTGCTATGCTGGGGCCAACACCAGTTTGGAAATTGGAAAGAAAAGCACAAATATTCTAATTTTGAAAGGTGCCAGGGAAAGTCCTGGTTTAGGAGCAGAGCTAGAAAATCCACACAGCAGTGCACTGATGAATCACTTCAGCTGGCACCAGCACTGCGAACAGGAACTCCTCCTCCTCCTCTTGAATGGAAACGTGGACTTTAAATAAAATAACTGCATCGCACAAAAAGCAGGCATATGTGAACAACGAATTTTGGCAATTAAGAAAACCCAGGTGGCTCGTGTTTGTTGGTTAAAAAAATACCTTCTCATTTAGTCATACAAATCAAGAGTAATTGCATTAAAAATTAAGAAACCAACCATTACACCAAATGAAGCAGATCCACTTAGAGTTATGTAGAAAACAGAATTTCAGTCCCAGGGGAATCTCTGACACTTCAACACTAAAACCAATGTCAAATAAGGAGGCTAGTCAATACAGAATACATTGTAGAGAGCTTGCTTTATTTTGCAACACTGATTAAAAGAAACCATCTCCATTTGAAATGTTCAGCATTTTTATAGCTGAAGAGTTTCAGGCAGAGTTTGGGGTTGGAATTAAGTGATCCGCTATATGATTCTGCAAGGTGCCTGTTCTGAACTTTCCTATTGAAAAACAGAGGTCCATTCACAAATCCTCATCTGCTGAGAAAAACATGCAACTGTCAAGAGCTCAGATCTTCATCGGGAGGATCCATGTATAAGCTTTAAGACCATGGGGCACAGATATAAATCTGTCCCGTTGTCACAGCAAGGGTAAAATGGTAGAATAAAAATCAGCCTAATATTAAATATTGTATTTTTAATATTTGTATCTCATCTTCTTAATTTTTTGCTCTGTAAGTTCTCACAGAAAGCCTAAACCAGACAACAATACAAAATCTGTCATCTTGGACCGTGCAGGAGTCATGAGCATCACACCCCTTGTTCTGTGACTTTTGTCTGCAAGGTTCTTGGCCACTTTCTACTGATGGAGAAAGTTCTTGCAAGGTCAGAAAAGCTTCAGAAACCTCAAATTTTGGAGACTGCCCTAAAGGCTGCTCTGCTATGACATTGTGCAACCTGGCATCAGAGTGCCCAGAAAAGACCTGTGATACCCTGCACACAGAGTTGTCACCCTTGCTCTCCTCTTGAATTCTCTTGCAGAACAGCTCTGTCCTTTTGCTCCCCGACTCTTGCTCTGACTTCTCAGGAACACTTGTAGCTGCTTATGCCCTGTCTTATCCACCCTAATGAACCTGGGACTCCTGGCAGTGCCATAACACACTCTGAATCCAAGACAGGTCATCTCTGACTATGCAGATATAGCCAGGGAGATTTTTTGAACTTGTTAACCACACATGAAGAAGGAAAATGTAACTGTGAACAGAGCTAAACCAAGGAAAAGGGACCCATGCTCGAGCAGCTCATGAAGAACTGCAGCTTGTGGGAAGTACTCACTTTGGAGGAATTCATGGAGGACTTTCTCCTGTGGTAGGGACACACACTGGAGTAGAGAAAGGAGCCCTCTCCTTGGGAAAGAAACAGCAGAAACAACGTGTTATACACTGACTTTAACTCCCATTCCCTATCTGTGCCAGAGAGGGGGAGGAGATAGAGCCCAGAAAGGAGGGAGGGAGGGATGGGGGAGGAGGGTTTTTTAAGATTTGATTTAATTCTCATTATCCTGCTCTGATTTCGATTGGTAATAAATTCAACTGATTTCCCCAAGTCAAATCTGTTTTGCCCATGAGAGCAGCTGGTGAGGGATCTTTCCTTGCCCTACCTCAAACCAAGAGACCTTTATTATATTTTCTCTCCCCTGCTCAGTTGATGAGGAGAGTGAAAGAGCAGATTTGGTGGGCAGTCCACCCCAGGGTGTGAGGAAGGATTTGCCTGGCTGACTCCTACTCACCAGCATTATGCACACCCTGCAAGCTGCTAATTATTTGCTAGGTCTTCTGTAGGATTTCCGTCTGTGGTGTTTGCGTCGGTTGTTTCAGACGGTCAGGATGGAGATTAGAGATCTCTGAAGTTTGGTCTTAGAGCATGAGGTTTATTGTGAAAGGGCATGGGTGTAGGAGACCTGCTAGGAGCTGCCAGACACAGCTCAGAGCAGGGCAGAGAGGTAAGAAGAATACAGGATACAGAATAGAATACTGTGGTTGCTGTTTACAACACAATAAATCATCTTGTGTGCTGAACATTCTAATTTTCACTAACCAATCTGGAACAAGCTACAAATCCTACGACATTTACATACAGCCTATGAGAGTCATTGCATAACCATACAGCATTATATTTTAAACTCTAAAAGCTGCTTTTTGGACCCTCTGCTAAGTTGGTAGGGTCTGCGCTGACCCTTGGAGCTGTCTGCAAGCAGATGATATTGTTTCATCAAAAGGGGATTACCTTCAGTGGCCATACCATTGTTTTCCAGTTATTTAGTAACTGGGGTTTGGTATCTCAAAGCTTGTCTTCATTTCAATCTCACTTATAGCTTCCATATTGTCAGCATCTTTTGCCAGGTAGTAATATTTATAAGCTTTTCCTATTTCATCTTCCCCAACAGTCTGGTGCAAATATCAGTTAGGAAAAGCAAGCAAAAGCAATCACCTAATTACATAGGTTAATCTCTTCCTCCTATTTGCATAAAGAAATAAGATGGCAATCAAGATATAGTCCTACTGCTGAGGAAGCAAATGCTGGGGTTTCCAGACCTCAGAGTAGTATCTGGGGTTGACAATTCACTGATAAATCAGTGAAAACTGATTTACCTTTGGTTTTTAACAAAGTGTGTATATATACAGCATGTGGGCCTGCAGAGAAGCTTTTTTCCTGAACAGTAATTTTCCTTGCAACATCTGCTGGGTTTTCATCTGCAATTTGTGCATGCAGCTTGTTTATTCACATTATGGCCTGTAAATAATGCATATCTTTCTATTTATTTTCACTTAGACTGCTGAAATGGGCTTTCTTGAATAACCAGCATCCATTTATGAAATGCTGCAATAAAATTTAACACATCTTCCTGATAGCATTCTGTATCTAAAGAAAGTTGTGTAGAATGGAGCTTTATTCCAGGTAAGTCAAGAATCACTCAGGTTGGAGATGATGTCTGAGATCATTGAGTCCAACTGTTAACCCAGCACTGCCAACTCCACCATTAAATTGTGTCCCAGAGTGCCACATCCATGTGTGTTTTAAATACCTCCAGGGATGGGGACTCAGCTACTTCTCTAGGCAGCCTCTTACAATTCTTGACAACACATTCAGTGAAGAATTTTTTCCTGATATCCAATCAAAACTTCCCCCAGCATAACCGGATGCTATTTTGCTTGTTACTTGGGAGAAAAGACTGACACCTGCCTGAGCTTTTCAGGTAGCGGTAGAAAGTGGTAAGTCCCCTCTGAGGCTCCTTTTTCCAAGTTAAAGAAGCCAAGCACCCTCAGCTGCTCCTCATAAGACTTGTGCTCTGGGCAACTTAAAATACAAATAAAGTTGACAAAGGGAAGGGGCGTGGAGAACAGCCTTTAAAATTACCAGATCTTAAGCCGTAACTGCCTAAATGGTCAGGGAAAGCAGTCACAGATTTCACATTTATTTCCTTTTTTTTCTTACTAACCAGCTCTTCCATCTGCATTTAAAGATGTAAAAGCCTCAGCATTCAAGCACTGGGTGCAAAGAGCTGACAGTCTTGTAGACTCAAAAACAGCGTGACTGCCTTGTCACATCTCTTAGAGGTCTTTCTCCGGACTAGTGAAATTCACTGCAACAAAATACATCTCTCATAGCCTACCTAAATGCATCTATGATGCTTTTACATAAGAGCAAATCTTCAAGGAAAAATATCCTAATTCATTTTTATATGGATTTCTCAAGTCTGTGGAAGGATGTCTGGGAGTAAAATCAGAGGACACTGTGAAGTTATATTCACATCCTAACAGAAGCTCTAACAGTACAGGAATTCTAGGGTAAAATGCAGCTGGTGTTCCCTCGATGGAATGCTGCTGGCATGCTGAAAGCCTGCTCCAGGATGGCTCCCCACACACACAGTCTGCAGCCTTAGCCCCTGCTGAGGGCCATGGAATGGAGGGTGGAGCAGAGTGGAAACACCACGGCCAAGTTCTGTGGAGTCCTGGCAGGGAGGGGAACTCGATGGTGCTTTGCCGCTGATAAACTGCACAGGGCCTGTCAACCAAGGGAGGTAGGAGATGGCTTGTGGCTGAGCCAGGAACTGTGGCGAAATCACCCTCCTCGGATGAACTTGGTTTGGTATAACACAGTTGTATTAATGCACACCTCCACCCCAAAGTCATCCACCCCAGGGTACGACCACCCCTTACTGGGCACCACTCTGTACTGTATTGACTACAGCCTCGAGAGCAAAGCAAGAGAATTTTACACCAATCAGTAACAAAGGCAGGTGTGACTAAGAGTCACTCAAGCTCCACCTAAACATAAAGAAATAATATAAAAGTAAGCTGAGAATAAGGGTAAGTTAGGGAAGACTCCATTGTAACAGCTGGGATAGGTCAATAGGCTGAACCATCTTCTTCCCCTGTGGGTAAGAAATGTACTCTGTGCACACTGGATACTTTCATTGTGAGTTAGAGCTTCTCTGTGAATAGCTTTGAATACATTTTTGCAGTCAGATACTATCACTGGCAGTCCTCAAACCTTAACCTGTCACAATTTTTTCCTTATTAATAAGGAGTGTTATTCCACGAACTGTTGGTGTGAGTCCTTCCCAGTTGCTGGCGGTCCCCAGCAGTGGGAAACACAACCGAATAAAGTGGAAGACCCGCTGAGGGGTCTCTCTCATGCTGCTGCTCTGCGTCCCTGAATAAGTGAGTTGAACCACCCTCTGATCCTACAGGACTGTTCAGTGAAGGGTCCCCCTAATGGGATGCTGACAGAGTAGTTGGGCACAAGGGTCTTGGCCTTCCTGGGGTGCTGACAGACAAATCAAACACAGATGGTTGAGGAAATCTCCCCTTTTCACATAAACCAGCACTTTGAGCTCCTCCCCATAAGCTTGTCAGTCTGTCTCAGAGGAGGGATAGAGCTAGAATTAATTAAACTCTGCTTAGTAAGTGCATTTCTGAGCAGCTTTACTCTAGAATATATTTCACCACAAAGCACTTCAGCAGGTGTTTGAATTCAACCCTTAAAATAATCAAGAGTGGCATACAGATGCGAAAAGAGAGTCCCACAGTCAAGTGCCTTGCTGAATGAGAATCTTGGTGAAATTGGTAATTTCAAATTGGTTTAAAGTGCTTGAAATTTATTCTACACAGTGCTGACAATCTCACATACTCTAAAGATTATAATTACAGTGTATAAAAACAGTAAAACTGTTCCTGACCAAAGGTCTGGCAGCTTAATTAAACAAAAGCAGCAAAAAATAAAAACAACAAAGAAAAGAGATACAGAGAGGGAAGTTAAAGTGGAATAAAAACCAAGATTTGCGATCTTTAGGTTATCAATAAAACCATATTGCCTCCTCCACAAGCAAATTTTGCTGGTTATTCTGACAGTTTCTGAGTAGGCACAACATACAGACAATGCTAATTTAGACTTCCCACAATCTCCTAAAGAATTCATTGAAATCAGTTGGGTCCTGATCTTCCTCCGAGAATTATTTGAAATAATTCTATTTCGTCTCCACTTAAACAGAAAAACAGTATAGCTCTGCATTCTATTTGCAAGAGTTTTGCAATTTTTTTTGAAAGAATTTTCAGATAAAGGAGGCAGAGGAACCAAAAAGAAACCACATTAACCTGTAAGTTAAATACTTATGCTAAATGCAGGATTCAGAATCTTGATTAAATATTTGAAAATCATGATTTCACATTGAAAAAATAATAATAATAATAATAGGATATCTATAGAAATTGTGGAACAAAATTGATAAATACACTCTGTCATCAGATACAAAAATTTTGTCATCAAATACAAAGTATGGTCATTTGGGATAACACAAAAAAGAAAATGACGACCTGCAAAACCCCTTTTTGGCAGTTTTCAGAAACACCTTGCAATGCCCAACAAGCTTTTAGCAACAAAGAATGAGGCTGCTCACTTACAAAGTCAAGCGGAATGCTCTTTACAGGCTTCTTGAACCTTTATCCATATCTTTTGCAGAGGAAAATGAATTTGCCAAAGACAAGCCCACTAGGCAAAGGAAAAGCTTTATCCAGTAAGTACTTCCTAGCTCCTGACAATGTCAGTCATTTAACTCTTGCCAGGAAAAGTAAATCCTGTCAAGTCATTCTAAGATCAACAGCGTGTATTTCTACCTGGCAGTAAAAGATGGCTCTTCGTTACTCTCAGGCTTTAATAAGCACTGCAATGTTAGCTCCCATCTCCTGGCCAAATTCCAGTTCAGGTAGTTGCCTCCTGCCTCCCCAAATTCCCTTTGCAATTCCCTCAGGTCAGACACTCTTCAGCCTGCTCAAAGCTGCCCATGCCCTGTTAAACACCAGAAGGGGCCACTTTTAATGAATGAATTACAAAGTGAGCTAAAATATCCCATTTTCTCAGGCTAGAATTCACAAAATGCATCACTGGCCTCCATGAGTCCTTTTTCTAAATGTTACTGGGTCACTCAGTATGTTTTAATTAATCCCAAATTATTTTAAAAGATTCTATATTGTGTGCCCAGGAGTTTTGTTGGCTTGCAGAGTGAGACCAGCCAGAATCATGGTCAAAATGAAACATGTTACACTGAAGTGTATTTCACAGAGATATCAGTGAGATGTCTCATGTGCCCCAAAGTATGTACTAACTTCAAGGCTTCAAAAAAAAACCATGACCAAATTGTGCATTTTTTTTCCTTCAGGAGTGAGCGGACAACAGACTGTGCCAAAATCTTCTGTTGTCGAGCATCAAATTCTTGCCATTTCTGTCTGGCTGCTCTCATTTTACCCTGTATTTCCATCACCTCAGAGTATTACATGCACAACACTCAAGGTGAGTGCCAAAACTCCATTGGAACCCCCCTTGAAATTAAAAAATTCCCAAAGTATTCAACTCCATGTGAACTACTCTGCCTATTGGTTAAATTTCAATGCTTGCTGCCACATACAAGGGTGTAAGGGAGATTCACACCTGGTAAAGCAGATCATATCCTTTACACTACACTTTTAAAGGAAATTATCTTTCCTTTTTGCATTGTTTACTGTCATTGTGTTCCTTTTTTTTTTAATTCGAGCATTTTGATAGCAAAACATTAATAATAACTTTAAATCATTTCAAGTCCTGAACAGACACCAGAATAAGTTTCTGCTACCAGTAAAATGGATGAAAAAACTACTTCTGTTGGTAGCAGAATATTCTAAGCTCCAGTTTCACATTTGGTTTAGTCATGAAGACATGCACTTCATCCCCAATGCACCATCATGAATTTTTTATTATTTCATTTCAGAGTTATCAATATGCAAGCCCTTTTCCTTTTAGGGTAAGTACTTCTTTTGTCACACTTTTATTAGTTTTTCAGTCCCTTTACAAGTTCCAGTGCTCAGGTTCTATGCATAGCCCATCTCTGGGGGCAACAGAGGCAGGTTTGGCAGCTCTGGAGAGCTGCAGAGGGGAATCCCAAAGAACATATGGCCATGAGAAAATACCATTTCCTTTTGATAATAAACAGGCATCTGTGGCAGTCCCTCACTGAGTGGGACTGACAGGCAGCTTGGTTTCCCAGGGAATTAATGGAGATTCAAAGCCAAAGTATGTTCAGGTGGACAAGACAATCCAACCATCTCATCATTATATCAACTGTGTGACACATTCCAAAAGCAGCTCCAGAAGCCACCACAGCAATTACCTAATGTACCTGCAATTTCTGTGTAGAAATAAAGTCCTGCCACTGGTGAATATCTTTCATTGTCTGGTATCTGGGTGCTTTGATTTCTGTTCAAGTACAAAGAAGCAGGACAGGTGAAATAACTTCTGAACAAAATTGTTTAAATATATCAAATGTAGCTTAGAGCAAATCATATATAACCCCCCAAAAAAGTGAGGAATAAAATCAAACACATCTCTCTAGAATCTCAAATCCATTTGCGAGGCCAAGAGCTCAATTCTTCATTACTTTATGCAAAAATGCTAGAAGAACATGTTCCTTTTATATTGTCAATCTGTTATGGCACGAATCACATTTATTTCCTTCAGTAACACAGAAGTTCAGTACAAGACAAGATCTGAAGCTGCTTTGGAAGTGCCAGAGCTCCCCAAGTTCAGGGCTCCTGAAACCAGGAAGATGCTAATCAGGTAGTTTTTAAAGTAATAGCAGGAGGGAACTGTAAAACTCCTTTCAAACTGTGCCCATCTGAAATAATCCTACAAAAATTGAAACAAAAATAAACAACAACAAAACCACCGAAACCTTCCCATTAAAGAGGAGGATGGGCTTTGCATCCAAGGCAGTGACATTCAGATGGAGGTTCCTGGACACAGTTCCCAGCTCCGACAGTCCTATGCAGTGACATCTGGGAAAATCAAAACCACCCCCTCTTCTCACAAACAAGGGTATCCAAAATCTTCTCTGTTGTCATGTTACTTTAGAATAGAAACTCTTCATGTCCAGAAACACACACACCCCTAACCTGTATTTTGAATAGCGAAATGAAAAACCATTCTGCAAATGTGTTGGATAAAAATACTCTGCATGTATTTGAGAAGATTTCAAGGCTTTTCTGTACCACATGTAACAAGCCTTTTAAACACTAATATTTTTATCTATTATAAGTACAAATAAATAGCAAAAAAACTTACCACAGATATTGAACGATAAACCAGACAGACTTTAAAAAGTATTGATTTTCTCGAGCTGCATTGCTGTTATGGGGTCATCTCTCACAGATTGCAGCAGGGATAAAATGCAAAAACTGTCCCTAAAGGAAAACATTCAGTCTCCACTGTAAAAATAAGATTTGTTTTAGACAGCCCTGCAGCTGAGCACTTGGGATTTACAAGGGTAATGAAATAGAATGCATATTTTAAAAGGTCTAATTCCAGAACAGAGCAGTAGAATAAGGTGGAAGGAGTACTTGAAGGTGGTGGGCTCAGAAGCTACCCAGGCACCACTGCACATCTTCCCCACCTATTTATTTCTTCTTCTTTCTTCCTGTTTTTCTGAGTTTCCTTAAAGAGTTAATCAGCCCTGTGCAACCTTTTACAAAATGTATATCCGGGCACAAAATTCGGTACTGCTGACCCTGTGGATGGAAAAGGATGTTTTGGAAAAAGTAAATACCAAAAACTTAAGTTAAATATTATTTTTTAAACTATGCTCAATAATTATGCCATTAGCAATTAAACCACAGCCTTTACCTTATCATGTAAACAGAATAGTCCATTCTCTTATCTATTAATTGTGTTCCAAAGTATAAAACCATATGATTTTTTTTAAAAAATAAATTAAAAATAAAGAATTCACTTCTCAGGGAAACCAGTCCTTGATCATTTTTATTGATGTCATTTGAAGTGACTGGTGCCCAAGATCTCTGGGAAAAAGAAGAGCCCTACCAACCTCATGCAGCTGTCACTGAAATCAGCAGCAAATTAATGATGCATGACCTAAAGCTTCAAGTTCCAGCGGCATTTTTATATTGACATGCCCTTGGAAGGCAAGAAGAGATCAACTCCTAAAATATTAAAACATCCAAGTCATTCTTTAAAACTGGAGTTTGTATGCAGACCACAATTTTAAGACTTTTTGATCTTGGACCTGCATTGCAAAGAAGGACCCCTGATTTACCTTAGCTATTCCCTGGAGACCTTGTTATTCTCTTCTCTGTAGTCCCACCACCTGACCTCCTTTCTCAACAGATGATCTCTTCAGTCTCTCTTCATGTAGGGTTTCCATAACCCAACCAGTGTACGTTCTCCTTTTAGTGAACCATTTTGACTCACAATTTATTACTGTGGCATAAAGAGGAATGGGCACCACGCTCAAAGTCTGTCCTACATTAAATTGCGTCGCTACAATTCTCCACGGTGAAGAAAATGGGATCATCTCCAAGAAGGTTGCTCCTAGTGCTTGAAACCACGTCAAAAATGGTGGGTTTTATAGGTTTCCCTCTCATCATGAAGCTCAGGCCAGTTTTTGGGCAGAAAAACTTCTCTACACAGAAGGGAAGAGCCAAGCCTGAGCTTGGTCTTGGAGGAGAGCTGATTTTGCTCCTTAGAAAAGGGTGGGATGCTTCTGCAGAAACCAAGACGTGGGAACAGCTGAATGGGCAGCTTCTCTCCCTCCCAGAACCTGAGGGTTTCGTCTATAAAAACAGCTAAAACTCACAGTACTCACACAAAGTGAATCAGCAAGATGCAGGGTACCCACAGCCACTTGAAGGAGATCAAGAACTACTTTGAGATAATATCTCCTATATGTACTATTCCTATTGATTATGGCAGCGCAGTGAGAGCTTTATGAAGTGGAATTGAATTTGCCTTACAACATATACTGATTATATTGTGCAAATGCTGCTGCACTGCACCATTTCCTGTGGGATGAGGACAAATTCTTTTCCTCTCCCAAGGGGTAATAAACACGATGAAGCCCAGGAGCCCAAATGCTTTGTATCTCTCCCTCTTTGCACACTCACACTCTTGTCTCGCAGCCAATTAACTTGGTCCTTGGGAGAGAAGTTCTCACTTCACACTGCAAAAATGGGCATATAAAGGCTCTAGTCTCTTTAATACACTGCAGTGTGAAAAATACTTTCAGGCTACTGTTAGCTTTCTTTATTAACTGTTTTTATGACTTTTATGCTGTTTCCCATCTGACCGTATTGCTACAGTGGCTGCACATTATGGAGTGCTCCTGTCAGCAAGGGTTGATGTGCACACCAAGGGCAAGGCTTTATTTAAATTCAGTGCACTGAGGGTTTATATTAAAGGCACCTTCCTGAGGAGGTGTTCCTCAGAGCTACACAAACTTGTCAGTGAGCACGTGGGAAAAAACAGAGTATATGTACTTTGGTCCAAGTGCCTGAGGCTCTGGGATACTCAGCTCTGAATTAGCATATGAAGTCAGAAAAGAGCCACAAAATTCAAACACACACCTACTCCAGGATGCACAAACCTTTACGATAACCAGCTTCATGGGCCAGATTTCCTTGTTTAATTACATTTGCTTCCGATGCAGACTGAGATCATTAGGAAAGAGAAAACATAACATTTCCTCAAGAATTGTCAGAAATCATATTATGCATAAGAGTTTAGAAAAGCTGGGACGATACTTACAAGCAATTTATTGTATATCTAAAACTACCTGGCTCTAGAGGTCACAAAAAACCAAGAAAAGAAAGAGAAATGGTAGCAAACAGGCAAAAATATCTTCATTACACTCCATAAAAACTTACGTTCTGACCAAAGGGGCTACTTGAAAATTTGTCACAAAGGCCTGCTACAGTTTTTAGTGGAGAGCATTAGGCTGATTAGAATGGATTGGCTGGATATTTGGAGAACTTGCAGAAGCTGAAGTGAGTCCCTTCCTCTGAGAGAGCGCAGTGAGAAATGCCAAGGTGCCAGCAAGAGGGAAGGTCTGTGCTGCCCTGTGCGAGAGGGGGTGGTTGGACAAATGAAGGCAATTCATCACTCATACCCCGAGCACACACCTAGGACCTGAGCCATCCTTCACCTCCCGCTGCCTCCCATCCCTCACGCGGCCGCTGGGCACTTCCCGGGAAGCTCCGCACCCGCGCCAGCCTCTCTCCAAGCTCCCCATCTCATAGCTCATCCTGTCTCTTCTACTCCTAAATATCTTCTGTTTCCTCTCCCTGCTGTTTCTTAGGTCATTAACCCCACTGACTCCTGCCTACGCTTCATCCCTCTCCATCATCATCTCCACAGCCCTTCATTAGTGTATATTGCCTCAAAAGCAAACAAACACCTAATCATTTTTGCAGTCATCATTTTTTCTTCTGCCTAAGGTTTAATTTTCTCTTTTTGTACCTGATTTTCATGGAGAGATGCACACTTTTCTCCATGCTTGTGCTGACTTGCTCTCATTTTTTTCCCTCTTCCCCTTTTAAAAGTTCTTTGTCAGTACATTCAACCAGCTAAGTGGTACTTTAACCTCCTTCATAGCAAACCAGATATATTAAACAGAGGGGAGCTGCAAGTATCTTCTGACCAGCAGTCACGGACTCTAAAGTAATAATTATATTCTTTGCCTTTCAACCTGGCCTCTTATGATCCCATTTTATCCCAAACACTCAAATAATTTTGGAGCCAGCATTTATCTAGAAATATATGCCACTGAAATTAATGCATTTCCAGATAAAAAAGAGTCCAATGTATCTCAAATTTAAAGAAAGAATACCCTAGAGTAATAAAACTCCAGGAACCACCCACAGCTAATTTATTTCAGATGTATGTATATGGTTCAAATTTTATAATATCCCAGCAGTACAAGGCAATCTTAACCTTCACTGGGTTATTATAATTTCCAAATTGGTTGCCCATCCTGCTTTATGCCTTAGGGAGGCTTGTATGAAATGCATTGTTAGAGCAGCCAAACCTCTGGAGTGGGATTTGCTTTGGTGGAAATGATTAAAAACAAGGAGGGCATTCCAGCTGCAGTAATGTATGTTTAAATTATACAACTGACAGCTGTAATCTTAACTAAGAAACTGATTGAAACATTTGAGCAGATGCCTAAACTGCTCCTTTCAGGGTATCTTCTCCCTCTGCGTGAAGGTGCACTGTTGTGGGTGCCTTCATCAGCCATTCTGATTACTCTTTAAAGTATGTGATGCTTCAGACTTTGAGGTATTTATATTTTATATTGTGCATACTCAAACACTGTCTGAATCTAATTAAATGTTCTGTGTTTTCCATCCATTTAAAAAGACCAAAACAACAGCTTTTTATTATATTCTTCTCCATATTTACATGTGCACACAACTAATCTTGAGAGTCTGCTTCCCTCTTTGTATCCTCTGTATCTCCAGGATCCTCCGCTGACTCCCCAGGATGACTCTTACATGCATGAAGTTAACAGCACCAGCATTTTAGAGCAAATATATGAATTTCTATCACTCTCATAGCTGTTGTGGAAAGTAGCAACAGTCACACATCTACATTTCTTAACACCTCTGTAAATATGTACACACAAACTCTTTTTGTCTCCAAGGCTTGCTGGATTCAGGAAATCTGATCAATTCATGCATCTGCCTTTCTGCTAAAGACTTCTAAAAGGGTGGCTGTTTTGGAAGACTGGGAGTTGCTTTTAATTAAACTAACCAATTTCATGGTTGCTTATTCATATGAGCAGATGCAAAAAAGTGCTATTACATAAGGGCTCCCAACACACTGGGCAATATTCTGGTGCCCATCTGTCCTCATCGGGATGAGGCACAATGCTGAAACCTTTGAAACACGGCTCTGGAATGGTATTTAAATCTCCCTAGAGACTAAGTCAAACCTCAGCTTGACAGGGAATTCATTTATCCCCTGTGAGTTTGCTCTCAGGAGAAGCAGCACGGCATACCTGGGAAAGGAGGCAGAAGCTGCCGATCCCACTGTGAATGTGGAGGGATCTTCAGCTGGCACATCATCACCAGCTGAGAGCCAACTCCCATGTTTGTAGTTCAAATCTATTAAAGGCCATCTACACTGTAATTTGCCTCTGTTAAATTTTAAACTCCATAAGTTAAATTGCTGCAAATAAGTGTGTGGAACCTCTTATTTCCATTAAAGCCAGATTTTCAGTATAGCTCGATTCAATTAGGAGCAGCCTTTCTTAACTAAGTCTGTCCACAGCAATTTAAATTGCTTTGCTTTAACCAGTGTAGTGAATGAGTGTAAATTTTCATGCAGACAATTCCCGCCTTAACTTTCTCGTTATCACTGATCAGAAAATAGCAACATATTTCTAAATGAGTGCTTCATGTAGCCTTTTCTCAATTCTACTTTACCAATGATTGCCCTTGCCACATGGAGAACTTTGATTTTATTACGTATCTTTACAGAAATTTTAAAGATGTCCATTCAATACTCCTTAAAAACACACACTCCAAACACAGGCAGATGAGCTTTCCACATGACCTGAACTGAAAAGACCAACTAACAAAAAGCTCTTTGCCTTCACTTTTCCTGGTCACTTATGCCAGTCACAAAAAGTTAACAATATTTTATATATGTATAATGTGGGTTTATACATAAAATTTCACAGATACATATATATATATAGATATATATATATATGTACAATAATATACAAGCATGATGAGATGGTTTGCTTAGCATAAGGTGCTGAGATATACAGAGGAAGGTTGAAAGATTCTGCTTTCACCAGTATTTTATCCACTGTCCCAACACCGTGAAAAGAATCTAAATAAAAAGAAATCAATACACTCCTCTCATGAAAGATGTGGGATCAGATGCTCGTTTTTCTCTCTTAAGAAGCTCAAAAAAGAACAAAGGTGTTAACAAAACACAGCACTGAAGCCATTAGCCTCATCAGATAGCAGTGCTATCTCCCTGCAGCTACAGACTGCTGCCTGCTTTATTTAACAAATTCCATTCTCCCAGGTGCATATTTATGTGCAGATACTCCTGTGATTATATCCTTCCATGAATATAAATCTCCACTTAGGAGTTATCAAGCATTATCAACCTTCCTTCAGATATACACACACACACAAACTCGTTCTGAACATAATTGTGACAGTGACACAAAGAGATTTTCATCAAAGAGATTTTCATCAATTTTGTACACGAAAAAGCAGATTTTAAAGCCCTCTAAAACGTACTGTAATGTTCACATATTACCTGACCAGAAGAGAGGGTTCAAAGGTAATAATCCTAAATTGCTAAAATGTTTGCAGCATTTGTTATTAAAGCTATAAATATTATCAATAGGAGGCACTGGTTTTCACAATACACTTGGTCAAATACGTTTGCCTTCACACAGCAACTCTGACTGATGGGAGATGTGGGGGCTCAGCTGGTGTGCAAAAACACACATTTTCTCCAATTAATCTGAACGAGGTATTTCTTTAGAGAAACAGCCACTGCTGATGAAAATTCCTGGCGCTGGGGAGCACAGCAGGGCATGAGCTGCTCGAGCATTTTGGTACTGCATGACAAACACCGGGACTTTGTCTACTTCAGTCATGTATTCATGTGCTCTTAATTCAGCTGTTTTATCAGCCTTCAAAGTCCATTTCAGCTGGTCTGGACCATCATATTTTTCCAGAAGACAGAGATTCTCATGTTTTAAGTGTGTTCAGTGATACTTGCTACAAGCCTGGTTTTACATGTGGCCATACTGAATTTTATCTCCTTGTGCCTGCCTCACCAAGGAATTCAGCATCACTCAGAGCTTTCAGCTCATTCTCTTTGCCAGTGAGACACTTCTCCCAAGCTGGAGTCATCTGCAGAACTAAATTTGTGATGATTTTGCATTTTCACTTGCAGAGTAAAACAAAAATGTAAAATACCTTAGGGCTAAAAAGCAGTCCCTCTAGGCACTGCATGAGAAACACAGATGTGTAAAAACTATTGTCTGTTTACAAATATATTCTGAGACACATTTACCCATTTATTCCATTTAGCGTGACCCATGGAAATACTATTTTTTTAATAAAAATGCCATGATCTGTTGAATCCAAACCTGCACGGATATCTATGACTGACTAAACCCCTGAGGATGGAACTGGAGTCTCTGAATGCATCTCTCTAGATGAGCAACACTCAAAGGTGGGCAAGGCTGATGTGCCCAGGAAGCTTAGAGAATAACACAAAACAGCTGAATTTGTGTGACCACAGCAGTGATCAGGTCAGAACGGGAAAAATTACTATGTGGCTCACCCAAAACTAACCAAATCCTTTCAAACAGAACAACAGATTTGAGGTGGATTCAACCCACATATTCCTTCCTGATGCCTGATGAAGCCCAGCATCCTAAGGGTATGACTGTTAGACAGGTAAAGGGAATCACATTAGTATTATGATTGATTTATTTAAATAGACAGATTTATCACAATTATTAGATTTTTTCTAAGTGTAATTTATGTTTGCATTATGTTTTCAATATATTTTGTACCACTCTGTTAAATCAAAAATTGCACGGAAGGTTAAATATCTTTAAATAAGTAAGTTTGATATTAAACATACTCTCCATACATGGAATATCTAGAAGAACGTGATGTAAGAATGTTGAACTCTGACAACATTTATGGCAAACTTTAAATCAATGCCTTTATCAAGGAAACATGGAACCTCATAAAAGGGGCATCTAAATTGCTAAGATCCATTTCCCACAAATCCACGTGCACTAGCATTCATTATACCCCACTCATAAAAGTCTTGATCATTCAAGTCTCACAATAACCATTCCCTTGGATTACAGACTTACTGACAGAAAGTCCATTTATCCTGTGACAAAACTTTCACATTACCTCGGTCTCTGGAATTCCCAAAATGTTATAAGATTATTAAAAAAAAAAAAAAAAAAAAAAGGGGTAGGAATGTCAGAGACACAGTTTAATATGAAATGTTCCAAAGTTGAACTGACTCTTTTCTAGAGTTAAGCAACTTTAATAAATCATTTCCTTAAGCCACAGACATTTGTGCTGGTAAAATGTGTTCCACAAGACACCTACAGTGCAGTAGAGGGCAGTTTCTCGTATATAAGGGACACATCTAAGATAAATACTTTCCTTAACAGCTGTCTGGTGCTTTGCTGCCAGCACTGTGTCCTATTACATCACATTTCTCTTGTTGGGATTCAATTCTACTTCTTGGGATTCAATGATTTTCAAGATCATTTACTTCTGCCTTAGCATGACACAAAGTGAGAATTGGACTGTTTTCCAGCCTGCTGCTTCCGATGTTGTGGATTTCAACACTGCAATTGCACTCCTTTCAGACCCCCATTATAGCATAACTATGACATAAAACTTCTGTAGTCATTATTGTAAGCAAAATGTTTCACTCAGTGTTATAAGAACATCGCAAAGCAATTTTCTGGTTTCTTTTGCACTTGAGATGGTCTCACTGCTTTTAATCAAGCCTGCCTGACATCCAAAGGTTATTTTTACATAGTAGGAAAAGCCTAAATACTCCTTTTCCCTCTCATTACGACACACAAAGTGAAATACTTTAGTAACCTCAAAAAGAAGAGTCATCTATTAGGGAAGAACACCCAGACAAAGCAGAAATCCTTCCTGTGTTCCATGGAAAGAGTCAACACGCAGGGGGATGGGGTAGAAAAGGCAACAGTGTTCACCAGCCCATTTTGTTTATAACTAACCAGTGTGAATCAATGGAACAAACTCAAGCAATTAAATGTCCCTTAACACATTTATGAGCCACTCAAAGCACACAAGTTGGATGTTTCATGTCACCTAAAACAACTCAAATCAACTCTTTGCAAGTATTCATTTGCATTTTTAAGATGCACAATTTTAACAGCAATAACTGTGGAGGGGAAAAAAAAAAACAAACCCAGAATCCAAGCATGGGCCTGTGTTGTTATCCATGCTTCTATTCAGACTCTATAGATTCCCATGGCACTTAGGCATCTAGATGCAAATTTCAGGACCAGGGCCTGATTTATAAAGGTACTTAAAGCTAGGAATAGAACACATAATCATTTTGAAAATCCCAGCAGGTCCTTAATCTTCATAATTAGTCACTTAACTGCCTCATTACAATTGGCCCAATTCTCAGCTGCAAGCAAGGGCTATGCTGAGGCACACCACATCCCTAAAAGTTCCTCAGTTCAAGCTCACTGGGCTCAGCCACATATCAGTGCTTTATCCCTGGTCTCAGTCATCACAGAGGCACCTATTGGACAGAGTGGAAAAAACCTTCATTGAGGCAGCAATAATTTATTCTGAAACAAGGGTAGACATGGCATAGAAAAAGAGCGCTCTCCAGAAACCTCTACAAGTTGTAAAATGGCTGTTTTCTGTCAGAATTGCTCAATTCTGCTTTGCTCTGCGTCCCCTCTTAAAATGTTAGACGAAAGTGGCTGGTCTGTCACAAGCCTGTCTAGTCCAAGGCAATCTGGTGGGAAACAATCCAAAAAGTGCCCCCCAGAAGTGAATAAACTTCACTGCTGTTTGTCAGGTTTAGTAAAATGCAAGTTAATCAGAATTTGTGGCAGTCTTTAATTCTCCAGATCCTGTACATTTTGATGTGCTTCTAACTTCTTTATAAATCACCTGCAGTCACCTCATACCTGTGCTTAGGCAAGAACTGGGCCTGCAGTAGTTTAATCCTATTTTCCTCTCATTTCATTAATGATTCCATTTATTAGTCAATGAGTGGGACAATCTATCACAAGTCAAACCTCTCCTTTTGCAGTCTCAATTCATGAAAAGAGCTGGAGCCTCTTGCATGAATCTCTTCACTATCATCCAAAAAATCAAACAAAAAGCCATCCACCTCACCTCAAAAAACTCCTCACGCCATAAATAAACATATAGGACCACCCAGTCATAAACCTTTGAGAACTTCGCTGGCTGCTGATCACGGGCCTTACATGAAATCCCACTGCTTTCAGAACAGTAACATCATTCCAGATATTACAGTATGTTCATCCAACACTCACATTCTTGTCACAGACTGCATTTATTCTAATGTGATTCTCGGAAACCTGAGCAAACATTGACAAAAAGCAGGACTTTCACAATTACAAGGCAGAAAAGCAAAACCAAGACCTGTCACCCTCCTACAAATTGCTTTTGTAATAAAACTGCTAGAAAAAAAATCTTCAAAACTTGAATTTGCAGCATAAGAACTTCCAATATATTCTGATCAAATCAGGTAAATTGGTAATGAAAATTATTTATCTGCACCAGTTCCACATCCACTCATGGCTTATTGTGGGTTCAGTGGTCAAAGCTACTCATATTTTGGTAGAGAAAAATGCTGTTGAAGAGGTGGATGTCCAAACCACCCCTGGAGAAAGCCCAACTTCAATAGGAAGTGAGCAAAGGACCACGGCTTGCACCAAAAAGCAGTCAGCGACTGTGGCACAAATTTCTGTAATAAATTCTCCTTTAATTCCATTCACAGTTTAATTAAATCCCCAGTTTAATTACTACAGAAAAAAAAAAAAAAAAACCGCTGATCAGGGCCACAACTCCACATGAAATAGCTAAAATGCTGTTTCAGTTTTTAAATGAAGTGCCTGAAAAAACACTCAAAAGAAAATTAAACCTTTATATAACAAGCCTGTGAAACTTATCATAGATACATTTAAAACAAGAATAGCTTCAATTGGGTAAGAAAGCAGGATAAAATTTTACAGCTGCTTGGTAACGTTTGAAATATAACATGGTTATATTTACTGACAAGTAGGAAGTTATTTGAAACGCAAAAGTATTTTAAAGTAATTTCTGGGCTTTGGGGTTTGACTTAGAGATTTTCATAGAAGTTCCTATTAAAGAAGCCTTCATTCATATAAATAATGTGAAAGATGGCATAAATAATCTGTTACTACAAGGTTTTAAAGAAGTCTCAAACCTCACATCATTGCAATTAAGAGCAAAATTTAGAAAAACAAAAACCAACAGCTTTTATGGGGAGCTGATAGCAATCAGAGTTCGTTGATTTTACTGTTGCTGGTTAACAAATTGATGTGAAAACATTTATAGCGAACCATAAATAAAGCTTAGAGGCAGTCAAAATATACAAGGCAGAATGAGACTCCTTAATAAGAGTACATCTCTAGATATGAGCCTCACTGATGTTCTGACAGGCCTGGTAAAATCTTAGCCAAATTCATGGAGATTTGGTCCTCCAGAGTTTTGGGCAGCACATGGCCACAGGAATTTTGATTACAATCAGCACTGTGCTCCTGACTCGCAGTTGCCACCTTTACACAACTGTGTATTCCCTGAGGTCTCAGTTCCCCATTCTCAGATATTTTTCAGACAAACTTACTCTTCCCTCACTTCATAAAGTTCAGAGTGTCAAAAAGAACACTCCAACTTAGAACCAATGAGCATTAATTTCTTTGTTTGCTAAGTGTGTATAAACGAGTGAATATTTTTGTGTCGGTGTCTGTGTGGAGGCCGTAACTCTGTGAGCCACACACACCTCCTGGACAAGAGTAAAGCAATGCCTTACTCACTTTAAAAACACAATGTTAGGGAGTCATTTATCCCAACAATTTTGTAGGATTTCGGTAACACGGGGAAGTATTAAACTGATTACTCCATAATATACAATTTTATCAGCACTCTCCAGAGTCCATTACTAAATACTCTGGAAAAGCACTGCAGTCAGGTACTATCCAAAACATAAGGAAGTAAAGATAATCCAGTCATTTTCTGATAAGCAGCAGATAATACACCGGAAATTAAAACGCTCTCCACAGCAGCAGTCATCGGTTTGGACTCCCTATGCCCAATTATTCCTCCCCTGCAGATTGTTTGAGGAGAGCTGCTGGGCTGGCTCCAGACCCCACATTCCAATGCCTCAGCCACCCTGACACCATTTTGCCCCAAAGCCAGCTTGGAAGTCTGTTTATGTGACAAACATGGGACTCAAAACACATTCCATGCTCTCAAAGTCAGCCAGAGATGTTAAAAAATGGAAGAGTTCCAACTCCTTTTGCAGCTTAATGCCTCTCCATGATACACGTGTGATGTCAACTCAATTTTTCTTTCCTGCTCCTGTAACACTTCCTGGTTTCTTTCTATGCCCACCCTGACTGTGTTCTCCCATGCTGGAACCTTGGGTTTTTTGCCTCTTTGCCACTGCAGAAAGGTGAGGAGGAACCTGGTTTGGACATTTGTGCTGATCTTGGGCCAACATTGGGACTATCAGAACTTGGTAGGATTCCACAAGGAAGCAGTTTCCAGATGCCTCTGGACTGAAAGGTGTTTAGTTCGAGAGCAAACCAAAAGAGGTCTTTTTACACTCGCAAAGATGCTCAAGTCCTTTATTCCAGATGGAGTCCATCTGCCACTGCCATCTCTTACTTATTATATTCTTATTTCCAAGTGAATTGCTAGATGCAATAGCAGTAATGTCAGCAACACTGAACACTGGGACTGGCTAATGGTTTCCCACTTTGCCTGGATGCTTATTTTCTATAATTTCCCACCTATAAATTAGCATTTTTTTCTTGCTGATAGGGCCTATTATCGAGTTGAAATCCATATTCTGCTGAAATGAATCACTTAATTAAGACCACAGTGCGAGCCTTACTGTGTAGAAAAGTATTTTCCCAGTCATTTACAGTACACTGAGCACTGCTTTAGCTACAGGAGCAATGCAGTGTAATAATATACTCTGGAATAATAATTTGCACTTGTACAGGCTAAAGGTGGTTAATATTTTTTGAGGAACGCCACAGGAAACGCCCTCACACTTGAACTCATTTCACTCGAATTCTGCTCATATGGTTTGACACATAAATGTGTTTTCAAATAATATTCCCACTAATCGCATCAGCTCTTTTCGGGCTAAAATTTCAAAGAATCTTTGAAGAAAATGTTCAGAATGAGAACTCTAAAACCATTCAAATAAAATAATTACTGTTTTCACTACCCTTAAAATTGCACTTTTCAATAAGTGCATTGTAGGCTTGCAAAATTAACAGTTTTACCTGTTATTGAACTTCCAGTAGCAGCTGATTTTTATTCTGGGACACCAACATAGTAGATTCCCACCGATCTTGAACAAAATAGGTACAGTATCATGGAGACAATGGAATTTTTTTTCCTCACAGATTGTCCCGAACTTACAGCTGCCAAGACAAGTGCAAATATTACTTTAACATTGCACTTTCATAAAAGCTACAGAAAATCACTGAGGTGATATGGGATTTCCAATGGGGGAAATATTGATCTTTATGACAAAAAGTAAGAGGACTGATAGAGAACAACACACTTGCAAGTAGTAAAATAAACTACTTACACAGTAAATATCAGAGCCATGCTTTGAAACTTGGAAAAAATGCAATTAAAAACCTCTGTTGGATCAGCTTTGCACACAGTCTCACCCTCAGTCATAAACAAGTGCGATTTCTTCTTTCATAGGTGTTCCCAAGAGTTCATTTTTGGCATCTTTAGTCAATTTTTTAACAATAGTGAGTAAAAAAATCCACATATAGTAACTCCATAGGAATATAGACACTACCAGTACATAACATAAAATAAAATATATGCAGTGTAGTTTTTAATACTTTTTCTAAAACCTCAGGTCCATCCTTTTACCTGTAAAAGGTGAGAGAGCTCAGATCTAAAACACAGCCAGTTTATCCTGGGGAACTATTAATTAAAATCATTTCATAGCTTCAAAAGAAGCAGTAGATAATTTTTAATCATACCTACTCCTATTATATGTGGAATCTTGGGTGATGGAAGAGGAATACAGTGCAGAACCTTAAAGAGCTGATGCTTCAACTTCCTTTAAATTAAAAGCAAATCAAGTGCTTATGAAGAGTCTTTGTGTGATTAAAATCTAAAGAATTCATTTTCATATCTATGTTTAAACAACAAGACTTATCAAGTACTGAGGTGATCATAAAATTCAGTGAAAGCTTTTATTGACTTAATGGTAATAAACAGAACTTTTATTTACATTATCTGTTAAAGTAAATGGATTTATTTATATAAACTGTCAAAGAAAAAAGCAGTGGCAGAAAGTAGCAGTAGCATTGTTCAGCTACAAGGCTATTGTTGCTACTACCTAGAATAAATCTGGTGAAAATCTTATTAACAAAGTTGCAAAGAGAACATTTACAGCATTACTACTTAAACCTTTTTCAGAACATTTCACGTGGTTTCAGCAATAAGATGTGTCTTTAGAGAACACACAAGAACAAGAAGTTGAAGGCACTTCTACATTGCACGTCATTATGGGAGAGGAACAGAAAGAAGATATAAACCCATAATTTGCCTTTCTTCCACCAGTCTCATCAGTAACTCTCTTTTCCCTTCCACCCGTTCCTATCCCTTGGTTCCAGCAGAAAGTATCATGTAAGTATCTGCTCCCTGTGTTGTTATCTCCATAATGAAATTCGATTAGGGAGTAACAGGGACTGTACTTGTTCCTGCTCTCTGCAGAGATGAATACGGAGCAATTGGCTTGCCATGAATTTACAGATACCAGATCTTAGTAAAGTTTCCCAAACTCTGTGCTGCAGAGCCACAGACACTTCCTGCAGAGCCTAAATGGGAATTGCTGATTATCTCCTCATTCTGTATGGGCCTTATGCTGCACTGTCTGAGGTGCAAGCCTTGCTGGAAATCCTTTACATCCAAACAAATCTTTTTCACTGGAATGAAATAACCTAAGTCAAGAATCCGGAAATTACTGTGTTGATGGCCAAACAAGTGAGTCTGAACTTCTTTGTCTGAAGTTGGACACAACTGCAGAGCTCTCTGTTTGTAAGTTATATCTGGAAGGGTTTTACAGCTAGTAATAATTCAGAATGAGTTAACCAGTGTCGCTTAAATTTAGGTAGGACAGTCTCAGACTGTATCAAGCAGATGGGGGGGGAAAAAAAAGAAAAATATGGGGGGAAAAAAGAGAAATTTTTAAAAAGCAGTAATACTTCCTTTACTTACAAGAGGCAAAATTCTGAGAGACTGTGAAGTCTTTATACTCTAATTCAATGGGTCAACAGCCAGAAGAACTACTCATTTTTAATGACTTGTGTGGCAATTTCTACCACTTCTCCTACTGCAAATTGAACAGATTTTCATTTCTCTTTGTGTTTTTATTATACAAAAAATTTAAGCAAACATTCACATAAAGACATGGTACATATGCTTTGGGATTTTTCTCTA
Organism: Origma solitaria; assembly: GCA_013397895.1. Classification (NCBI taxonomy): domain Eukaryota; kingdom Metazoa; phylum Chordata; class Aves; order Passeriformes; family Acanthizidae; genus Origma; species Origma solitaria. The sequence goes on along the minus strand of VZRL01003051.1, from coordinate 1,051,437 downwards.
ACCTTAGAAAAAAAAAAGAATAATAATGCTGGGATTAAAAAGTTTAAAATATTTACATTTAATTGCACCCAGTATCTGACTTCAATGGGACTTTAGGATACCCCATGTTCCAAGTGGTGTCTAAAATTCAGTATTTATAGAATATTTTTTCATAGAAAAAAAAAAAAAAACAGTGTTGTCTAAACCTCCAAAATAAAGATATTTATGTACTTTAGAAAATAGTAACCAGTGGATGTATTTTTTAAAAGCTTATGAGCTACCAGAACAAATATTCTGCAAAACTTTAGGAAAAATCTTGCTCACCTAAAGGAAATTAAGTGTTACAAGTCTTTTTTATAATTTTGGAAGTCTCCCTGGTTTTGCACCTGAGTTTATAGCCTTCTCAAATAACCTGGGCTAGCAGGATTAAAAATCGTCCTTGCTGTTTTTACATCACTACACAGAAGAATTGGTTTTGATGATTTTAGGCATACTCCTGCTAAATACGTTCATGAAGAAATGATGCCACTGAAGCTGACAATCTGATTGCCTAGTTTCAAAACAGCATGAATTGAAATGGCTGCACTAACACACAAAGCCTCTATTACAGAGATTTATAAAGGGAAAGCTGAGTGAACTTTAATTACAGCAGCATTTCCCATGCCACTCTCTTACTGACAGGTCTATTGCCTCTTGCTCCAAGCTAGGATTATAGTTTTACTCAAGGGCTTTCTGTTTCAGATCCTCGGGCATAAGCTTTCTATGACAAAGTGCCTGGAATTGCACTGTCTAAATCAGCATAAACCAACGTTTTTAAGAAGGAAAATCTGGCACCCTACAGAAGCCCTGATCTCTTCTAGAGCAAGCCAAGTCCAGCAATGGCAAAAGGATGTGAGATACCAGAGTAGGAGCTGGATGGGGTTGGTAGTATTGAAATAACATCAAAGAAACCTCTGCTGAGAAATCAAAAACTCAAAACTCAGGAAATTCAAGTGCCATTAGCTCAGACACCTTGCACACAGCCTACCTCCAAAGGCATAAATTAGACAATTAAGATGAAGGCCTGGCCTAAGTAATGCCCTGAGTCCCATTTCCAGCTGCTGCCAAACATCCTTTCTCCTTCAGAGCCACTGCAGCTCTGCTGATCTGGTGAAATAGTCAGTGTTACTGCAGCCATTAAAGGGCTGAGGTAGGAGGTGCAGAGCAGGCCATAGACTTCAAAAGCCTGAGTCTGCCTTTCCCTCACTCATCTCACAGGTATTTGCAGGGGGAGGCAAATCAAATTTGTGAATGTTTCAAAAGGTAAAGAAATCTTTAAGAGCATCAAGTGCCTAATACCGCTAAGGATGAAACAACAAGCCTTCTGTTCTTGTGCTTTTACTGATAATCACCATAAAGAGTCATTAGAGGCTATGATTTTCAAGGTAAAGCTGACACAAATTAGTCACTTGGAATGCTTAAAGTGAAGTTAAACCTTTATAGACTTTTATGCACAAGGAACTCACAACTCACGCTTCCATGGATTTCTTCAGGCTCAAGCTGTGAGCCCACAGCTTGATGGGGCTGCATGACAGAGGAACAGAGGAAGGCAAATCAGGAAATCATTTCACCTTCCTGACTCAATTCCACCTACAGTCTATGCACACATAAATTCTGCTGTCAGACAGCTTTAACTCCAGCCATTCCTTGGAGGTCATGAAGGATTTTCATACCTCGAGGACAGCCATCCATGCAAACACAGCCCTTACCTGCCTCTGCACATCTCTCTACCAGGAAGGCTAAGCTCAAGAAAAAAATTTCCCCAGCGGAGATGATTCTCTTCTGGGCACGTGCAGCGGAAATTCAGGATGTAGTTGCAAAATAAATTCCTTGTCTTTAGTTATACGTTATACAGATTTCTTCCTCACAGAACAATATACACATAGAAAAAGCTACCAAAACAAAAAAAAAAAAAAAA
>VZRL01003051.1:913188-1046624 GCA_013397895.1 Origma solitaria | reverse complement strand
TTTTAACAGCAGCATATGAGAGAAAAGAGGAACTGGCAGTGAACAACAAGATTCAGAAGCAGAACAGACAAGTCCACAGCTCATTTTGCAGGACTCAGAGTCTGGGCATCCTGAAGCTGCCAGGAGTAGCAGCAGGAGACAGGGAAGGAGAAACAGGCAGGAGAAACAGGCACCACAGAAACTGGAAAGGGAAGAAAGTTATTTTACTGTTCCTTGCAAGGAAAGTAGTAACAGGTGTTACATACCTTTCTGTATCCAATACTTGTGGAACCACAATGACCTCCCTCCCTTAAAACTGAATGGGAAATAGGAAAGTCGGGAGGAGCTGACTCGTGAATTATTGAAATCCAAGTTAATTACTTAATTTTTAAATTTTAGTAACGTAAAGTCTTGACCCTTCTATTGCCACAATCATATTTATAAAGTGTTTTATCCTACTTTGGAAGCCTGGAAACCTCAACTACACCCTGACTTAACCAGAAAAATCCTCTCTGGAGAGAGTTGTCAGTAGTATGCAGAATATTGTATGTGGGCAGGCAGACAATTCAGAATAGGAGTTACCAAAGTTGACCTCAGATTTTTTGCCCCCAAAAGGGGCAAAAAGTGAGTTAAATGGCTTAAATCATAGATTCAAAGAGGGCTTGAAAATGCAACAACTTGGTTATCCCATTCATGAGTACTATAGTCTCAAAACTGAACAGACTCATTGCACAGCTATTCAGCTAAAAGACAAGCAGGGAGGAAAACAAACCAAACCCAACCCAACCCAGACAGGACAGCTGGCTAGATATTTACATAAACAGACCAGGTTTTCTGCTTTCATTTCAACAAAGCTATGTCTCACTCGTGGAGGGTCTGGCCAAAGTTTTCAGACTGCATGAAATACTAACAAATTCCTATTCATGTGAATATGGAAAGTAAGAGGGTTTTATTAAATTGTAAATCTGCTGCTAATTCATCAGTCTAGTCTGCAAGTGCCAATTATAAAAGCCCACATGTTTTGAGGATAAAAATTAAATGTTTTGACTTTGATGAGACTATTCATGTATCTGAACATGTGTTTATGGTCTTTTCTGGCTGGAGGCCTAACTGCAAATCCTTTATTCTTTAGTGCTACTGCAATAGGAAACAAGCAAGAAGAACAGTTTTGACTTTTCTCTAAGAAATTTTAGTATTTGGATTTTAGCAGGTATTTCCCTGTGTTTCTCAGGAAACATTAAAACTTAGTGAACCCACTAACATGTTTGGGGTTTCTTTTTTTTCTTTTTACTGTATTTAAGATCTGATCCATGCCAATACAGATAAAAATCATGGGATTTCTGTTTGGCAGAATTGGTCAGAGTGGATGTTTTTGTGTTTATTGGAGATCTGGGGAGAAGCTTTGGATATCTGGGGGAAAAAAAAAGATCTGAAATATATCTGCCATAATATATATACCGCAACTGCACAGGAAGATTTAGTTTAATGTTGGAGTCATCCAGCACAAACCCTTCTGAATTAATGAAACAAAGTGAGCTATTTCTATTCAGGTGATCTGATACAGTTATATATTTGATTTGCTGTTCATCATGGAAAATGTTTGTTGGTTGGTTTGGGTTTGGTTTTGGGGGTTTTCTTCCAAAATTAATAAAAAATGCTTCAAAATTATAAAAATTAATTTATCATGGTTTTTTGTTGAAAATTCAGTTATGCAGGAAATTTGCCAATTACCTCTGACCAACCTTCATCAACATATTTTTATGGGTTTCACTGCTATACTGCACCTCAGCTGCTGGCATTCCTACCAGATGAAAACATTTTAAAGGCTTGATACTATTTCTATTAATTTTATCCATGTGTGAGTTGATGTTTATGTAGATGGTACTGAATAGAATTCTCATTTTGTTCATATCTTGGGTCCTTGGTTCAAACCTTGGATCCCAAATTCAAAGTCCCTTATTATGTCAACATTTTAAGTCCCTAAGAAAATAGTCTGACAACCAGAATATGTCCCATTTTCTAAATCTTCCTATAATTTCTTTTTCTTGGAAGTTATAGGTCTTGAGTTTATTCTCCAGAATATACATTATCTGATTGTGAACATTCACTTGAATTATTTTAAAAATATTCCACATGAATAAGAATGAATGTTGTTCATTAAAAATGAGGTGGACTAATTGTCTTCTAATTTCTGAAAACTTGAGTTTAAGGAACCCAAAGTCATTGTTTGATCAATATTTTCAATATATTGAAAATAATGATGGGACTTTCAATAACATTTTTGATTCTCTGTATAGCGAGAATTAATTTACAAAACTATAAACAATGGTTGAAATGTGAGGGCTTTTGTTTTCAAGCCAGAACAATCAGGATACAAATACTTCCATAAAACAATGCAGTGATTTCACTGACAACTTCCACTAACACTGTAGGAAGGACCATTTTTAAATAGCAAATCCTCAACCTTTGAGGCTATCTCCCCAAAACAAAATAAAACAAGAAAAGAAAACTGTGAAATAGCACAGAATATGAGCAAACTATTACAGAAACTCAAATTGCTTGTCATTAAGGAGAGAGAGGAAAGCCATCTGTGATAAAGCACTAGTCTGTAAAAATATTAACCAGTCATTTAGTCCAGCTGACAGCTCTAATGCTTCAAGAGCTTCAGAGATTTCTCAACTAGAAATGTAGTAGTGCCAAAAATACATCAAATGGGCCTTGAAGAAGTCATTCTATGCCTTCTATTATGCTAACCCTGCAATTTTTGATTGCTGGCTTTAGCTCCAAGAGTTTATGAAATGGGTGAATTCTTTTTCACCCTTTCCATAATCCCTACAGCACAAATTCATCCTATTGCATTGCCCACCCAGTAAGGCAGACCAGACATTCTCTAGTTAGACTGCAACGTTATCAGCTCATCTGGAAACCACTTGGCAGGAAATCACAGAGAAGAAGGTAATTATTCCTCTTTTTTAATCATCTCCAGCTGTTTGAGTGCTGTTGTCACCCCTTCACACTTCAGCCCATTCAGTTCCCCTAGGAACCCCCTGGCCCCCTCCTCTTGTGAGAAATAACAAAAGTAACACGAAGAGGGATCTCCTCACTGCTCTGTACATACTCAGGCTCAAATGCCCACTCTAATTTGGAACTATTAGTTAATCAGACCCCTCTACAGAATTAGTGCCTCAGGACACAGCAGCAATTAATTTGATGCCAGACTGGTGGTGATTCCCTTTCTGATGCCATGCAACAAACCGCCTTCTTCCTAGCTAACATTTCCCATCAAACTTTGGAGATTCAGCACTGACTGGACAGTAATTATCTTTCTTCTCTGCCCATGCCCACCTGGGCATCTCCCAGGATCTCTTTGTTGTAACAGTGGTGCTTTAAAAACTCATAACAGCCCACACAAAGACTTAGGTAAAGTTGTTCTGCTGCACAAGATGCTGAATGACAAAGATGTAAAAGCAAGTGGTGATAATCTACTGCCAAACACATCTGATCTGCAAAAATCTAAACCAAAATCAAACTCAGCATTATTTATGAACGCCTTTTTTTGTTAAAACCACAACCAACCTGGGAATCTTTTTGCTTCCAAATATGAACCAGTCTGTCAGCTGTTTAATTAGCAGCAGAACAGGCATACCTAATTAAATGCCAGAAACTAACCACCCCCAGCAACTCGAGGCCTGGTTGTTCCCATTGATACTCTTAACCCAGAAGCTCATTCTTTCATTTATAAACTGCTCTCTCCATTAATTACTTTGGCAAAGTGCAAAGGAATCAACAAATCATGGTGAGCAGAGTGGCAGGCAATCCTGCTCCTGAAGCTGGATACTTCATCATCCCAATTCTTCCCTGACCACTGCTGATTTTAATCTGTGTGTTACAGGGTAACAGGCTGTTCTTACCGTTCTTCCATCTCTGCCAGGGGACTAGGGAGGCAGGTTTGAGGTAGATTTATGAAGAAACAATAATCCTCAAATCACTTGCAATTCCATCACCCTTCAGCCAGCAAGTTCTCCTTCTATTTAGCATGCGTTGGAAGGGCCCTGGTGGGATGGCAGTGGTGGAGGCACGGTGGATTCAGCTTGTAAATTACGACACAAAAAGTACCTGTAACAGCACAAGGCATCTCTGAATCATGCAGGGAGCTCTTCTGAAGCCTCCCTCTGCTTAGTCGCTTCTTTTTCCCTCCCCCTCAGAAGGCACTCATTCTCTCTAGACACTATACATTTTTTCCCCATAGTTTTACATCTTCTTACTGCCTACAGACATTGTTGAAGCTGCAGAAGGAATTAAACATACTCCAGCAATGCTGTTCCAAAAGATGTTCAACTACATACAAAGAGGTCGATAAAATGCTAGCTGAGCTAAGCTCAGCAATAAATATTACCATTTACCTTCCATTTTTTGCCCTCAGACACATCAACTCTGTCTCCTGAAATGGTTTCTGATTCAAATAGCATCTCCAGACCATGGTCCTGCTAACATACTTCATTCCAAACACATTCAAAGCTTCACAATGATCAAAGATGACAAAGCCAACACTTGCAATAAATGTTCTTTAAAACAACTGTTTCTGCCACTAAAATTCTTTACACCAGCACCTTTTTTTCCAGCATAAACTATAAGAAGAACATTTTAATGAGTATCATTCTTGTAGTATGGCTTATATTTCCTTCTCTGTGCTGTATCTCACTTCCTCTAAGTTTTTCTCTAGTGCAGTTTCTTGCTTTACTTCTAAAGTCAGCCTACAGAGAAAACTTCTATATGGAGAATATTCCCCAAAACTGCAGCAAGTTAAAGCTGCATTTCTGTCTTTTGAAGGGAACAACCAAGCCTTGTCAGCATTCTTAGGAAGCAGCTACACCAGAAAAAATGTACAAGACTTCCCAGGAAATTACCTGCGAAGGGCACAAATTTTGGTACTCTGGCATGCCATAAAGAGTATTTCCCAGCAAAACAGCACATTTATACAATATTCACATAGATATTATGACCAATTCATATGTCACTGTCCCAGTCGTACTGAGACTGACAGTAACTTTCATGGCTTAACGAGAACAAGCTTTTCCATGTAGATTTTGGAGAGCCCAATTAAATGGTCCAGCTGAGCTGCAGAAAACCAACAGCCACAGAATGTCACCCAGCAGTTTCCATGTTGAGTCAAAATAATTCACGGACGTACCAGCAAGCACATGTGTCTGTCAAAAAGTATCCAGTTCCATTTAAAAATTTTACCCAGGGAGCAATAAATAATTTTTTTGGTTTTGTTTTTATTATCTAGCTGATACTTGTATGTTGTTTCATAAAGAAATTTTCAAATTCAGGTATCTCTCCTCACAATGGAGATTTTAGGCATCAGTAGTTACTTTTTAACTTTCTCTTCAGCTTATAAATATTTATATACCGTATTTATAAATTAAAAAAGAAAAATCTCAAAAATATGCTGCTTAGTCATGGAGGATGAATAGCATGACTCACAAAGACTTAGATGATAACAAGTTAATACAAATCATGCACTGTACCAAATGTTCCCTTAGACAGGATCTAACAATCCCCAAAATTTTGCTTTCTGTGAGGAATGAAACAGCCCATTGTGTCTCTTTATGAGGTTGTTTTAGTCATGGTGGTTTGGTGAGTTGCTAGGATTGTATGTACAGTGCTCATTGATGAACAAAGCCACATTTTCATCCATTTTCCAAGTAATTTTTGATGTGAGTCACAGCGCAGGCTCCTCACAGCTCAGTGGTGATGAACAGATTCCCACACAGCTATCATTAAGCCAGGAAAAGGTTTGGTTTCACTCATCATACATTTTGAATACACAGCTTTCTGCATTTTCAAACCCTTCAAAACACTTAATTCCAGTGCTAGCATTGTAAAACCATCCTTTTGGCAAGCACAGCTCATTAACACTTCTCCCTGATTGTTTCATTTTGGACAAACAACAAGTCCAATTCCTCTTGCTACTCAGGTGACACTTTAATGGGAACTCCTTCTCCCTCCTCAAAGCTCTCCAGGCAGAGCAGCTCATAAATATCCCATCAGCATTCTTCCTATTACTTACCCACCTTCATCTGAATTTTTTTTCCAAGAAAAAACACAACCCAAACAGTTGTGTATCATCACCATCACATCACTATCACATGGCAGTATCCGTATTCAAGCTGTTAATATCAAACTATGATTAACAAATCAAATAAAATCCATGCTGGCAAGAGAAGAGAATATGCTCACGGTGGTAAGCAGGACTGAACCTATTCATTGAGTGATGCCAAACTTCAGGATTTATCCTATGTCTGCTTCCAAAAATTAGCAGCTTATGTACATGCACCAGCACTGTCTAAATTCTACTAGTTGTGAAGTTAGTCTGTTTTTCCTATGGAAGCAATGGGAAATTCTGGTTGTTTCTGTAGGCAAAAGTTCTTTTTCAAGAAAAAAGCAAAGAATGTCTGTAATTTTTGCAGATTAGACCTTCTGTTGTACTTTGCAAGGAATATTTTTCTATTGTTGCCAAAGGAAAAAGTAGATTATTACACCACAGATGTCTGAGTTGCTTCAAAAGCACAAGTCTGTTACAACTGTTTGGGAGTTAGAAGTGTCTGAGGAGAGAGAACTGTGGAAGAAAAACCCCTGTGCTGCTTGCAAGGTCCTCATGCTCAAAGAGAAAAGCCAGGGGGGAAAGCATTTGGATGCAGGTGAAGAAAAAGGGTCTGATTGAGGGAGGGTTTGGTTGGTTGGGTTTTGGGGGAAGGGAGTACAGGGGTCACATAACACTTCAAAATCTGACCTAGTTTCTCACAGCTTAAAAGATAAAATAGGAGATTAATTGCATATCCAGATATGAGCTGCTGCAAGCTTTTCATCTAAAGCCTGAAAAGACAGCTATAATGAATTTTGTTCATCACTTTAAAACAGCTGCAAGTGGTGAATTATCACAAAGCAATTCTTACAGTCTCCCTCCCCATCAATGTATTTCTTGTTCCCATCTTCAGCATTGTGTTAAAAATTTTTAAAAAAAAATAAATAAAAGGTAACAAACCAGAGCAAACAAATTACCCTAAATGTTTAAGTACCCAACTGCCAGAGACTTCTATTACACATCACTAATTCAATGCCTTCAATTCTTAAAATTCTCATTTTAAGAAGAATCCAGACAGAAAAGTTCATTTTTATTCCTCTGCCACAATTTTTAAATTCCATCTGCTCCCCCTGTTCCTGTTGGTTGCAGAACCTTTGCTTTTGCCACATCTTCCACCTATGTTGCATTTTTCCTGATGTCCACAGCTACAGCTCAAGTTCTGTAGTTTATCATATCTCTTCATAATTCACATCAGCAATATCACCAGTGCATAAAACTTAATTTCAGTGTTTACCTACAATGAATGCCAAGTGAAATGAAAAATTCACATCCTCAACTCATTCCCAGAAGCCTCCATCCAGTCGTTCATGCCTGTTTCTAACCATGACACTTGGTGAGGAAAACTAACACTTCTTAACTCCAAACAAATACTGAAGTAGTTCAGCTAGGGATGAAACATTGCTCTAATCTTACGTAGTTAGCAAAAAAAGAGTGAAACAGGCTGAAAAGACTGATGTCAAAATTATTTTCCACATAGAATAATATAGAAAGATTAGAAGGCAAAATAGTTTTCTAAAATCAGCAATTTAAAAGACAGGATTGTGATGAAAACCTTCATATCCTGCGTGCGGGCGAGAAGGAAAACCAATAGCAGACAATTTAATGGATGGCTCTGGTATCATTGGAAAAAGAGGACACTTCAAAATCTCTGCCCAGCTGCAATCTTTGTACCATTCTTTTCTCCTTTTATATAAAGCTCGAGGAGGAAAAAAATCTGAAATTCCAAAAATGTCAAAAAAGAAAACATATAGAGATGGAGGACTCTTGAAACAGACACACAAAAGAAGACATTAAGAATAAAATAAGAATAGGAGATCATTGATTGACATAAAACACTGTATTTATGCTCATAAATGGCAATCAGTTAGTGAATGATAAACTGGTAGCCATAGATAAGATTTTAAATGGTTTTTTCCTTCAATTACTTCACAAGGAAGTTGAGAGGAACAATTTCCTAGGAAATTTCAGTACTGAAAATACTGCTCAATCCCAGGGCACCTGTGTGGGAAGATACATTTGGAGATTCAAGGCACAAGGCTTCAAGCCAACATGAACAGCAACTGAATTACCACCAAGGAGAGAAATCCACTGATGACCTGGCTCCCTAACTTTCTGATCAGCTATAAATCTATCAGCTGCAGGAAGGAAACAGAGGTTCTTGACCAACAAAAGCTCCTCAGGGGTGTTTTCATGCTATGCTCTTAGGAGTGTTCTCCACAAAACTTGGGTTTAGTACCCAGCATGCACCAAGCCAACAATTACACACTCAAGAGAGACATGGATTATTTATTTCAGAGTTGCACAAGCCTGGGTGCTCAGTGGTGTTCCACAAATCAAGCATGCCAGCTATCAAAACTTTTTACTATTTATACATTTTAGCAAACAAAGGATTTAAAGTTCATTATCTACAGGAACATAGTTCTGTTATTGTCCCAGGTGACCTAAAAAAATTGTATATTTAACACATATTTATCAATTTTTTATATCTAAAAATGTCATTTAAAAATTTATTTTAACATAACAAGGTTTTTGAAGAGGGAGGAGAAGGAAGAAGTTAAATGTGATATGAATTTTTCCTGAAAGCCTGCTCTGCTGAACTGGCAATTTTGCTATTAATCCCAACCAGGGCAGGATTTCACATGTATATGATGTGAAATAAACTTATTCAAATTTCACCTGCAACTATTTACAGTTATAACCCAGAGACCGACTGAAAATTTTTTTCTGGTTTGTGTGGATATTGGCTGAGAATCTGAATAGCATGTTATGTTAGACCTATTTTTTTAAACTAAAAGAAACAAAGAAACTCACACCCCAAAAATAATAATAAAAATAAAAAATAATTCACCAGGGGCCCATGGAAGTAGTAGAGCAAAAATTCCACCAGTGCTTCCCATACTGTAGAGTATCCATGAGAAATCACATCATCCCATCATCAGACGTGGAACATTATACATGTTCCTGTGCTGAATCCCTTATTTTTTAAGACTAAATCTGCATTCTGCATGGTAAAGAGTGATTCAAAATGGAACCGGGGCAAAGTAAGGTTCCTCCTTAGACTTGCAGCACTGTCCTTGGGCAACCAAGGTCAGAGTATTTCCAAAGAAATAGAAATCAGTATTAGCCAAAAAAAGATATTACCATGTTATACTTCACAAGCACTAAATGAAAATATAAACCTCACTGCAAAATGCTTGTACTAAACTAAATTATAATTAATTGCTTAAGCCACGCTTTTTTCTCCAATTGACCATTATCCAATAAAGTTTTTATGCAAGTTGGCAGAGGTAAATAGCTGTAACTAAACCTCTGCTCACCTGATCCAGGAACAGCCTGATTTGATCAGGCAGGTTCAGGCATCACAGGAACATCAAAGAGCACACATAGACTGACCCTATGTTTATGAATTTCAGCTTTCCCAAATACTTGAATATGACCCATAGTTTTTATTCCCTTCATGTCAACAAGTCTTCCCTGATGGCTCTTTCTTCAAAATGAAAGAAAATTATCAGACCAATATTTTGAATTGCAAAGAAGTCTAAGAAAAAAAACACCTATTTGCAACTCCTGCTCAGAGGGGAAAAAAGCATGAGTAGCGAATGAAATCCATGTAATAAATTATTCCATAAAAGCCATGTAATCCTCTGAATTATGCTCATATATTTTCTGGTTTTTATTCTACATGAACACTGACCAGGAAATCTATTTCTACAGAAACATTTTCACCCTGCCTGCAATTTTCATGCCACCAGTTTTGCTGCCGACTTTGAAATGGGAAGTACAGCAAGACTGACATCTGTGGTGTGCAAATCACAGTGTGTGGGGCAGTCCACAAAAGAATTGCTTATCAGAATCTCTGAAGCTATGAAAATATGGTAATTTGTTCCTGGAACTGTGCATACTGAAAATACCAACAGGACTGGTGCTATCTCAGGGGGAAACAGAGATTTTGAAGTTAGATCATGAGATAAAATCCTCCTCTCCTAACAGTACAAGCAAACCCATGAATTTTTGAAATCATCTATAATATAGTTTTATTGTCGTTTATAAAAGACAAAAAACCTTCAGTAAAACAGGAAAAGAAAAACAAAAAAGAAGAAAAAAAATGGTCTCTGTCTTCTAAGCTTCTCAGAGCTGAGCCTACTATGTTTTATACCTGAGCAGTAGGAATGAGGCTGGCCATTTTTTAGAATTATTTTTTAAAATAATATCAGAGTGCTTGAAACTGGGACAGGACTTGTGCCAGCTTTGCTGCCCATATATTGATTCATTTCCCATTGACACAAATGGCCTGAGTGAGCTAAGGGTGGTTTTCATTTCCTGCTGACAAGCAGGTTTTGAGCCCAAAATCTTATTGAATCTTATCTTGTTTTGGAACAATTCTCAAAGTGAACCTGAGGGAATGCATTATGCACCCTAAAACTAAGACCAAAAAATGAAATAACATTGTAAAAGAATCTGCCTGTCTCTGAATGTTAAAGCATCTGGAAGACAGAGTTGGGATGATTATTTATGATTTACATCTGAGGGGAGAAGAGGCCAGAGGAGATATGACCAAAGACAGCTGAAATGACACTGCCTAAATGTGGCACACAGCAATTCCCTGGCTGGGCAGGAAAACAGTGAGAGAAAGGAAAGGGAAAGAGAAAAACTGGCAATAAGTAACATTCTCAATTTCCCAGTACCAGTGAGGAACAGAACTACAAATAGGATTCCCAGGCACCCTAATTTGAACACCGACCCCCAACACTTGGTAAACTTGAAGGAAGGGTCTAACTCATCAATATTGCTGGTTACTGAATACCTTCTCAACTCAAATCCATGCATGTAGCTGCATGCTATTCCTACATTTGGAAAGCCAATCTACCAAGAGATAAACAGGACTCTTGGATAAACTGTCTCCAGTGAATTTTGCAGCATATTAAATACCCTGTGTTGGAAAAGCAGTCCAGGAGAGAGTAACACATGGACCACCCAAGCCATGGCACTTCCATGTGAAATAAAGGGAAGGGGATGCCCCAAATAAAGCACTTAGGACAGCACAGGTAGAATCTTTGCAATGTGTAGATCATTAAGGCGTCCTTCCTCCAGAAACTGGGAAACAAGGAGGTAAAAAAAAACTCCAGTAACGAAAGGTTAGCAAGCAGCTAAAAATTACTGGGTGGGTATTGTAACTCTTGCATCGCTGGGTTCAAAGCAAACCTGTTCTGGTCTTGCATCTCTCATGTGACTTTATTTAGATAACAACATTTTAGTTTTAAGCTCCATCGAACGCTATGTATACTCTGGGTACTGAACATTTATAATTAAATATATTGATACACTACTGTGCTTAAAGAGATGTGGCATAAAGATCAGAGGACCGAAATAATTCGATTCACACAATTTAGCCTGGATTTTGTGTTTCAGGTCTCAAATACTGAAAAACGGTACCACTGTTTTAGAGCCAACTCAGAAAACGTGTTTGAGTAAAATATATTTTACTTGATTCTCCAAGTTGACAGGTGCAGTAAAATTATACTATAACTGACAAAACATCCATAGATGTGATTAGAATTAAGATTTTTTATGTCAGAGCAAAAGACAGTAAAAGCCAGTTAATAAATAGCTAGTTATCACATTTAGCTCAGTGAGTAATTCAGGTGATTTATATTTCAATCTTGATATTGTCCATCTATACACCACTATAGATTTTCAGCTATTTTGTCATTAAATTTGCTAACAAAACAGTTTTCACTGGGCACCTTGTCAAGAGCAATCCAAGTTTTAATGCAATGACTCATAATTTTTTATAATCTAATTACGGTGGCCTGAAATTGAACACAAATTTTAAAATCCACTTTGTGATTAAGAGTCCACAGCCACATTTTCAAATTTAATGATTAATTTAGTGACTAATAAATACACTATAACAAGCACACTAATCACAGTTAGAAGGCTGTAGATAATTCTGGTCACTTACTACGTTTTCTTGGAACCAAAAAAAGGAAAGCTAGAATATTTTCATCTTTCCTTCTTTTAAACAAGAATCAATTTTAGTGTTGATAGTGGAGAGAAAATTACTTCCAAAACTCTTCAAAGGAAATTCTTTTTGTGGAATTTATAAAGCCACAGTATACGATGCACCAGAACGGTTCCCCGTTTTTATTTTTATGCCCTGGTTTCATTCCAGTCAGAATGCATATTTTTTATTCAATAAGCTGAATAAAAATAATCTTCCTCCTTTCTCTTAAACCAGAGTGTAAAAAACTGCAAGTCTTGGAAAGTTCTTCTTATATAGTACCCATCATTTCACAGAAAAAACTGTCAAAATAAAGCTTAAATGAATTTTATAGAATAAACTGTGAAAATTTACCCAATGTGTAGGAGACTGTTATATTCCATAATTTTTCCATAATTCAGGTTGTGATTTATATTCTCAACAGATAAATCATAAAAAAATCAACATGAGTTTTTTTCAAACACAAGCTTAATATATAACTGTGCACTTCCAAGAAAACATAAGGAATTTTAAAGAAAAAAACTCAGCCAAAATCTACCAATTTACCTCAGCCAAATAGCACACACAAGAACTAGAACATCATACACACACCACTCATTTTTGCTGAGGTTGCACAGAAACATCTTTAGAGCTATTTGACAGCACGATGCTCTTCGAGTAAGTGTCATTTAAACATTTACAACATGATTACTTCGATAAAGTTTCCATCATTTCTGTAAGCAATTTCAGGGGGAATCAAACCTGGAAAAACATGAAAATTACTACAGCACTACGTGACCATGCTTGCAGAAATACCAAACTTAATGTGCAGCATGAACAATTTCTAGCCCTACTCTGAGCTTGAAACAGAAATAAGTTATCCAGGATTTTTAATTGAAACAAGTTTTGGAGGATGCAGGCCACTCCATAAACCAATAAATAAACAGCCTGAATGGACAGTATGTACCTACCTCGGGGGATGCTGCAGGAAAGGAAAGAGTGTAAAGAAACAGAACACGAAAATCAACAATTTCAACCAGTCAGCTTTGCAGGGGCTGAGTCTGACTTGATTTAGACCAGTTTAAATCAGAACCTCATTATAATGTATCCATCCATCTCCCTGGCTGGGTGCTTCCTGCAGGACCAGGCTGCTGGGCAGCTGCTGCAGTCCTACACAGAAATGCTCACTGAGCTCTGCTGCCTCATTCCAGCGTTTGATTTATTCCAGCTGGCGATAAGAGGAGACAGAGCATGTCTGGGAGGGGTGGGATGGGGCTGGTGGCTGTCAGGTGGGGAATGCCTTCAGTTTGTGCTTACCTCATCATTAATGAAAACCTTGACAATATTCTCCACCTCCTCTGAGTCTTTCCTTGGATGCAGAGGCCACGGAGCTGTATTCCCACTTAAAAGCAGCAGTGCATGGAGATTTGGACAAGCAAATGAACTCTGCACACACCTTCCAAACCAAGGCACTGTTTACATTCACTCATTAATTACTGTTTATATTTCCCTCTAATCTCTATATGTGTCTTAAACCACCCAACCCAAAGTGTGCTCTTACAATTAAGAGTAATCTGCAATTACTTCCAGCCAGGGTATAGTCTTGCCTGCCAATTAATTACAGAGTTTGGGGGAAGTGTTTACAAATTAGGCAATTGAAAGGCAAAATACAGCAGAGCAGTCGTCCTGATGAGGCAGGAAATAAAAATGCCCTCAGGTATTTCATTACTCAGTTCTTGTGTCCACAACCAAAGACTGAAGAGAGTACACTAAAACTGGCAATTTTCCAGGGTGCCAAAATGATGTTTCCTACATTTAGCTTGCAGGACTTACAGTGCATTCCAAAACATGAGATTCTTAATGGCAACAATAGATCAGTCCTTCTTTTACAAGTTACAAATACTTTTTAAAAGCCTTTTTCCTAACAGTCCCTTGACTTTATAATGGCTGTAATTAATTTTGACAGGACCTGTGCTCCCTAATTTTTCATGTTTTGTAGAAAGATTTACCATCACTAGTTTAAAAGTTAGAGTGGGAAAAGGAACTCATTGTAGGAAAATACCTGCATTGTTAAGTTCAGTCATCTGAAAATATACTTTATAATTGTTCTGACAAACTTCTCATGTTTCTTTTTCAGTCTGCCTTTGAAAGTCTGACTGGAACTACTGGGACTGATCTTCTAATTTCTAACCTTAAATATATTCATGCTACTCTATGCCCACTTGCTTTTGTGCCAATACTTTATCCTGATTTTTATTTCAGAAAAGACGTAGTTATATTGTGAGATTCAGTGCCACGAGATGTCAGAATTATAAAGGAATACATGAGGAAATGTGGATATGAAAATATATGACCTCAAAACCCAGCCAGGAAGTCCACCAAGGGCTACTAAAATGCATACATAACTTCCCACACTTCAGGTTGAGAAAAATACAACTCTGCACTTGTCAGTCCCTGTGCTGTTGCCATAAGTGTCCAACATGGGCTACTAGCAAAGAAAAGACACTGGGACTGAGACACCTCCTGGGCTGTCCATAAACAACATTTTCCATGCAAATCTAAATCAAGCAAAAGCTCTTATGCTAGTCACAAATTCTTTTCCACTTAATCGCTTTCACTTCATCGAAATTGCCAAAAGAAACTGTTTCATTCTAAATATTGAAATATGCTGAAGGTCTCCCAGCTCAGTCCCTGCTAGAATTCTGTGATGGAATGGCATTTTATTTTAGAAAAAAATTCAGGATAGAACTGATTAAGCACTTTTTGGGGTTTTTTTCAAGGAATTCTTCAAAAAGCCTCTAGATATTGAATAAAAGCCGTCAAAACCAGGTCCCTGATGTTCATAAATGAGGCCATAAATAGAAACCTCTTCATTAGCCTTGTCCCAAGTGAAAGAAGTTTTCCTTTGGATTAATTTTTTCAATAACTGCAAAGGAGACTGAATAGGACTTGACAGTGCTTGATGTGACAGTAACAACAAGACCAATTTTTTCTTCTGAACCACGCACTCTAAATGCATTGCCATGAGAACATTTATCCCTTCACCCCTTTTGTGCTGGGATCCCTTCCTTTGAACATGTCCAGATCCATGAGGCTGTGGGCACTGAATCAGGCTTTTGGTGTTGCCCCCAAACTATGACCAACCATAGATTTTTTAATGCAAAACGCATTTCAATACAGAGCTAGCAGGCAGGCAGAAAGTCCTGCCAGGAAATTATCTCTCTTGGCAAATACACTGCAGCAACATCTTTATAATTCCCTGGGAATTTGTTCAGGCAACAGGTGCAAACCTCTGGAAAGCTGACACCAGCTCACATCTCCAAAAAGCAGGACATGCTCCTCCAGAGACCAGGGCAAGTGAATGATTAGGCTATGGCAAGTGTAAGGGCTAAAAGCAGCTTTGTCCTCTCCATGGATGTTTTACGACCTTTAAATAATAGGATTTGGGTGGTCAGGTTTTCGCAGAAAACCAAATACTAATCATAGAACCATGGTTTGGGTTGGAAGGGAACTTGTAGATCCTCTAATTCCGACCTGCCCTGCAGGCACCCAATATTGGTTTTGCATCAAAGGTATCATTGTTGCTTAATCTAATAGAAATTACTTTTTTGCTTCTATATTACTGCTTTAGATTTTTACATTTAGATTTTTTTAAAGGGAAAAAAGTCTTTGTTTGCATTAAGCAACCATTTCTCGACTTTAATTCCTATGTAGTACTTTTGCCTTGCAAAGGTTTTTTGTAGTACTTATTATCTTGAAAGCCTGAGCTCATTGGCTCAGTTCAGAGAGAGGCACAACCACTCCTAAATCATTACAAATATCCTTGCATCAGCAAAGTGCTGTGTGGAGTAACACATCTGAGAAGACTCCAGAGCAAAGAAGATAGTGAAGAAACATAATTAGAATTCCTGACTTCAACTGATTATTCTTGAAAACTGTTCTACCTCAATGTTATGAATTAAGTATTCTTATAGGTTTTCAGAAGTTAAGCAGTTTATTGTTATGAAGCTTAAAAGAAAATTTAAAGATGCAAAAATCGAGACAATTTAATCAAATTTCACTTCTAAAGAAAATGAAAACTAAGTGCAAATTTACCAAAAAGGAGCAGACGTTACTCTCTGAACCAACAGCAGAGGAAGTGAAATTACAACCTGAGAGGAGCTTTGCTCAGAGCCATAATTTTAGGCACTCAACACCTACAGTTAGGGTCAGATTCAGAATGAGTTACCTGACATGTGAAAGCTTAACGCATCCCACTAGATGTTTTCCTAATTAAAACCTATCTTTCAAACTGAACAAAAGGTACACATGATTATGGTTTCAGATGCTGAGCAGCCATTTGTCAGAGACTTTTCAAAAGAAATTTTTTTTTTTTAAAATCATGGTATGGAGATAAATGAAAACTCAGTATCCTGCAAAAATAGGACTTTGGTCTTCAAAATATCTCCCAATGGTTTGTTTTAATATTGAAACATTTGTAGGTTTCATTTCAATACTATTTTATATTTGAAACCATTTTTTAGACTGTCTTACCATTGATATTATAAAATCAGTTAAAACAAAATTTTTTAAAAAGCTTTTATAAAATCTCCACTGCCATTAAAAACAGACAAAAAGAAGGCCTCATTTCCTTTCTAGGTATTAAGAAAAAAGGGATGTCTTCAATCAGATTCAGAAAGAAATTACATTCTAGTTCACAGGTCCCATCCTCCACACAGCTCAGCACGGAGCATTTTTGCTGGGATTTCAGCCTATAACAAGAGAATGTCACCAACAGAGCACATGTTCACCTGAAGCTGAGAGTCAACAAATATTTTATTGCCGGAAAGAGTCACCCTTGGATCCAGAAAGTGTTACTGTAATTAAGTGACAAATATATGATTATTCAAGGGCCAAATCTTGCCTAGTTTTGCAGAATCTCTCCCAGCAATTATGGTGATGCATCATCAGCTGCAAGTTACTTTAATAACTTGTTTGTTAAATACGACTCCTACATACAAAAGTGCTTTAGTTCCTTAATTTGCAAAATACTTTAGCACATAAGCGTCAAAGCTCTTTTAAGAGCTACAGGAGTGTCATCCACTATAGAAGATAACAGCAAATTAAATTGGGAGTGGGAAAGCGGAGGGAAAAATTATAATGGGTGTACAGAATATCAGTGTTGAGTCAGGAAGGTACATTTAGACTAATGAAGGGTTCCTTTCAACTAAGTGATTAACCAGGATTAACCCACTGTGAGATTTTGACTTGGAACCTGTGTTTGTTTGGGGGAATTGCAGTTTGGTTGCTCTCAGGTCAGGGAAACCCCATCACGTCTGTCATTGGGACACCATATGTTGCCCCCACTCAAACCCATCAGACCTCAGCGGGTGAGCACATTTTTGAAGCAGCAGGTCTAAAAATATCATAGTGAAGGGAAAGATCTCCCATCAGAGAGACTCAGAGCAGAAAAAAAAACCCTCCCTGAGGTTTTAGGGGAGCACAATAGCAGGAAGGTACAGTGGAGTCCTGGTGAGTGAGATCAGACACAATACAGAGCACGCTGCATTTCAGCAGTGGATATTATCACCTCTGGAAGGAATACAAGAGCTGGATAACCCACAATCTTTGTGTTTCTGAGAGCTTCAAATCACTGACAGGCAGAACAAGGTGAACTGCTTGAATAAAAGACTCCGTTCCCCCAGAAAAGCACAAAGACAAAACTCCAAACTGGCAACAGAGCAAAGAAGAAAGAATTGATGCTCCCACACTATTCTCAACCTCTGAGAATTTTTTTTCCTACATATTAATTTTTTATATAAAGAGATTTATTCTCGTTCTGTCTTATGTAAGTAATCTCCTCCGTAGGGAATTATCAAAAGTGAGGATGATCAGTGCTGGAATTTAATAAATGTGGGTCCTAATTATTTTTAGTAGCTCCAACATTTAATTACTTTTTTTAATTCTTCTTAATAGGGAGAACTAGATTAAAATCAGGTTGCAGAGCAATAACTTGGGAGGAGAGTGACCATGTCCAGTGAGAGAACATGATGTACAGCAGCAAGCAATCACAGGCAGTAACTATGATGGAGGAATTAGATTCAAAATGAAATTTCGCATTTCCCAAGACATAACAGGACATAATGCTGCACTGATTCACACAGATGTGCACAAGAATACAATAGCCTTAGAGATGGGAAAAAATTCAGCTAAGTTAGAGGAGGCAATGTCAATAATACATTTACTTTTAAATGTTTCTTCTTAGTTAACTATTTTCCATATGTATCCTACCTTAAACATCAGGGCACGCCTACTAATAACCTTAATTTATGACACAGAGTGCTTTGATGATTTCCCTAAGCCTTAAAATGGGTTAAATCAAAAATGGAGGAAGGCACTCCAGGGAAATCCTGGACAATTGCTTTTTTTTCATCCAACTTCAACCCTCCCTTAAGCAGTCTTCTCAGCGGCACCTGCTGAGAATCTGCTGAAGGTGGAAGACTGTTTCATTGTGGGAACTGAACATCATGCAAATATTAATAGGCAATGGACTAGAATGGAAATCATTTTGCAGCCTCAGCTAGAGGTTTCTGTTCAGGGATTAAAGAGAAAGGAGTTTAAACAGTCATTGCACTCTCCACAGAACAGGTTTGCCAAACCAAAAAATGTAGACCTCCATGTTTAAAAGAAAAACCTGCTTGTACCCTTCTGAATCGTAACCACCAACAGTAAAATAAATCTGCCTCTGCCCATGGGAACAGAGGAAAGAAAACCTGTGTTGCAGCAGAATAATAAACTCCATGAGCTCCCCTTTGTCATTAGAGTTTTCTTAAAGACTGTCATTTCCAAAGGAAAAGACACACTGCAAGTACTGAACAACATACTGCACTCAATTACGGCTTTGTGATGCAGTCAGACAGGTTTCAAACATCAGCAGGGACAGTAATTTTCCTTACAAGTACCCACAGAAATGTGTATTTTCAGGGGGGAAAAAANAGTCCCCCAAGAAATGGTTTTTTTCAGGGGGAAAAAAAAAAAAAAAAAAAAAGACAGAAAGACTGTCACATTTGACACTGAAGACAGAGAGCCCATGCCTAATGGGCTGCAGAAAAGGTCTAAAAGAAGTCATCTCTCTGAGCTCCCTGGGTGACCCCTGCAATGCAACTCTGGCTACCAAGATGTGTTGCTGCAGAATGGGCGAGGGACAAGTGTGTGAAGGACAGCTAAAACTTGCACACTTGGTCAGTTTTCCAAAATATTTTGAGGCAAGGCATCAGATTGCCTTGTAGCTCACCTGAGCAGCCTAACACAGCTCCCCTCAGTGCTGTCAGGGTAATAACCCACATCCTGCCCACCAGTTTCAACATATTAGATGCAGTAGCAAGCAGAACTCTGAGGGGCATTATTTTCTATTTGAGTTCAGGTGCTGTGTGAGAAACAGAGAGGTGCAAACCTATAGCCACTGCCAAGGCATTCCCAAACCTTCTGAGGGTTGTACTTCCTACAGCACTGAACAGCATCACCCCCCAGTCACTTACAGAGCCATATTCAGACAGGGGACAGTCACATAAGTCACCAACAACTTCATCACTGTGACAACCTTAGGACAGATGCGGTGTCAGAAATTTCCCCTTTATTGCTGGATGCTGCTTTGAAAATAGTGCTGCCTCTCCAAAACAGAAGAGATGACCAATTTTGTCAATTTGACAGATTGTTTTGTTTCACCCAAATCCCAGCAGTCCTTGGCTTTCCGGGTTGCTGTCCCATAACATGGAGCACACAAAATCTAAGTACAAATTCAGTTTAGTAGGGTAGCAATGAGTGTTGAAATACTTACCTTAGGAGGTTCTTATTGAAAAACCCGGCAGTACTTCACAGTTAGAGTGGTGCCAAAACCAAGGCAAAAAAAAATGCCCCAAAAAAACAAAAAATAAAACAAAACACAAAAAAAAAAAAAAAGAAAGAAAAAGAAATAAGAAAAAACAACCATGCCAAAGCAACAACAACAAGCAACAACAATGCCAAACAATGCAGGATGGATAATACTCCTACAAATGTTGTTGCTTTTCATTCAAGGTGGATACACAGAATACTCAAGTTTTGTGTAGGCATATTTTAGGGTGGGCACGTCCCTGTCCAGTAAGAGACAGGGCCAAAAGAAGAGGTTGGCCACTGCCCTTGGGTGTGCTGAACACCCCAACCTCCCTGAAAGGGAGAGACAGCATCACTGGAGAGTCTGGAAACAAACAGCTATAATTTTTTTCTGTGGAGTGGAGAAAGTTGCAATTCAGTTGGTGAAACAGCCTAATGAGCAGGGTGTGAAATCTAGAAGGGAAGGGAGAGTGAGGTGGAAGTTTTTTCTCTGTTTACAAAGCCCAGCATTGGTAAACTCTGGGAAGGGCAACAAAACTGTGACATTTTCCCACCCTGCAGATCAGGACTGAAGACTTATGAAGAGCCCAGCAAAACAGGAGTAAAGATATTTCATCTACACCCATCTCCCCCACAGCAAGCAGTGAGAAGGTCATCAGTGACCTTCATATTGCAGTTCAGAATGCATATGAAAATCTTGAAATTGCTGTGGAAGCCACACACACACAGAGCCCTTTGGAAAGCAGGTCCATGTCTCTGTTAAGGTCAGCTCTGCCAGGAATCTTTTCTCCCAGGGCTGGAGGAACTCCCAGTAGTCCTCCAAGAAATGTGAAACAGAAGAGAGGGTTGGTGTTTCAGCTCTCACGTTGTGATTTTCCTGTGTTCACTGCACTCGGCAATATAAGGCAACTTTAAAAATGCAAATGAGAGCTTTCTGCCAACTCTGCTTGGCTTCACCACAGAAAGAAAACCCTGAACTACATCCCTCCATGGGCCCTCTGCCTGAGGACGCAAGAACAACTGCTCTGCATTGGAACTTTGGCTGCAAAAATGTTAAGAGATGTAATTTAGCAGCTGCAGACTACTGTAGTGGTGTTGCATCAAAGGCAACTCATTCTTTTTTCTTCACTCTATTTTTAAGCAGGTCCTTACTGGTCTAACCTTTGAGGGGAGACAGATTATGGATATTGCCCTGGCATTGATAAATGCAAACTCTGCCACAGATTCCAATACCTGGGATTATCGGGATCAAATATTTACCCTCTATAGCCTAAGAGAGGAGAAATCTTTGAAAATTCCCATCAATCATATCACTGGGCGTTTTCTTCATTCTAAGCCTGAGTTTGTCCCAGAAGACTTTAAGAGTTATGAAGTATCAAAACAGCTGTTGCAATATTTGTTTGTACCTGGAAAAACTGAGGTCAGTTCTAGTTCAATCTACTCTAACTCTGATTTTAAAATAATAACAACGCTTCTTATTAAACAGCCAATTCACTCCTGAAATGCATTTAAGCTTTAGATTCAAAGTACAATTCTTTAGCTTCAAGGTTAAAAAAGTTAACATTTTACCCAAAAGCAAGCAGAGTAAAGAGGCAATGCTTTCTTTTCTTTTCTTTCTTTGTTGTACAAGAGTAGAACAGCAGACATTCAAAACAACTAAGGGAGAGAGAAAACACCAAAGTCTTTACTATCCCTTGTTTTGAAATAAAGATCAAGTCCCCACCCTCCCCAGCCTTCAAATCCTCACCACTGAGCTCAACCCCTAAAACACTTTTGCTGCTGCAGTGGGTGGAGGAGCTGAGAGACAACAGATAAATACAGATAAATCCACATGCTGTGGTATAAATCCACATGTTGTGGTATATTCACTTATCTTGAACCAACAGTTGTGAAATAGCAGCACCAGGCTCTCGCCTTGTGTAATATAAATAGCAGAGATGAGGTGGACACAACTTGCATCCACCACAGGGGTGCTCTCTACATCACCCACTTTCAGCTGGGGAGAGGCAAGGGAAAAAATTAAAGGGGTTTATGTGATAATAATTCAAGATTATTTGCCTTTCATCCCTTCTTTTCTGCTGTTAGCAATATCAGCATCACTAATTAATTAATTCTGTTTACTATTTCATTAATGTCTTGGATGATAGACTAGAGTGTATAATCGTAAAATCAGCCCAAGGAGATGGGGTGTACAAGCAGGCTGAGGGACAGAATCAGAGCCCAATATGAACCTCACAAACTGGAAAGAAAACTTTAAATTAACAAGATGCATTTCAATAAGAACAAGTTCAAACCATTACACAGAGTAAGGAGAAATTGAAAATGAAAATATAAACCATGAAGCAGCTGGTGATGACCATTGACAGTGCAGAAAAAACAGCAGCCTTGAACTCCAAACATATCAATGCCACATCACACACCTCCTAAGAGTTACTTATTTGTCACTCAGGTGCCCAAGTCTTAAAGTGGAAAACGTATGGTTCTATTATGTACTGAAAATATACTAAATATGATGAGAGTTAAGTGTCATAAAATTTTGGGGCTTTGTTTTTAAATTACTTTAACTTATGAGAAATACCATTTATCTACAGCAGGAAAAGCAACAGAAACAGGGACCAAGCATACTAGGGAAAACATAGGTCAAATCTTCACATAACACCGAGACAGAGATCAAAGGAAACATAACAGCAAAACAAGCAGGCAAGGAGAAGCTGCATAAACCTGGAATGTCTGAATTTGTGCCAGCACCGCCTGCTAAGCAGGACCTGGCAGATTACACTGGCGTGCACCAGAGGACTCTTGCCCATTCGGTGTTTGCTCATTCTTCCCCTCACTCTTGCCCTCACTGTGGAAAACATTCAGCCCTTGAATTTCAGGTCCCAGTGTTTGCCAGCCCCTTTTCTGATTGCTGCTTCTTTGTTTGAATTACAAGCTCCCAGCAGCAAGCACCTTGTTTCATATTATGCTACAAAAACACCCACCACTGTGCTGATGTTCTAACAAAGACAGGCAAGACAAAAGCTTTCAAAAGGCTGATTAAGAAAAGCTATTATTCATCTCCAGGGTCTCACACAATTCCCTTCAGGAAGATAAATAGTGCTACAAATATAGGCCTTTGTGAATAAGGCACTGAGATGATAAGAACTTAATTTCCATAGGAGGAAAGATATACATTTGAGTTATAGCTGCTTTTATTCTTGTGTATGGGTTTCCAGCCAGAATTTAGCTGCAGCATCACTGAGAAAAGAAAGAAATAAAAAAAAAAAAGAAAATTAAGTAATGTAAAAACATATGGTACCTATACATTACTGAAGAGACTTTTGGTAGCAACCTCCGTGTGAATAAGAGAGTCTGTAGGTAATGAAGAAGCCCAGTGAGTTTGTTGAGTGATGTGAAACTGCATGGCCTAACCTTGAATCTCACATGAATCTCCCAAGCATCTTCAATAAGTCACTAAAACAAAGGCTACCACTGCAAAGAAACAACAAAACACACAGTTCATGAGTTTTTAAAGGGTCTTGAAGACTTGTTTCCCCTTAAAGATTTGCTTGTATTACTGGAGGTTAAAGATGTGCATCCAGAGGAGAAAAGGACTTGGGGTTTATAATCTGCAAAAGTAATGAATGTTCAAAAAGACAGACGAACACTGTTTGTGCCAAAGGGAGAAATGGAAAGTGCAAGTTTATGCTGTTGAAGTATTCTGCCTTCTGGTTTTAAGAATAAGTCCCATCTGGATTTTTGCACTTTTCACAAAAGTGTCAGACAAATACATACTGTACATAAATGCCCCATTTTAAGTGACTCCAATGTTACCCGTTTTTTAAGTGACTCCATATTTTGCCTTGTTTGTGGCATTAAAATTCCACTGGGGAGGAACGTTTCCATAATAAGAAGACTTTCTACAAACCCATTTTTTTTTCTCTTCCTGCAGCTTAAATATGAAGCCATATATAAGAATTCTCATAGGCATCAAAAATACCTCTGCAACCAAGGTGACAGCCTTCACATCCTGCATAGTGTTTGACCTGAGTTCTTCCCAAAACTACTGGAACAAATCAATCCAGCACAGAGAAAAAGAATTCAGTCCGAACAGACCTAGCACCTTTCCCATTCCCACCTGGAAATCTGGGAAATGGACTTGATTCCCAATTGCACCAAAGGGATTACTCTGAAAAACTCTCTTAAAGAACAGGAACAAGCATTGAATGTAAAGGAATTCATGAGGGAAGTCAGGCTGAATTCCTGCATTCTGATGCAAGAAAAGCAGCGATTCCTATCTCTTCTCTGAGATTCAAAAGATTATCATAGGAAATCTCATTTTTTATGACACAGCTCTCTAGTGGTGGATTTCTTTACTTAAAAATACAACAAACGCTACCACAGCCTAATGTGCCTGACTTTGCCCACACCTTCAGAAACAGAAATCACAGGTCAAGGTTGTTCCCATATTAAAACCTATTTAAATATATATATATATAATTCCTCTGGGGGAAGTCCTTCCCTAAGCAATTAAAACTTAATTAGCAATTCCTCCTGCATTTTAAAAGATTTATCCAAAGAGTTACAAATAGCTATCAGCTACTTGGATACTCAATAAGAGTGCCAAAATAAACCTCGGAAGATTTCAATTCCAGTTAAACAAGAGAGAACCTGCCCTGGACCTGGTAAATTTGGGGGTATTTTGATAATTTTAGCTATACTCTCATGAGCAGCGAAGTTTCTCAGCTTTCAAATAATTTCCAAATCACTTGAGTTGTAACATTTCTTTTGAGGTAGCTAAAGTCTACTTAGCTATGTGCTGTCTACTGCAGGGCCCTGCAGGCATTTTGTGGTAAAAGGGTTTGGATGCTCAGCTGCTCAATAATTAGAAGGTAAAAGCCAAATGGAAATTAACTTCAGGTCAATCAGCCTTTATCATTCTGCAGCAATGTCTAGAAAATTGTCAGATGCTGGTTAACCAGGGCTGTTCAGAACAGTTTTGATGAGGCAGTCAGAACTAAATAAATAGATTATTTTGTGAAGAGAAGTGAAAAGGGGGGAAAAAGGAATAAAAGCTGACAACATGATGGTCTTGGGCATATATCCCAGAATAAGCTGAGTTGGAAGGGAAACACAAGGATCATCAAGTCCAACTCCTGGCCCTGCACAGGACACCCCAAGAGTCACACCATGTGCCTGAGTGCATTGTCCGAACACTTCCTGAGCTCTGCCAGGCTTGGTGCTGTGACCACTGCCCTGGGAGCTGTTCCAGTGCCCAACCACCCTCTGGGGGAAGAACCTGTTCCTAAAATCCAATCTAAATTAGTGTAATTTGCCAGCATTTTATTTCGATGGTAACAATTAAATAATTCAGTCTGTCAACAGCAATAAGATAATACCAGAAAGTATTTAGATTTTACAACAGAGCCATACATGGGCACACTATGAGCTTGAGCTTGTTAGTAGCCTGGTTTTTCTGTCTGTAGATATAAAATTCATGTCTGATGAACCTGCAAAATCTCCTGAATCAGTAAAAGGCAACTGGATAAAATAAAGTAATTTAGACAGCTGCACAGAACTAACTCATATTATCACCAACCATTATTATTATTATTATTGTTTCTGAGAGCTAAGAAATTGGAATATTATTATCAAAACCCACATACAGCCACAAAGAATTGACAGTTATCTTAATGATTATTTTAACTCAAACCAAAAAAGTACAAATGGGCAGGCGGTTATCACTATGGAAGGAGCTGAGCAGAGTATCAGAGATAGGGATTTTGTCTAAATGTGATGTAAAGGATGACTTTTACAAAATTCTTGTCCCGCAATGCTACAAGAATACCTTTCATATTTCTTTCATGTGTTGTTTTGAGAAAGCTCTGAAGGCTTCAGCAAAGTTAAGAGATAGAAATGCTAAATATCTTTCTGGTAACTGAACATAAGTAATGAAACTAATGAAGTAGAGCTACGAAGGAGAAGCAAATTGACATATAGTTAATTCAGGCAACTTTAGAAACACTAAACACAAACAGCAGAAAATTTTGGGTTTCAGCTGCCCTCTTTCTATTCCAGAGGTCCAACGGATGCAGAGTTTTTTTCCCAACAGACAGATTAGATCTGACCACCTTAAATCAGTTCTTCCTTTTCTTTTTACCTTTGAATATTAGTTCTTCAAACTTCTGCCTTGCTTCTCTTATCTGCCGAAATCCCTTCCATTTAATTAGAATTGTCTGGATTTCGAGTGTGCTCCCAAAGGATCTATTTTAGTTTCAATAAAATATTGTATCTTACCTCTTGAACACATTATTGGGGCTCCAACTTTCCTCCATTTCTTTTCCTTTTACATTCTGGGGTGTGCACACTGTCTCCTCTGTGATTATAAGGTGCTCTTTATGTGACTCCACGCTGAGTCCAAGGATTTAATTTCCCAAATTTTTCTTTCAGGCACTTTCTAATTTCTCTCAAATAAAAAAAGTTTCTTTCTTGCAGGCTAACATTGCTTTTTTACCCCTTGGTGTGATGCCTCTGAACATTAGGATTGCTGACCTCGCCCCATGTCCGCTCTAGTTCTAAACCCCTGTGAGGAGTACAGAGAGACATTTCCTGGCATTTTTGTCCATTTTATTTTATACTGACTTAGCAATTCGGCAAAAAAATTACTTTCACAAAGGTGTGAAATAGTTCCCTTTGTGGCCTAGGTGGAGACCCACGGAGAGGCAAGGCCAGCAGCCCTGGCAAAGTCCTTAGGAGCTGCGGCGACCACTGTGCTCAGCGGATGGAAATAGAGAGCTGGGCTGCTGAGGCTGCAGCTGCAATTAAAATCAGTGTAAAAATGCTTATCTCTCACTTGAAAAAGTGTGAGAAAACGCTTGATTGTATTTCTAAATTTAATTCTCCGTGACTGTTGTAAGTCACAAAAGGAGAGGAGGTTTCCATGAGGAAGAGGCCAAGAGCACTGTTCAGTGAGGGGGAACGCGATCTGTAATGGAACCACTGTGAAAACACCACGAAACAGTGTGAAGGCATCTGCTTTATAACAGCTAAATAATACCCAAGCCTACTCATTTTGGTGAGTGTCAGAGCTGCCTTGCCATCTGACAGTCATCTGCCTTCCTCTCCAACTCCATTACACTAGGGAAGGGGCTGGAGAAAACTTTGAAAACACACAATAAGCAATAAAATATATGAAAGAAAGCAAACTAGATTTATTAAACCAAGCATCTTACGCAAGATATTTAAGGCAGTTACTTATAGTGTTTGCATTTTAAAAAGGTCAAATTAAATTAACCATTACTTTTTGCCGGAGTTGCTCAAAATTGTCTCAGGAATTTAATCTAAATGGGCTGGTATAAAGAATTAATTTACTCAAACTCCCTCAATCACTCTCTTACTGGACACAAATCAAGTGCAATGAAGGAGGAGGCTCATTTTTGGATTATTTGTGTATCTGGTAGAAGAATTATTTGCCATTAGGACTATTGCTATTATTTTTTAGATATGGTCAAAAATAAATAGGCTGGAAACAAACTGTGCTTTCTTATTGTTTCTTTGGGTGAAGTCACAGAAAGCAAAAGAAAACAGTTATTTCCACTTGGCAGAAGCGTGCTCATAAATTTTTTTAATGGCTCAATTGAAATGCCTACAAACTTCACTGCTGCCCACACGAAATGAGAAATTTTTGATTCACTTATACGTCCATGAGCCCAATATATTACTTACATTGGAGAAGGATGAGGCAAGAGGGAAAAGACTGCTGTACTCAGGAGAGCAGATTAAACGGCCTCTTGATATTAAAAAACCAAAGAAAAACAAAAAGAAACAAAAAGCCCTAAGTACATTCAGTATTTTAATTTACCTCTGTTGCTATTTTAATTTTTGCTAGCAGAGTAAAAATTTATTTGAATTTGCTACTACGGAACAAATCTGGAATTCCTGCTCTGCCTGTTAGCCACAAATAGAACTTAATCAATGTTTTCTGTGGGATTTTGTCAGAGATATTGGTACACCTTTGTGATCCCTTAGCTGCTCCCAGAAGACAGGGAATCACAGCAGCTATTGGATAATACAATTCTAGAAATATTCTAAAGTGAAGCAGCAGGCCAAAGAGAACAAATATCCTGCCTAACTATTTTTTTCCCTGAGGATACAGCAGTCAGGGTCTCTTGCTTCTACAGAGCCACTGATTTTCATAAAACTTGTAGAAATTTAACTCTCTTTCCGATCTTCAAACTTTTGCCTGGAGTGCTTAAAACTTGGCATTACTTTCTAAAGATTCAGCTGAGTGGGAGGAACTGCCCTGGCAGGCAGAAAACTTAATTTTTCCTTCAGAAAACAAGCTAAAATAGTGCCTGGGATGTGTTTGTCCTAACCACCTTACCCTTGGCCAGCTGATGGTGTTGGTTTCTGAGATGGGAACAGCATCTGTCACCAGAGTGATGTCCTTGAGTGCAGCATATTCCACTCTTGCAGATCTCTCCACAGGGCTTGTCTTACTCTTCAAAGATTTCGGAATAACCCATGCGAGTGGAGAAGGAAAGACCATTTTTAGGGCAGCCACACCTGAAATCAAGGTTAGGAAGAAATCAGGGTTAGGAAGAAGAAGCGAATAGGAACATGGCAGGAAGAGCCAACTCTGCATTAATTGGCAGGAAATCTGGCTGTCAGGCTTTGACAATTGATTTAATTTGGTTTTAAATTTAGCCTGATTAAGGATATTTTTAGCTGCTGGAATTAGTGCATCTGTTAAAACCCAGAGAATTAAAGTTATGTTGAAATGCAGATCCTGGAATCAATCAGAACAAACACAAAAGGTTTATTCCCATGGGTGTTCCACCTGTTTGTAGGACTCAGCCTGTACTCCTGAGTGAATCACTGTGAGCCTGATGGATGACAAACCCAGGCACTGATCAATTAATTTTTTTTTTCTGATACACCCTTCCCACGTGAAATAAAATGTGGAAAGTCTTATTCATACTGATTTAACATTACAAAAACAAGCAACTCTCAAGATTACTTCAACAGTTCCACCTAATCTCAAATGAGATAAATACAAAATGCAAACTTTCTCTGTCTTTTGGGCAGAACAAAACTGAATATGCCCAAATTTATGCCTTGATTTTGCAAGTGTGAATTTTTCTGAATGCAAGAGGAAATGCCGATCTTCATGATGCAAACTTGTAAATGTGTGCAAAAGTTCTATCATATCTGTAAATTCTTGCATAAAAAATGGATATACTGGGATGCAGACAGGCTTAATTTCCTTAAACAGATAAAATATGAATTTAAAACTGCAGTTTCTAATAATTTATCATTACTCAAAGTTCAGTGATTTAGCACTAGGTCCTGAGTGTGACCTTGATTTAATTTCATGTCAACAACCACCATAGATAAAACTGGTCCACACTTACTTATTTATTTGAGAGAGTTTTGTTTTCCAATTAAAAATTTATCCTGACTAAATAATGCACATTGTCAAGAGAGCTTGCTACTGGGGAAAAAAAATCAAGTGTACATTCAACAATGTGGAGAGTTTCTGAGACAAGAATCTAAACAATAATTGTTCTTCATTTGTAATGCGTGGCACTGAGCTGGATGACATTGCACTACACATGATTGGAAAAAGCCTCTTTCCTAAGCAAAGATATCATTCAGCAATAATCCAGATCTTTCCACTTGAAATGTCTCTGAAGATTATGCACACATTTTATATATAAGTGTGCACACATCACCTTATAAGCCAGCATCAATCACCAACATCACATTTTGCCAAGCCCCCTGCACTTCCAAAACAACATAAAGGGAATTTAAAATACATAGAATCATCCCCCAGCCTGTGTTGATAGCGGGGGTTGCCCCATCCCATGTGCAGCTTGATTTTATTAGACTTCATGAGATTCACACTGGCCCACTTCTCCAGCTTGTCCAGGTCCCCCTGGATGGCATCCAGATAACATTGCTAGAATTAAATGTGTAATGTCATATTTCAAAAGCTATCTACTCCAAGGCTAAAAATATCAAGGAGACTAAATTAATTTGAGCTTTAAACTTAAGAAGATTTCGTGCCTCTTGTTTGTGCGTTCTTTGCTGTTTGGTACGGCAAAAGCAACAAGATTAAAGCTTCTGAAAAAGAAAGTGCTAATTTGTTTATACTGTATATTGGCAATAATCCAAGTGGGGGAAAAAAAAAGAGCCCTCTGACAAGAATGTCTAAACCAAGGAATTGAAGATTAGGTGCCATAATGCATTTAAAAAAAAAACCAAACCAAAAAAAAAACCCACATTAAAAAATCCTCAATTGTTTTCTAAATAATTAGAAATTCTCTTCTATGAAGACCATACTTGATCTCTTCCCTTGTGATATATTCCAGAAGAAATCCCATCTGCACACAGTTCCAAATTAATATGAAGCATTTACTTCTTTTTGGTAAATGCTAATCATTAATTTGCAGCACATCTCACCACACAGGATTAAAAGGTAATTCCCTTCCCAGAGGTATTCCTTGTGTTGTAGTTGGGGTGACAGACACTGTAACTGAGGTGATGCATCTGTGTGAAAACCTTCTTTTTAAAAGTGCACACCTGGACTGTTCTTCAGGTGCATTTCTGTGCTGAGGGATCACAGATCACATCACCTCTAAGGTTTTGCCATGTTGGACATCTCAATAAAATACTGAGGTGAATTAAATCTCCAGAACTAATCAACATCCAAACACTTCCAATGGGACAGCAGTTAGTGGAGAGAAAATCCTGAATCTCTGAATATGAGCTTTGCTTCTTTAATCTGCTAATTGCTCTTCAGAATCTTGGTATGCAACTTAAACTTTCCTGGTAATATCATCGTCCTGTTCATAAGTATGACAGCAGTTCACCCACTCTGAAAGTCCTCAACATTTAGGCAGTTTGTCACTAAATGTTTGTGAACATTTCAGGTGTTTTACCCTCAGTCTTCAGGAAGGAGCTCACAGTAATAGCAGGAATACAGGTAGTGGGACATGCATCCACTAATTTCCTGAGCCAGAGGTCCAGCCAAAAGAAGCTGTTTCTCTAACATAATTACCCTCTGTGCTTGTAGACACAGAATTTTGCTCACTAAACAATCTGGAATGCCTCAGATTTCAGCTGCAGTCCCAGCATGAGCACTGACCTGCTGGGAGAACCTGAGCTAATCCCTGTTACCTCCACACCTTTGTTTGCTTTTTCGTCCTTTTTGAGCTCTGAGGGAGCAGGGACTTTGAGGTTTGATCTGTAAGCTTCAAGGGTGACCTGCAGCACTCCAGGAATTTAAAACAAAAAGTTTACATCAAAAGCACAAAGTTACAGATCTCTTTTGTTGGTAGTCACCTTGGATGCCCCAATACCCAGGAAATAGCCCAAAACTCCACAGAGGGTAAAAAAGCAGGCAAAACGTCCCTGTGTGGTCTTTCTGGGTGGGCAGGATTGTGAAGCTCTCTAACTCATCTCCACAGTGACACATGTCAGCTGTGATCAGCCACGAGCAGTTTCAAACTGAAATGGGAGGAGACAGTGACAACTGAGCAAGAGCAGCAGCGTCTGGGGACAGAAGACTCCAGATGACGACGAGTTGTTGAAGCGAGAGCAGCATCAGATCCCTCTTCTACCTTGCCTGTTGGTTTCAACTCCAACTCTTGGCTGCTCTTTTGCCTTGGAACACTAAAGCCATCACCAACAGGCGGAGGGCAGGAGTTCCTCCCACACAGTCAGCAAAGGCTGTGTGCAAAAGCACAAAGGAAAGCTGATGTGCATGGCTGCAACAAGGAAGGATAGCTAGGTGTTGGGGAAGATGAAATAGGAAAGGCTTATAAATATTATTACCTGGCAAAAGATGCTGAGAATATGGAAACTGTAAGCGAGATTGAAATGAAGACAAGCTTTGAGATACCAAATCCCAGTTACTAAATAACTGGAAAACAATGGTGTGGCCGACTGAAGGTAATCCTCCTTTTGATGAAACAATCCCCTCTGCTTGCAGACAGCTCCAAGGGTCAGAGCAGACCCTACCAACTTGGCAGAGGGTCCAAAAAGCAGTTTTTAGAGTTTAAAATATAACACCATATGGTAATGCAATGACTCTCATAGGCTGTATGTAAATGTTGTAGGATTTGTAGCTTGTTCTAGATTGGTTAATGAAAATTAGAATATCCAGCACAGAAGACGATTTATTGTATTGTAAACGGCAATCACAGTATTCTATTCTGTATTCTCTACTTCTCTTTTCTCTCTCTCTCTCTTACTTCTCTGTCCTGCTTCAAGCTGTGTCCGGCAGCTCCCAGCAGGTCTCCTACACCCATGCCCTTTCACAACAAACCTCATGCTCTAGGACCTGACTCCTGAGATCTCTCGTCTCCGTCCCGACCGTCTGGAACAAAACCGAACCAAACACCACAGACGGCAATCCTACAGCTAGGGATCTCTCAGGGATTCTCACGTGCTGAGCCAATGGTTAATAGCAACGTAAAAACAGATTTCAAGAGCTTCTGTGAAGATGGATCCACTCATACAAAAGAGCTTACAAACTAAATTAAGAGAAAAGTAAAGGACAAGGAGGGCAAAGCAGAAGGACAGTGACATTATGTAGTTGCTTGGGAAAGCAATACATATCAATGAAAGATAATACAGAATTGTTTTGGGTTTTTTTATGCAACTGTACTAACTTTAACTTTTATTCTATAAGTAGTCAAGTTCTAAAGTCCTTTACCAGAGAATCTTACTCTGTCACAAAGACCCCTTCAGTGAGAAGACCACAAAAATCACAGGATGAAGAGAGAAAAGTACATGCTGAGGAATCCGCGTGGAAAAGTCTGATAAGCTCCAGACCAATATTCCTGCCAAACCAGCAAGAAATGATAAAGTTAGGGCAAGAATCTGCCAAAGTGCACTGTCACACACTGGCATCGGCATGGTGGAACTTTCACCCACTCCCAACGAGGAGGTGTCTTGCTCTACACAGGTAGACTGGAAGCCTGTACTTATATCTGGTGAATCCCAGGAGCATCTCAAAGACCTTCTGAACACCTCTCTGCCCACCTGTGAGCCCCACCTACCTCCCTGCACATCAGCATAGTCCTCCTTCCTTCCCCCAAAGCCAGGGAACAGCTGGCCTTGGCCTCGTTACCTCTATTGTCTCTCATTAGGCACCAGACTGTCCATTCCCAACACAACCTCAACCCATGGATTTGTGAGGCTGTTATAGGTGAAGTTGTGCGTGTGTTGCACTCTGTCACCAAAATGAGGGAAAAAAAGTGAGGGAAATTGGTGAAAAGGCATCGTGGCATTTGACATTGTAATTTGGAGACAACAGCTGAGATTGTGAGCAGCTACTTCATTTCTGTCAGCCTGAGGCTTTCAGTGAACATCGAACGGTGTTTGCTTCAGTCTTGACAAAACTCAAAAATCCATACTGAGGAGCCCCAAAAGGGAAGGTGTGCACTGAATGATATAAACAAAGATTCATGCAAAAGTAAATGTGCTATAATGAGGATACTATTGAATCAGCAGCTCCGTTAATGAAGGCACAGTGCCAGTGACCCTCTAGGCTTTACGATCGACACAAACTCTGCCTCTCGGTGTTTCCTGCGAGCTCTGATCTGCTGTGACTCTTGGCAAAGAAAATGCTATGCCAGCAACAGACATTGCTGAATGCCTCACTCCCCAGGCCAAGTAATGGGAGATCTGTTTAAGGGACAGTCCAACATGCATCTAAAATACTGTTCTTTCTTTCTAACCTCTGGTTTTCCTTCTTTTCCATCCTGCTGTTATTCAAATTACAGCAGTATCCAGGGTCTACAGTGCTTCCACCACGCAGACAAGTCACAGGAAACAGTTGAGTTGAAATAAAAAGGAAGTGCAACCTTAAAAGCATGTGCTGAGAACAGAGACGTGGATAGTTCAAGTGATTTGTCCAAGGTCGAAAGTGGAGTCTGATGGCAAAATTAATCTATGCACTTTCTTTAGGATTAATCCAGTTCAGGAATGGGATTTATATTTTTCAGCAAGGGCTGAGTGTAGGAGAAGTGCTTTGCTGGAAGATCAGATTGGAGTAACATAAGATGCTTTTCTTCTACCGTGAGCAGCACACCCCAACACTCTCCTCCAGAAAGCTCAATTTAAAGCCATGGACTTCAGCCAGCTTAAAGCCAAACACATAATTAAGACCTTGGCTGGAAAAAGGTTCAGCTAAGCCTGCAAACTGGTGTACAGTGATCCCCTGATTTCAGACCACCTGTACTTTCTGCAACAACCCCTGTTCTCAGATATTAAAGGGAGTTGCATGCAGATGCATCAATACGAATCCCATTCATGTGTCAGGAAGGTATAATTTGCTACTCTCAGGAATCAAAAGAGTTCTTCCAGATTTTCATCTGCATAATAAAATGAAAATTGCTGTTCAGTTTCATTCCTTGATGTCTTGCTGATTTTTCCCTCCCACTGAATAGCTAAATTATTTTCCAGATATATTAAGTTCACTTCCTTGAACTTTAATTTTTTTAATACATTTTTGCCCCTTTCTTCAGCTTCTAAGTGCTTGTATAAAATTAAACTTGTCCACCCTCACCAGCACTCACCACTTTCCTCAATTTAGCTGCCTCTGGAAATTTCCATTTTATTTCTCTTCCACATCAAACCCAAAGATATTTAGCAAGATCTGAAAGTTGCTCAAGTGGATCTCTTTCCTTGGTATCTGTCGCTGGATGTTCCGGTTCTCAGGCCATCTGACAATACCCTCTCTAAGTTCATCTGAAATAATTTTTAACTTAGCATTCAGAGCAGCTCCTTTGAGCTCCCTCTCTGAAGCCACAGGACTTTCCTCACCTGTGCCAGGGTGGGTTACACAGCCTGAATGAAAACCTCATAGTGAGCAAAGAGCTTTTACTCACCGACAACAAAACAAGTGACAGAGGTTTTTATGCATTCAAAAAGCCCTTCACAGCTTTCTAACCTGTCTCATTCCTCTCAGTGGATTTGCTTGTGATTTCCTCTACGTGCAAACTGGGAGTGCTGTCAGTGACTTTTCCTGGAATGCATTAGTGGAGAACTCCCATTTTACCCCAGCACACACTGGAATCATCCATTCTATCTCAATAACACATTCCAGCTTCTGGTCTTTAGAGCACTTCAAAACTCAAACATTTTTGTATTTCTTTAAAAAATACAAAGATTTTCCCAACAGTTCTGTCACTGCAGTTTCTGCTTTCACATCCAATATTTTTATTCCTGCTGATGTGCAATTTCAAAATGACTAGCAGAATGTTTTCAAATTATAAACACCCTCTAAACAGGTTATTTGCTGCCGAAGCACTCAAATTTATCAGCTCCCCCCTGGATTACTGATTCAATGTTAATTTTGAAGGACAATATAATGAAGGTATATACAACTATTGCAGCATTTATTATTTAAAATAGACTTTCATAAACCCATGTGGCACCACAGGCATCTGTGAAGCTTGAAAGAAATGTAAAACCCACCAAAACCAAAACATATTACCCTTGAAGGATTTTTCTGGATTTTAACTGGAACACAGGGAGTATACTGCATGATAATTTTTATTTATGCATTTAAATATATATAAATAATATTCCTGATTTGTTTCCACAAAGATCAGCAATATTGACCTTTTCAAATATACCGGATATATGTGCTGCCTATAGAATTTTATCTAAGGAATCCACAAAAGACAGACAAATCCACTAAAGCAGCCTCCCAAGGATTTGGCACAAAATAGTCTTCATAAGTCAGGCTGCAATCATTACATATAAACACAGAGTTTAAGGCTGATTAATAAACTGCTCACTACACCCTCAAGCCCATGAATTACATCCATGGAGAGGAGGGACATGATGAACCCCATGAGGGCCTTGAGATTATATGAAAACCAACAATAATTTGCACAGGACAGAAAGGAACAAACATTCCCATCTCATCCAAACATCTCACTTAAAAACCAGATTGCAACACTTTTACTGTAAATGCCAACAGTTTCTTTGTCTTCCTTCTTTTTTTCATACAATTCAAATTATTAAACATGATGAAACATCTTTTTGGCTTATTGTACTCACGTAAGAACTCAATTTCATTAAATTAGAGTCAACCTCAAGAGCTTTTAAGCAATTCCAGAGGAACTATGCTGACCAGAGTGACAGGGTCAAAAGTCAAGTAGAATTGCATATGGGACAAGAAATATTTTCTTCTCTCTAAAAATTAGATTTTTAGTGAAACTTGTCTGCTTTGTTATAAAATTATCCCTCCACTTTCCTCCCAAGAGAAACATCTAACCTGTCACCTTGTTTTAGCTCTTCAGCCTTGCATACGAACCAGGTAACAGGGATGAACATGCAAGTTTTGAATTATGTACACTTTTTAAAGGACCAGTCCATAACCTCTCAACCACGCTCCTCACTGCCTTTAAGCAAGTGCCTTATTCAGCACCTAAACACTGCTCACACAACTATCAACAGCACAAAGCCAAGAAAGCAGGAGAACAGGACAAGAGCTAATGCACTGGAAATTAACACATTTATGATAACGGCAACAATTGTGAAGTGATATGTACCCAGTGAATGATAAGTCCTTAAAGCAATCTGTCATAAAAGTCCCAACAGGTAAATCAAGGCGGGAGAGAGAGATTTGCTGAGTGTTTGCTTACACTTGGTAGAAAATAATGTTTATTGTAAGAATAATACAGCAAGTAATGCGCTTCAACTATTTCTTTACTTGTTTAGGATTTGGATGTTGTGACTGTCATTTAACAAGCTGTGCTTATTATTTAAAACAACATTTCTTCCAGATGCCTCAGTTCCGGAAGTGTGGGCAGAAAGGAAAAATCTGAAACAGGAGTGCTAAAGAGACTGACCTTACAAGGAAAGACAGATTTGCCAAAATTTATATACTTGCTCTGAAAAGGAATATCAGCATGGAATGCCTGGATAGACACAAATAGCTTTTCAAAGGGGTGTCTGACAAGACAGTACAATGGTCCAGTTGTTAGGGCCCCAAGCTAGGACTTGAGGCAGCTGGTTTCAGCTACTTCTGCCTCGATGGGTGAATATGAATATTAGAGAAATAACCTGTCAAGACAGGGTCGGCTCAGAGGAGACTTCTAAGAGAAGCTGCAGGAGTCCAACCAACTATCAACAATTTTCAGACTAGTGCCAGTGCCCTTAGAGCTAATACAGGGGAAAGACTAACCAGGAAAGCATTTGGGAAAGCTCAGGTTGCTCCCTAGTGCATCTTTTTTTTTTTTTTTTTTTTTTTTTACTTTTCAAAGCAGGGAAAAAAAAAAAAAACAAGAAAACCTTGAAAACACAGAACACAAGTGAAACAGTGACATCTATCTGATTTTGTGAAAGAGCTCTCACCAAGACATCCTATGCATTTCCATGTGGGTGATCCCAGGAGTCATGAGGACACTTTAGTGGCCACAATGGTGTCAGCGTTCATCAGCAAAGGTAGGATGGGAATGGGAAGATCACACCCTGGAGTTCTTTCTAGTCATGCTCTCAACGAATACCATACAGAAAGAATTAAAGCATACAGAATACAGTCCACTCTCTTTAAACAAACTTTGCCTTCCAGATCCAGGCAGGAAAGAAGCAGAGTATTGTCTTGCTTAAGTGAGGCAAAAGCAAAGTGCAGGCAGAAATCGAGCACTGGATGGCAGAAGTCTCCTGAAAAGTAATTCTTTTCAGCATTATTTGCATAGTGATTTGACATGTTGCCATCAGAATAACTTACCTAATGACTGGATTTCAAACCCTGCTTTCCCTGCTCTCCTGTTTGCTTTTATTTTTGCAGGCAGCTGTCTGTGTTTAACATCATTTTCAACCATTTACAGTGCTGTGTATCAATTCTGCAACATGAGACAGGAGCAGATACAGCCTGAAAACAAACCTGGTAGCAGGCACCACGTGCACCGCCGTGGAATAAAAGCAGGAATGGCATCTCAGAGCAGTGTTGGTCTCTGCGGGACAGGCTGCCTCTCACCCCAGGTGCTGCTGCCTCTAATCCCCTGCCAAACAACAGGTATTGACTTCAAAAGCATCTTTTAATAGAAGCAGGAGCTATGAAATCCTTAGGAGAGCATAGCATAAGGCCTGAGATTCAAGAGGAAGGAGAAAGCTGGGAATGAGAGTATATTAGAATTTTTTTTTAATTTCTCTGTATCTTTCAGAAGAGCTCACTGTATACTGTATATCAGATCAGATGGACCTAATGCTGTTAAATAACAGCTCTACTTAAAGGTTTTCTTTGTTAATTAATTTCCTCCAACAACAAGACTTTTGCCTTGTAATCCTTGTGCTCTTTGCGACAACTTGTGGTGTTGCAGAGGTACTTTTTGAAATGCAGTCCCACTACAAAATGAGTGTTTTGAGGCTCTGACCTAGGTAAGGACCTCACCTGTCTGGGGTCCTGGAAAGAGTGAACCAATTCAGGCAGACAAGGGTTAACAGAAGGATGCTGGGTGATTTAAGGGCAATCTGAATCAACTTCCAATTTGTGAAGTAATAACATTGCCTTTGAGGCCAGATGAGAAAGAAAGTGTAATGCCTTGAATTTAGGTGGTTGGGACCACAGGGACACAACAGTGCTGAGGAGAGGGAGGTCTTCAGTTCCTTGCTTTTTCATTATATATAAATCTCTTAATTCCTTTTTCTCCTCAAATGGTGCATCCGTAATTTAGATTTCTAAAGCCCAAACTTAAAATCTACAAAATGTAAATTTAAATAGTACAAATAAATAATGTATAGGCTAAGGATGCGTAGGTGTAAATCCACAAGGAGCCCTAGGATAGCGTTGTCTTGACATTAATAAATCTTGGATTAGGAAAAGTGAAATTTCACCAGCTACCCAAAATTCAAACCTGTCATCACTGCTCACTTTATTTTCATTTGACTGACATGTAAGTCAAATGAAGTGCAGGTACAAGAGTATTTAGGACTTGATATTCTTCTTCCTAGTCATAAAATATCCCATTGCTTTTGCATTCTTCTCCCTTTATCTTGATTTTAGCTCACCTAATATTAATTTATATTCCCTTTAAATATACAGAACCATGATAATGTGGAAATTAGGGCAATCAGTGGAACACAATTCGTATGCCATGGAAAAGGGGTAGAAGATGTGTCTAAAAGGTTGGAAGAAAGTTAACCTTCATTCACATGAGGGCAATACTCAGGGAGCAGGGGGCTGCAGCTACTGAGGAGAAAGAAAAAATATCTTTTGCAAATTTCTTCTTATTTTGTTGAGAATCAATAATTTATTCAACCTTCCACCTCTAACTGTCCCTCTTGTGTATTTGTGACCAAGCAGAAAGAATAATTCATAGTCATGTAAGGCAAATAAATGTTAGAGCAACCTCTAAGTTGGGGTCCACAACAAAACCCCTTTCCTATAATTTTCCTA
The DNA here is from genome assembly GCA_013397895.1 of Origma solitaria. NCBI lineage: Eukaryota > Metazoa > Chordata > Aves > Passeriformes > Acanthizidae > Origma > Origma solitaria. The sequence goes on along the minus strand of VZRL01003051.1, from coordinate 1,007,264 downwards.
CAGTCTCCTGGTGAAATAGTTGCACAGCTTAACATTTCACTGATCCACAGGGAAAAGAGATTTAAGGCCACATAAATAGGTGAAGGCCATCACTCCAGCAGGGAAAAGCTGTCTAAGCAGTGAAATAAATTATCCCAGGCACAGGGCTGTTCTCCCATGGACAGATGTTTACAGGTGTCCATCCTAGCTAGACTTACATCCACTGCTCAGGGGCTGTCTGGGCACTCTCTTTTCCAAATGCTATATTCACCAGCTCCTGGAGTTCATAAATCTCAGTCCTTGCCCTTCCCAACTTTAAACCAGGTGCACTAAACCAGCCTTCCCTGTGCCTCCTTGCGCAGCCCCAACACCACTTGGGTTGCCTTTCCTCACACCTCCTCAGCTCTGTCGTGCCCGAGGTGTGGACACCAGAGCGGCACCAGGGTCTCGTTCCCATCACAGATCTGCACAGGAGTGCAGCCATTTCCTCCATCCTCTGCTGAGCAGATGCTGCAAAAGGTCCTGCACCTCACCCCTTCAAACTGTGCATCCCAACAACTTTATGGGATTGTTCCATGTCCTTCCCTCTCCTTCCTAACTCTCCACCCAAAGCACAAAGTGAAATGGCAGTTTTTACAGCAGATCATAATACTTTTAAGCCAAGGACAGTACATGCAGAAAACACATGAATCTTTTTAATTGGATTAGGACAATTTCCATGCTTTCCATGAGATCTTTCCCCACAAATGATGGTTTAACCATAGCCTCTTTATGATTCAGCCCCAATGCTCTCGTGGTAGAGCTGTACAAACAGACCTTCCTGCAGTTTCCCACTCAGGGTGTAAAAGTAGAACAGATCATTAATTTTCATAAAAGCAAGCCAAGACTCAAACTCCCAAAAGGGAAATGCTGAAGTGCATTCTCAGAATTAGGCACATTATTTAAGTACTAGTGAGAATAAAAGGCTTAAATGAGCTACACTGGCCATAATGTCATTACAAATACCTGTGCCCATTAATTACATCTTCATCTCACCCTAAACCTTTCTAGCAAGACTATTTTCTGTTTCTCCCAGCTGTAAAGAGATGATGAAATGGCATATACAAGTAATAAAATCCCAAAGTAGAACATAGTATCTTTCAAAAGCCATCATGTCAAATTATTAACAGTGGTTAATGATTTTTGGATAGCCAGTGCACCTGCCTTTCCAAGCTTTATTTTCATTGGTTTACATATGTACATACAATTATAGGTGTATGCTTTAAAGGAAGGAAAATGAAAAAGTTAACTGCCTTGGGTTAATGCATCACAGTCATCTACAATAATCAATGAACCATGACCAATCAACATTCAATAGCAAACAAAAAATCCAAGACAAAACCACCAAAATAAATTTGTCAGCTAGAAAACTTGAAGTTAGGAAGATAAGCAGCAACTGCATCTAATAAAACATGAAAAGAATACATTGCCATCCACGTGGGTGGTGAGATAATACCATTACTTTTCACTTCACTCTAGGTTCTGATATTAAAAGCATTGTTTTTGCAGCTACTAAATCAAGCAGTCTCATGATTTTGCTGGTTTGAAGAGTGAATAAATCTTCGCATAGGCAGAGACTAACAAGGTCAGGTTTTAATAATCTTTTTTGTGTAAAAAAACCTTACATAAATGCTGACAGCATTGTGGGGGAGTAGTTCATCTGACTCTTCACATCCTATTGAGGTTCAGAGTGCTTTTTTTTGCCCATTATCAATGGTTCTCAGAACGTCTCTAGATAAAACAGGCCCCCAGCAACCCTTCTACTCTCAAATTTCTTCACCTGAAATTGTTTTCCCCCTTTATTTTCACTTTTGCTATTTTGTTACGTGCCTCCATTTGTCAAGGGAAAATAATTTTTCTTTAGTCTTCCACTGCTGTCTTTAGAGCCACAGTCCTACCAGTGTTCTCTGTATTCTGAGAACATCATTTCTTGCGTCTTTTTGGCCTGGAGCTCCAGCAGAAAGCTCTTTCTCTCTCTGTGAATAAGACAATACTGGCAGAATTCTTTTCCTGACCTGCTGCAGTCTGGGCAGCCCAGGACAGAGGTGAATTATAAGTTTGACCACAACTGAGCTGGATCACTCTGCTTCTTGAAAGCTGAGACACACCTTTGTGGCAGACAAATTGTGGTTGTTTGGCATTTGGTAGATTTGTATTAACTACAAATATATTCTCGTAACAATTAGTCACAGATCCCTCCCCATTTTTCCTGAAACATCTGTGTTTTCACACAGTTTCACATGGTTTTAATCAATATAACAGAAGATTTCACATTTCTGCATGGGTACTCAGTAATAATATTTAGCTGACAAGACCCCATTAGTGTTTCGATATTTCTCTTTGCAGCGTGAATATATTTGCAACATTTTTTCTCCAAGTTTTTGCTAGTACTTCTCTATCCATCTCAGACAATTTAAACAAAAACCCTAAATAATATTTCAGACCTTTAAGATTTTTGACAGCTACGTTACCACACACTTATGAACGTGTATTTCTTAGCTAATTAAAGAACTGCGTATAACACATCCATTACTGCAATATTTACACCTTAATGAAGACTGACAAGAAAAAAAAATAGATATTTTGAACCTATAACCTCAACAAATACCCTGCAAGCTGCCTTAAGACCAGTGTTTCCATAGCAATTAATATAGCTACTAAAATTTCTTCCTCGCTATCAGCCAGTGTTACATGTTTGATTAACCTGCACCCAAAATATCACCCTCTCATCTTTGTTACTAAGAAAATATTAAGAACTTGATTATTTCTTTTTGATCAACAGCTTCAGTTGTCAAAGGTGGTAAAAAAATCTTATTTTCTTAATAAGTTAAATTTAGAAATGCTAATAAGTAAGCTTTTCACACTTTCAGTCCCTCTTTCTTACAATAATTTGATTTTTTTGGATTCTGTCTCATAACAGCATGCCTAAATTCTTTCACTCATCTGAGACATCTGCCATTTACAAAGGGAAGAAAAATCCTTCTCTAATCAAACCTTAAAAAAAGCATTTCTGCATATGCAAGATGGAATTAATTTAGACATACAAGGAAAGGTATGGTTTCCTCCCAAAGCAGTAATGATTTGTACAAAAAAAAATTCTTCAGAACTACCAGCACATCATTTTTTCCCAAAATAATTATGGAACTGATTCACTCTTGCATTACATCAGTCCCAAAATACATTGAAATCAACTGACTTGAAAACTAGAATTATGCCACAATGAATCAGTTTATATATATATATATATTTAAACCAAACTATTTCCAGATATATGACCTTTTAATATTAAACACCCCCCACAGCACATGTATTTCTGTACCTGAATATCAAACTACCCATGTGTGCTCTAACTAAACCTTAGAGATTCTTTTTGTTTACACTAGACAGAAATTATAAAATACTGAAAAATTATATCATATCAAACAATGAACAGCTCCATTTTCTCATCTTCCCTCATAATGGCCTGCAAGTTCTTCTCTGTTCTTGACTTCACAAAGAGGAATATCCCCCTTCCCTCAAGGATCCCTTCCTTGGGAAAATATTGTGGGGCTTGCAAATTATCTGTTCTCTTCAGTATCTCTTCCCTCTCACGAATACAGATTGTTTGACTGAAGGGTGAGAGTGTCTATTTTGAGAAAGGATGTAATTAAAACAAACATGTGCCAACACAGAAAGGAAGCACACAGGAGATGGCCATAAGAATACTTAAAACACTTTGAGGTGTTATGAAAGATATTAGCAAAAGAGCGAGCTTGAATTTCTACTGAACTGATTTTTTTGAGCAGGCATGCCAAAAGTAGCAGTTAGAGTTAGAAATCAAGAATTATATGAGGAAAAGAAACTTTTAACAGTCCCTGCTGTTGAAAAAGTAGCTACTTATAGACCACTAAATCAAGCCACAGTTGATTTCACAGATAAATTCACTGTTATATTACAAATTTAGTATCAAATTTGAAATTAAAGTTGCACTTTATTCATCAACACGTGTAAAAACGTGTGTAAAAACACACAAAGATCCATTTCTTGAGCTGTGTATTTGCCTGTTTGCATGACTGCAGATGCAGCCAGAAAATTTTTCTATTTACTCAGTTTTCATATTAAATGTATGAACTGAGACTTTAGGGAAAAAAAAGCAGATCAAAACTTTATGGAAAATCTTTCTATTTACTCAGTTTTCATATTAAATGTATGAACTGAGACTTTAGGGAAAAAAAAGCAGATCAAAACTTTATGGAAAATCTTTCTATTTACTCAGTTTTCATATGAAACATATAAACTGAGACTTTTGGGGAAAAAAGCAGATCAAAACCTTATATAAATCACATAACCACGACTTGACGATGATTTTTGCCAATGGGCATCTTAAATTGACACAGACATTGGATTAGGTGCTGGAGAAGCCAGGACAAATCTGTTTTTACAAACACAAAGAGCATGATTGAGACTGAGCAGTTTCCATTCCAGTCTCTGCACTGCTGGAAGTTCTCAGTGTGGCCCTCCTGTGATAACAGCTGTGATGAGAGGGATTCACTTCTCTCTGCCCCCTGAGGTGCCTGTCTCTTACTGTCCGAGCAGTAATCAGCAAGGACATCCACATCCTCGATTTAGATAAAACAAAATAACCAGCCAAAAGTGTGACTGCTTTTAAAGGACAGGACACACATAGAAATCATTCATGTGTGGGGTCTGACTGCTGGCATTGGCTGGAAGCAGCGAGCAACATCCATCATCACTGCCCCCAGCCCCACACTGCACTGGAACCAGCTAGGAAATCTCCCTCTCTTGCCTCTCATATATATATATACACACACACACACATAAATACATATATATATACATGTATACACATGTATACATGTATATGTGTGTGTGTGTATATATGTGTGTGTATATATGCGTGTGCATGTATATGCGTGTGTGTATATGCATATGTGTGTGTATGCATGTGTGTATATATATGTGTATGTATAGGTACATACAGGTGTGTGTATGTATGTATGCATAGGCACATATATGTGTATATATGTATACATATGTGCATATATATGTACATATATGCACGTATATGTGTATGTATATATGGATATGTATGTACATATATACGTATATATAGATATATATGTATGTATGTGTATGTGTCTGTGTATGTGTAGGCATGTACAGGTGTGTGTATATATGTATGTATAGGTATATATATGTGTATATATGTATACATATGTGCATATATATGCACATATCTATGTATGTGTGTATATATGTATGGATATGTATGTGTGTATATACATATATATAGATATGTATGTGTGTGTGTGTGTGTGTATAGGTATGTACAGGTGTGTGTATATATGTATATATAGGTATATATATGTGTATATGTATATGTATACATATGTGCATATATATGCACATATATATGTATGTGTGTGTATGTATGGATATGTATGTGCATGTATACATATGTATAGATATATATGTGTGTATGTGTATGTATGTGTGGCTCTATATCTGTGTATATATGTATGTATAGGTTTATACATATGTATGTGTGTATATATGTGCATGTATATGTGTATGTATAGGTACGTACAGGTGTGTGTGTATATATGTATGCATAGGTACATATATGTGTATATATGTAAATGTATACATATGTGCATATATATGTACATATATGCACGTATATATGTGTATGTATATATATGGATATGTATGTGCACATATACATCTATATAGATATATATGTGTGTATGTGTCTGTATGTATAGGTATATATCTGTATATATACCTGTGTGTATGTGTATGTGTGTGTATGTGTGTGTGTGTGTGTGTGTATATATATATATATATATATCTACACTCTCTGAAGTCTACAAAATCCACAGAAACAGCAGAAATCTGGAAGGTGGATTTTTTCCTAGTGTGATTCAGGTTAATGTACCACCACGGAGCACAGAGCACCTGATTTATTCATAGGAACATCCTGGATCCCCTACTTGAAATTTCAGACAGCCAGAATGAGGTTGCTGTTCAGCAAGGATGTGGTACTACTCAAGAGGGATCTGTGATGCATAATAAAAATGTACAAGCAAACACCATAGGGTATAAAAACCCACAACAGTCAATTTTTTTTTAAGTGGTAGATGCAGTTTTTGTTAGATATGCACCATGACGGTGTGAAATGTCAAATAAAACAGTACCCCAAGGAACACGGCATTGATCAAAAATGAGACTTTAAAAAGGAATGAGTTCTCTTGCTGAGCAGACCTTCCTGATTTATAAGGAAACTGAATCCAAAACATCACCTTAACAAGCCAGTGGAATCTGGAAAAAAAGAGCATCTTCAGCTGCTAATCCAAATCAACAGAAGGTAATGGCCTTCGACAAGAGATTTGCTCTCAGTTTTCTGAAGAACTGTATGCAGTCGCAGCACCCGATAAAGAACCTGAAGAAGTCAGTGTCTATAAGGCAAACAGCCCAGACTTCAGTACCTATTGAACCAGATAAAAGCCAGTACCTAGCTTAAAAAAACTGAAACTGCACTTAAGCAAAAGCTTTTCTATTCTGAGAATAAATCCAGAAGTGGCAGAGGTTGTCCAGAGCAGTTCTGCACTCTCCATTCCTGGATGCTTTCAAGACTCAACCACATAAAATCCTAAGCAACTCGCTCCAGTCTTACAGCTGACCTTTCTATCAGATGGAGGTTGGATTAGAAACTTCCTGAGGTCGCTTTCCAACCTCTGACTCCTATGTGCATACATATCTATTAGCATTAAAATGCCATTATTCTAACAGCTGCACTGTGACAGCAGCCATAAGGATAAGCAGGAGAAAGCCTGTGAATATTTTCATGGAGTTTATTCAAAATATTGTTTAAAAAGCTGGAGGATAGAGGCCCTACTAAATTAGCTGAAGAGTTTATGAGGCTTTGGGTTCTGGGTTGTTAACTCAGAAGACAGTTTTAAGCTTACTGAATCTACACCACAATAAAGGTTTGGTCTCCAGAAGTTAAGCTCAATATATTCCAAAAATAACTTCCAACTCTGACAATCTGAAGTTATTTATAAGGCTATTGTACTCAGTTTATATTAAAATGACTTGCCTAACTAAGAAAAGAAAAACACATTTTTTTCTGAACTATGAGAAAGAGAGAGAGTGAAAGAGGAAGGGAAAGAGAGAGAGAAATGAAACAAGGGTTATGACCACCACCAGTCAAAAACTAAGAGAAAAAAAATCAGCAGCCATAACATAAACTTATTCTCTCCACTACAATATCATTAACAGAAATCCTATGGAGATATATTGATTCCAATCAACTAAAAAAAAAAAACTTCTAAAATATGATATTGCATGTTATAGATATTTGAGAGACCACTCTATTGTCCAGTCTTCTAGGAAAATCATTTGAGATGTCTGGAAAGCTGGATACCAAAAAACACAGGCATTATTTAGCCAGAATTTCCAAGAGAGAGAATGAATTCTTCCAATTTCAGGAATGGCGAAGTTGGAGCACCAAGAGCCAAGGAAGTGCAGAAAAGCCTTCTTCTGCCCAAACCGGAGCCAGATAAAAATACCAAGTGCACTAATTATTACCTACAAGATTAAAAGGGTATTTTCTGGTTTTCCTTTTAGCCCTGAACACTGGCCTTTAGGGAGCTGTCACTGAACACGAGGTTTTGCTGATAGCACAGAGCGGCGCTGCCTTAGTTCTGGAAGCCAGAAAAAGACTTTACTCCGCATTCCCCTGACACCCAGGAACCAGATTAAATGACACAATCAAAGAAGAGTTGCTCTGGCTTTACTACTGCTCTGTGTACATGCATGGATGTACGCCAGAGGAAATTAAACTTGCCTAAGGCACTTTGAATTTCAAGATCTTAAAATGACCAACTTCAGAGTCTTTATCAGCCTTAGTAATGCAGTAAAACTACCCTGTCCCCAGAATACTCCTGTCATTCACCAACATTGCATTTACAGCCACCTCTCTCCCCGCCTTTTTCTTTCTTTATCTCTGTGGTTGCCTTTCTGTTTCTCCACGGCCTGTGATATCCCTCCAAGGAGCCAAGCACAGCAGTTGTGTATTGCTCAGGAAAATGAATCCAGCTCCTGACTCCCAGCTGTGATATGAGAGCAATCTGCCCTGAACCTCACACCAAGCCAGATATTTCACCTGCAAATGCACCCAAGCAGTGAGAGGAAAAATAAGAGCCGGTAATTCAAAATAAAAATATTCACATTAAAGTGACAATTAGGAGCATCCTATGTAGACAGCTTTAACAGCACCAAAAATAGTACAGCTGAAGGAAAATTAGTGTGGAGAACAAAATGGCTGAGGAATATTTGTATTTCCTGACTGGGTTATGTTCTCAAATGTAACACGAATATTGGTTTTATTTTCCTCGGAAGGGTGCCTTCACTATCTTGCTTTTACATCACCAAAGCTTTTGTACTACAGATTTTGTACTATTTCTTTTCCAGTTTATTCTTTTTATTAGATATTACCATCACATTGCCTTTAGTTCTATCATGGAAAATAGACAGTCAAGACACCACACCGATTAAAACTATTACTGTCATGATAGGAAAAAAAAAAAACCAGCTTTGCCACCTGTTAGTGAGCAGATATTTTAAAAACAAATACAATTATGAAATCCACAGGTCTTTAAACCTTTTCTTTTGTGGTTTTGAGATTTAATAAAATATTATGTTTAGGGTTTTTATCATAGACTTTTCTGGTTCTGGCATGGGAAGAGAGCTGAAGTGGGAGAGGGAATGAAAGAAGCAGCTATAAACATATAATGTGTTAGTTCCAATATTTGAATTAATCTTTTTCTTGGTGTAACCTGAAAGCCCTACAGCAGCATTCAGCCTAGAAGGCTTGCTAAATAAAACACATCTTGTTGAAAAATCCCAAGGGTAATGCACAAGTTCCAAACTGAGAAAGGCTGAAAGTTCCAGTGGGACAGATTTCCCATCTTAATAGTATCATTTATCAGTCATTATTGTGATCCCTCCAAAACAAGAAGTTTCTCTACTACCATTTTGTTCATATTTGCTTTTCTTTTAAAGAATAATCTTTAAAGCATTGTTATCAGAAATTATCCTGCATTTGAGACAATTACTGTTAGACTGACTTATGTCTAACAGAATATAATATATGTCACATCCTTAAAGCTTTCAGAATCAACAGAGACAAGAGAAGGAAAAAAAATATTTCAATATGTGGATTTTCAGGTTTGTTTGTAGGACCTGTATCTGTAAAAGACCTAAAGATGTTGACCATTTAATTTAATTGTCTAAGGTCAATATTAATAAGCAAAGAAACCCAAAAATGTATTTATTAAATTCTCAAAATTCCTCATTGGAAGTATAATCCAGTAAATGTCAAGATGAAGTTAATCCTGCATTTAACTCCTTTTTACTTTTTAAAATGAGTTGAATTTTGATTCCATACAGAGTTATACTTCCTATTTAGTACATATTGCCATAACATTGCATGTGGATCAGAGCAATAAATCTGTAGGGTTTACTGGTTTGGGAGATTATTTTGTCAAAATATTTCCTCCCTTCAATAGGAAACTCAAGTCTCTGATTAAAATTCTCCAGGAGGATGCTGGAAAGAGACAGGCAAGGTCTGGGACCTCCTGAGTGTTGAGTATTCATAGAAAGTGCCTGCAATTATGGAACTGGATAAATGACTTCTAGGAATTATATCTGAGATAAATTATGTTTTAAAACCTGTGTCAATACAAAGACATTGGGTATATGCAAAATATTAAGAATTTGCAATGAATGAGTTAAAAGCATGTGAGTGTGAGGGATAAGATAAGAGAATTCCTGGGCATTAGTGAGATCTTTGACCAAGTGGAAGGAATACCTCTTAAAATAAAAATTTTCATGCTATGTCAGATGTATCTACTATCCTATTGTAGAAAGTAAGCTGCAAGAAACCAAATTAGACTTTCTCTGGAAGTTCACACCCCTTGTCTGAGAAGTAGCAACTGGTGGTGTGTGCAATATTAATTATCTGCAAATATGAAGCTTAAAAGGTAAATTTAAATTCATTATTATTCTAATACTTCAAATACCACATTATTTCCCTGTCTGCCAATGGGTATTCTAATATTTCAAATACTACACACTTCTTCCCCATCTGCCAGTGGACCCTGCAGGTGCTTTGACACAGAGCAAAGCCTGTGGGTCAGACTATTGAGAGCAAAAATCCTGAGTTGATCTCCCTGGCACTGTCAGGATTGTCTTATCTCAATAATTAAAGTCATTAATGGCAAGACTACATGCCTGTAATGCACCTCTGTGGAAGATGCTGCTGGTGTATTCATGTGGTTTTTTGGTTCACACTTCAAGAATAACCATAACCTCAGAGTGGAAAAGAGACACTACAGCTACAGTTAATTTATTACCTGCCTCTGATAAAATGGAAGTATTTACAACTCCAAGAATGTGAGGTAAACTATTAAGGAGTTGCTGCTGTTTGCTATTGCTTAGGGTGAAGGAATATGTAGGGCACGACATGAGTGATACCAGACCAGGGTGAAGGTTTCTGTGCTTGAGTACAAAGATCTGTCTTGATTTGGATCAACCATCCAAAAATAAAAACTGTAAGAATTAGTAGCCAAAACTAAAAAAAACCCAAGCTTAATTGAGCTATATTTACCAAGGGATGCCAAAAGAGTCCAGCACACCTTTAAGAGGTTTACTCATAAGCACTGAAGACAGCAAGCACTTTATTCTAGACTGATACAAGAAATAGTATAAATGCTGCAGATGTAGGGTCCGTAACACAGGAACTCTATCTAGACACAAGAGAATTTATTTTTCTATTTTTTCTCTCAGCACTAATTTCTAACCCAGTTTCTCTTCAATTCTTTCCCAATGCTGACCAAAGTCACTAGAGAACAAACATTCAAAATCCCTTATATTACAATGAAAGAGAAGTTTTCTTACATTGCTGTGAGGGCACCTTGTGCCTCCTCTCAGGATGTTTGATGGCCTCTGTTTTGAGACCTCAAACAGGACACATGAGTTTCTGCATCTTTGCTCCTCCTTCTTCTGCATGGTAATTAAAACTGGCAGTCAAAAATAATGCTCAGGTTGACTTCCTCTTATCCAGTTCAGTTAATTAAACTGGGATATTTTGCAAATGCCTATCACCTTCATATCAGAAGAAGAAATTTGGCAAGATATCTTCATTACTCAAGGCTTCAAGAAATAATGATTAAAAATCTTATATATTTAGGACCCTGAGTCCTGCTGACAAGGAACATGTTTCCAGCTTCTAAGTCACGTGGCTATTTTGAAAAAGCTAGCCTGAGTGTGAAGCCACAATTTGTGGCCATTAAAAGATAGGAAAGCTCACAGGATGTCCTAAGTGCAAGTGCAAGTCTCCCCCATGGTAAGGACATGCCCTTCCCATGCCAGCTGGCAGGACAGAGGCTCAGCATCCAACCAAATCCTGCTTGGGCTCCACACAATCCTTCCTCTTCCATCACACCTCGAGCAGCTCTCCGTGACGCCAGGCAGTGCCCCGGCAGGGCTGATTAAAGACCAGGCACAAAGCTCATTTATAAAAATTGTGAGAGTAAATTTACAGCCAGAAAACTGCAGAAAGGCATTTTTCCTCTCTGAACAGAGCTGTGCTGTGTTTACTAGAAATATCCAGAGCGAGCCTCTTCCTCAGCAGACACAGAGGCACAGCTCTACTGGAGTTAATGGAGCTGGACTGATTGACACCACTGGAGAAGCCAGCTCAGGATCTGGCTGTTTTCATACTAAATAGATTTCATTCAGACACTAATTTCAGCACTCTGCACCCTCCCTCAGGCACTCATTTGATATCCTGCACGGCTAATCTGTGCTCAACATAAAATATGCATGCTTGCTGTTGTCTCCAGAACCAAAATATTCAGCCTACCCATGCATGCCAAACTCAGTTTCCCCCGTACACTTCGGAGTCGTAGGAATGCGGTGGAACAGGCATACCTGTACATTTGGGAATGCACCTGAAAAATTAGAAAAACATTTTCAGCTGCTTACTGAGTCTCTAATTGCAGGCCCTGATGTGTTTACTCCCCATGCAATTGCACAGCAATTAAAAGATCCATTTGCACACCTACAAATTCCAAATTTTAGCACATTCTTATTTCAAGAACTCAAATCCCTCTGGAGCAGGGCAAGAAAACTTCTTGCCTAAGGTTTTTTGATTGGTTTTTTTTTTTTTTTCTAAAATGAGGAATAAGGACTCAAGAAGGGCAAATTCAAGAAAGAAAAGCCTGTCCCTGGAAGGAAATTCTGCAAAGGTGGAAAAGAATGTGGAAAAAAACCTCTGCCAGCTCCCACTCAGGAGCAGCAGTGGAGCCAAAGAAACACTGCAGTTTCAAACTGCATCATGTTTGACCTGACAGAATCAGAGACGCACTCGCTAATTGCTGGTGCTGCTCTTCGTTTAATTGTGAGCCACATGTCCAATCTCATCAGTGCAAAGGAGCACCAGAAAACACTCTTTACCTAATAAATGGAGTTATCACCTGGCTGGGGGTCGATTCAACTTTTGCTCTTTGCAAAGCACTTTGTGCAATCTCACCTCTTGATGTGAGGGTTTTTTATTACCAGGGTGAAAAAAAATTGGCAGATAGTGAGATAAACACTCATAGATTTTAACCTGTATAACACAGGTGTTTGTCCTGCTATCTTATATGATAACCGGGCTGGAAAAATTGTATCAAACCATTATTGTGGAGTTAAACTTAGCAAAGACTTTGCACTGTGAGGGACCAGAAGACCTCAGCAAGTCAACAATATTAATATTAATATATTCCACTCTATATTCAAGCCACAACCTACATAATTTTCACTGTTAAGCAGGCTGGCAGAAAGAGCCCTCCAGTCTTATCAGTTTGATCTATACTTTTTTTAAAAAACAAATATACTATGACTAATTTCTCTCTCCTGAAATTGCATGATGATGAAACCTGTGCTTTAATTCCTCTGCAGTTATAACTCTGGCTACAGCCTAGAGTTTAAAATATTCTTTGCCAACTATCACAGGCTCAACTGATCTTCCACCAGCAAAGATTTCATGTGAAAATGAATTTTAAGTACTAGAAGTAGAATTGTTTGGCAAATGGAAGTCTTACTCGGCATTCAACAACTGTTCACACACAGCCTGGAACATAAAAACTGAGCTGAAACCAACATCTTGACAGAGAAAGAAAGAGCATGAGCCCATAACCATAACCTTTTTTTTTTTTTCTCCAGAGAGAACTCAGAGACAGCAAGTAAAGAAAAGGTATCACCTACAAACTGAAACCAAAAGAAATAGGTTGGATTTACATTTGGTTAAAAACAGTGCAGGCTAACAAGGCACCACCTCTGTGCAGAGGCTACTCTGGGTCTGATCCAGAGCATGGCAGAAGAAAAAAGTTACAATTATTTTTTTTAAAAAAACAAAAACAAAAAAAACCTAGACTTTTCAGTTTTGTCTTTAGGTAACATTTCCTACTATACTTATGGACCTTTTTCTAATGCAGCACAATTTTTCTTTTCAAAAGCAAAATGGTTTGCCACAAATCTGGTAGATTTTGGAGAAGCAAAGGACTTCACTAACAAAAAAAATACTAAAATCTTTCTGGTTTTGTAAGCATAAATACTTTCTGATACAGACCCAAAACCTTTTGGTTCAGTTGAGAAAATGAACAGTGACAAAGTTTTATTTGCACACAAGAAATGTGGAGGATGGGGATGACCCACTTCGTTCAGCCTCACAGATATAAACACTATGTTGAACAGTAGATTTGGTCTCTACATAACCATGGAACCATGAAACCAAAAAGTTAAACCCTGCTTAAAAGAAAGAAGGTAGGCCCAGATTTATCAACTAGAAGTTGAGGGTTATCATAGACAGTTTAACAGCACAGACATGGAGTGAAATTAGACGGGTAAAACAGAAGAGCAGGCCTGCATAATGTCTTCTTTACAGAGATATGTACTACAGCTCAAAACAAACAAACAAAAAAAAACAAACAAACAAACAAAAAAAAAACCAAAAAAAAACCCACAAATGCAATGATTTCCAGAGAAATCAGACAGCCCAAAACAGCACAGATCATCTGCCTGAATGAGGAGTGCACTACAAAACCCTTAATGTGACAGTAATATACCTATTTTTCAATCACACTGCAAAGTCTGAGTCATATTTCCATGGACTGGGATGTTCCAAGGACATAAATAGATTTACCTCCACATTTCTAGAGCTCCTGAATTGTCTAGTCTTACTTACATTTTACTTTCTCTGTGAAAAATCCATGTTCATTCATGCTTCTTAAACTAACTCTCACTTTGATGCCTAGAGAAAACAGAATAAACAAGCCAAAGAAACATCTCTGAAAACTAAAACACAGTAAAAATAAGGCAGATATTTTGAGGCACGGTCTCAGTACAAAACCCTTCTGGCAAGATTGATTTTCTCAGCAGCTTTCCTTTAAAATAAATAAATATCCAGCACCATTGCCAGAAGTTGAAAAATTCAGGCTGTTTGAGTTGGTGGGATGGGAATAATGCACTGCAAGGAAAAGAAGCCTTCTGCAAGAATTTCCCAAATTCCCAGTGGCTGGTTTATAGTAACATAAACATCTTGTTTGCCTGTGGACATTATGCAAGCCAGTGATTTTTGCTGCTTTTTAAATAAGCTCTGGAGAAGATTTCATTCTTCTTTCAAAAAGTTTTTTCTCTGCTCAACTGAAATGATGCATTTTCATAAAAATCTTTTTAAAAAAATAAATCCATAACGTACATGAAAGCAATCAGATGAGGTAACAAACAGCTTTCCCTGGACTACCATATGAAGAACTGAAATATTTCACATTTTGCTCCATAAGCACCTGCTTTACGAACAGCTTTGCATCAGCAAAACAATCAAACAGCTTTTCCACCATCCCAGACCTCAACTGGGAGCAGATGGAGAGCAATGCCAAATCAATGGGAATTCAAAAGTGGCCAAGAGTCCTCAGAGCTGAACTGTGGTGCATTGTAGAGTCTGACCTGCAGCAATAAAAACCTGCCAGAGTTTTGGATTTTGATATCGGCAGATAGAGAAACCCACCATGCATTACAGATATCTCTGTCTGGCTTCTAAGACTGAGCTGCTTTTCATATATAAAAAATAACTGTGTTTCAGCCCTGGCTATTTTGGTGACCTCTGTGAGACTTTTAATCAAATCTCGCGTATCACTGGGGCTTCAGAGATTACTTGATTTCTTCGCAAGAAGGAGCAAGACAGCTCTTGTTTTAATTAATATTTCAATCTCACAGAATGCTGCATAATCAAAAAAATGAAAGAGGTTCCCACAATTTCAAAAATTGAGCTCAGTAATTAAAATAAAGATTAAAAAAATATCATGGAATCCTTATGTGGCCATAGCAGTATAAATACACCTCAAGATGCCATAGCAACACTTGCTCTTTTATCATTAAATAAAGGATCTTGCAGGCTCATAAAACGCCAGGTAATGCAGACATATTTTGGGCATCACTCCACAGAGCATTCATTCCTCTGCTGTTCCTCCTCTCCTGAGCTTGTCTTTTTGGGGACACTAGAGGTCAGCCTCACAAAGAAAAACACTGCTCAGCTTTAAATCCACGAGGAATTGTGGGACTTGGAATTTATTGCCTTCCAGAGCGGCACTGGAGACGCAGCGGTCACGGAACCATGGAATACCGTGAGCTGGAAGGACCCACAAGGACAGGGCAGGCTGAGGTCGCTGGGCTTGCTCGGCTCGAAGAGTTGGGTTTGGAGGAAGGACCATCTCTGAGAATGTTCCAGAAAGCACAGGGCCAAGCCTTCACAGCACTGCGGGGGCACCAGGGGCAATGGGCAGGAATGGGAACAGGAAGGGAAACACCTGGGCACCAGGGAAAATTTATTGCCTTGGGACAGTCAAGCAGTGGCAGAGGTTGCCCAGGGAAATGCACCCTCCACCACTGGGCATTTTGGAGGTCCAAATGGGTAATTCTCTGAGTAGCCTGACTTCTCTGACTAGCTGACCTTGCTTTTAGCTGGAGTTGGGAGCAAGGAACTCCTGAGGTCCCTTTTAACCTGAGTGCCTTTCAGTCTTTTCATTTCAGGATATGCTGTTTAAAAAGTCTGTCACGAATGTTCCCTCCTTTAATCTTAAAGCTTAGCCATGAAATTGCATAGAGCTTCCCAAATAAGGGGAGCAAAAATTAGACCTCCGTTTCAGTCCTTACATTATCATTACTCTGTAACACAATCACTCCTTCTATTTCAGGCTGAAAGGCTTTGCACAAAGGCAAAACCTTCTGAGACAGCACTGATCTGTCCTTCTCATCCCAGAGAGAAGCCACAAACACTTTAAGGTGGCAGAAGTCACCTCACCTCAACACGAAACAGTCGTTCAAGTGTCTGCAGCAGCACTACACAGGCCATCAGGACAGGAGGTGAGGCAAAGCAATAAAACCATTGGAAAATCAATCAGCACAATATTATGGCAACTACCAGAAGAGAATTGCCCAGGCTCAAGGTGAGAGCTCTCTGTTGCGACAAAGTCAGTCATTAAGGCGTCAGAAAGTTAAACGCAGGGGAAGGGTGAGCCCTGCTAAACCCTGGGATCCTCAAAGCCTCCTGCCACCTACTAACCAGGCTCACTTTTGGTTTTTTTGCTCAGCCGAGTGGAATCACTGCCGGGGGCATTTCCTTTGTTTGCTCATTTGCTTATTTTGCTGAAATGCCTTTTCATCTCCAGCCATTCCCTTCTCCCTCCTTCTCCAGCCATTTGTCTTTTCCACGGCTGTTTTCATGCTCAATTAGCTCTCCTTTCTCCAACCTTTCTCCCTAGGCCTGCCCTCCTATGGCCATAACCACTCCCAAATCTGTCACCTGCAGCCCTTCCAGAGCTAATGACCGGCAGGGAGCATGGGAAGCCGCAGGTGACATCCCACATCACCTGTGAGCTGGGGAGACAGGATTTGCTGTGTTTGACAGCTCTGCTGGCAGCAGTGTGACAGAGCATGAGCATCCTGCAGCTGCCGGGGATTCATCAGTGCTCCATAGGAGTGGCTGCTTCCTAGGGCAAGGTCTGCATTTTTAGCTTCACGGCTCAATGAAAATAAAGGTGGAAGAGAGACAAAAATAGGGATAAGGCTAAACAGAACTATTTTCAGGAGCTGCCTGCATCTAAATTAGGGCATGAGAGAAAAGATGGAGAAGGGGTAAACAATATTTTATCCTCAAATTGCACTAGAGAACATCATTGCAACTTCTAGCCGAAAGTAAGGAAATGCATAATGTATTTCTATCCTCCATACGTCGGGGGGGAAGAAAACCAACACAAATCTGCTGCAGACACAGTAGCATACATCAGCTAAAGAATTACCAGTCATTTTATAGGGAAACTGTATTTTTAGAAAGGCAGAAAATCTTTGGGCTTGTTGGGGCTCTTTTTTTCCTCCTTTTTTAGAGCTTTCTTCTCTCATTTTACAAAAGCTTATTGTTTAAACTAGGCATTTGGGATCTGTATTGGGGATCAGAGACATGAAAGCACAGCTTCAGTGAGGCTGAAGTTCCTAAAATCCTCTGCCAAGCTGGATCTTACTGAACCTGTCTGTCACAAGGGACAAAACCAGCAGAACTCTGTAAAAAATTGCCTCCATAATCAGTTCTAGCACACACAGTAGGATCATCTAAGAAAGAAAGCTAAGCTGTGGAAGTAGAGGGAAAGAAGACAGGAAACAGCTATAAAGGACAATTCCTCCCTCCCTGCATAATTTAAACCGTGTATTTATGAAACACAGTGAAGGTCTAATTATGTTAGCTTGCAATGAACACTTAAATGCAATTAGCCACAGTTTCAAGCTGGAGGGAACAATTATTTTTATTACTGCTAATTAACGTACAGGATGCGGCATAAGATTCTTTATTTCCCTTATTCTAACAAAGCAGCCTCAGCCAATTCATTGCTTTCCTCTTTTAGTATGGCAGGTTTTAGCCCTGCCTTCTTTGCTGCTCATCATGGTCTCATCCCACTTATTCTTTTGCTTTCATTAGTTCTTCGGAATTTTCAAGCTATGTAATTTCTGTCCATCTCACAAATACAGCAAAGCATTAAAGTATTTAAGCATTTTCTTAGCATAGGTGTGTAGCCCCTTAAACTTCAGCAGGTTCCTCAGACCTGGATTACAAAGAAATAAAATTCAGCAGATATTTTCCTGAAAATTGTATTTTTAATGGGTTTTTTTCCTTTTTTCTTCCATTTCTATCTTCAGGCATGTAAAGGGGGGGACTATCCTTTTTTTATTTTCTTATCCTCAAATTATTTGTGATCTGCCATCCTCGCTGAACCAATTATCAGCTCTTCCTTCTGCTGCCTTCTCTTGAAAATCAAGAGCTGGGACTGTGGAGTCTGGTCCAGCTTCACAGCTTTGATGCTTCTTGGTAACATTCCAAAACAATCTGCTATATGATCATCCTGCTGGATGCTATTACCTCCTTATCCCTCTTTGTCTTTGGGGTTGAGTAGGACTGTTTCTAATTCTTGGGAAAATTGATATGAATTTGGCTACCACATAATTCCCTACAGCTGTATTATTATAACAGAAAATTACAGCCTTTTACCAAACTTAGCACATTCTGAACACTTAGAATGCAGGCAGCTCTACTCAGCACATTTCAGCTTGGCAATCCTTTAAAAAGACAAAATTTGCATTTAAAATTGGCCTCTCCTGATTTGTGGCATAATGATAGGCCACAGTGGGGGAAAGCTTGCACTCCTCTCATCTTTCATCTAGACTGGATAAACACAAAGATTACATTGTCCATAGAGTATTTCTGAGAAATACTAAAACCCACTGGAACAGCCATAACTCAGACATGGGTTTGGTATTATTGCAAGGCAAGAGAAGTCCAGGATTTTTAAGAATATGTGCCACATTCTTATATGTTACCCTGCTGTTCAATTCAATTAATGAAACAACACAACACCAAAAATTGGGAAGCAGGTAAACCTCAATTTCTCAATAATTAGACTCTAATAGTAAGGGGGTGGAGGGCATTACATTTCCTTACATGTTCATCTGAAGCCCCTGATACAACCCATTACTGTTGGACATGGACATCAGAGCAAAGGGACCACAAGGTCAATCCAGCCCAACCATTCCCAGTGTCTCCTCCCCATCACTGCCGTGTCCTCATCTGCTGCAGCTCCCAGGAGACAGCAGGGTCAGAGAAAACATTCCTCATAGATAGTTCAGCTCACTCAGTCCAAGCACAACCTACAGACCTACCTAAGGAGTGCATTTATTTTCAGAGAGTAGGACCCACCACTTTACAGCCATCAGGACAGACAAATATTTCAGGACAGACAAACCTATTTCAAGGAAGGAGGCCTTTTCAGAAAATTCTTTTTTCCGTGGATCATTCAGAAAACAGAATCTGTGTATTAGGGTCACCAAATCAATTGACAAAAAAAAGAAAATTAAATTTTAAGCCATGCTGCTCTACGTCCTGAAGTGCTATGCATCACTCCTTGCCCTCAAAGCATTACCACCACGGTGCACAAAACAACACAAGCAGAAAAACACTTTATACTTTGGTTGTTGGCCTGAAATACAACTTACACTTTATCACTTTATCACTCACATCCTGAAGGGAGGAAGAGTCTTCCCTTATTTTGCCACTTCACACTGCTGGCGGAAGCCACCAGCAATTCCTGTGAGAAATTCCTGTGGTTCTGCTACAAAGGCACCTCATACTGCAGGGTATAAGGAATTCCCCCAGGATCTGGAACAAGCTGTTCCTGGCTTCAGCAGTCACAAGATACAGTTGTTTCTGTTTGCTGGTATGGCTTGACAGCTTTTGAAAGCTTTTCTGAAATGATCAGATCTTCCTCCTCACATCCAGTCGAAGTGGGACTGGGATTTGGGCATCGTGAAGTTGGAGCACTGTATTTTCACAGAATACTTGGTTTGCTGTTGAACAAATGCCCCATTTTGGCATCCCCACGCTGTGTCTTTACACCCTCATCTCGTTTAATTAGGCTGTAAAATCCTGTTGAAAGCTTAGCTCTAAATGAATCACACTTTCCAGGGTAAATCAGGTTGAAAGATTCCCAGTTGCCAGTAGGAAGGCTGGAAGTTGAGCACCAGGGATGGGAATGACTGTGACCCAAGTTCTCCCAGATAATTTTGAGCCTCACTCAGATTTTAAGTTTCCTATTCCCCACCAGCTTTTGCAGATAATTATAAGGCCTTGTTATAGCCCCAACACATTTTTACACTGCTAATCCATAAAACACTAAAAAGGAGGAATAAAATATTGAATTTTTTTAAAAGTGTTTAACACAAAGAATCAAGTATGTAGTTAATTTAACAACGTCCTTCTAAGTTCCCCTGATAATACGTGACTGAAATCTAACAATGAAAAAAATTTTAGTCTTTATTAAGGAAATGTCCCTTGCCCTTCACCACAGGATTAGTAAAACTCATCCATCTCCTCGTGATCTTACAGCTCTCTCAGATACAAAGACCTTTTAACTTGCCAGGGCAGTGAAAGATCTAAACCTTTTTCCAAGCAAGTGGCCAAAATAATTCTATTCTGTAAGTTATGAAAGCCTCACAGTGTCTCCTGATTTCATCTGGTCAAAATTTTAAAGTGTCTGAAGCCTTAATAAAGAAGCCTCTGATTCCCATACACAAGTGGTAAAGAGAGAAAACAATAAGATCAAGGTTTAAGTGTGTGTCAATAAAAGGCATCCAGTTATTTTTGAAACAACTGTTTTTCTTCTTGGTGAGGATTTCCGGCATTGCCCTTCCTCTGAAGAATAACTCAGGACAGCAAAAGGAATCCAAATCATGTTGCTCTGGGATAATCATGCCATAGTAATGGTGGAAAGGGATAGTTTAAAACTAAGGGGAAGTAACTCATTTTAGAGTATTCACCTCTTTAAATGACCTTAAACCAAGACACAGAAGCATTCCTCAGGCTCACCTCCTTCTGATGAGTTAGCTGCTCCCCACGAAGACAGAGCACATCTCACACAACCATAGTTTATTGGCCTTTCACATGCTTCAAGGTCAGCAAAGCCTTCTCCAAGACCTAGGACAGAACCATACAGGTCAATTAAGGACAAAAAACCACATGAATCCAAGATACTGAAAATATCCATTTTTCTACTGATAAGCACGGTAATATTAAAGAGGCATAGCACACAGATATTTTATTTAAGCCATAAGTTTCCAAGGACCAGGAATTGGGCTACAGACCAAGTTGTCCTACCATCGGCTTCATTTTCACCTTACTGGGACAGTGCTTCTCAGAGGCTGAAAAGCCAAATTTACTACTAAACCAAAAGAGCGCTGCTAAATTACAACAGCAAGGAACGCAGCACAAAACCTCAATAAATTGGATTTGGCTCGAGTCACAGAGCTGACAGCCTCTATCTCTCAAGTCACCTTTCAGCAGATCAGCAAACAGGCAGTGGCAGAGCCCCGCAGCATCCCAGCTCTCCTGTGCCAGAACGTAAGGAGCACCAAGAGGGAAATGAGGCTGTGAAAACCTCCCAGGCCAGCCTTAAGTACAAGAAATTCAGCTAAGCCTCATGTATTTGGCATCAAGGATGTTTTGTTAGTCAGTAAATCAGAAGCAGGTGCTTGCTCCTGATCATCTCCTCTCCACTTGCAGGATCACCAGCTGATTATCTCCTCCCTATCTCAGGAGCAGACAAGCTCATCCCACTTCTTATAGAGTGACTTTAAATCCTACTGAATAAAGCATTAAATCCGATTTATCCTCTGTGTAGCTGTCAGAGGGCTGCCCCGTGTGATGGTAAGCCAGGAGCTGGCAGTGGCCACGTTCGGTGATTGATGAAGAAAGTCCTGAGAAAATGTTTCTCTTCAAACTATGATCCTTGCAGGTGTTACCAGCTGAGAGAAGGATGTTAGCTAATTGTTGCAAATTGCAGCCAAAATCAGTCTGTACTGATCCTCTGCACTTCAATCCAGCTGGCCTAGCCAGGCTGCCCAGCTCTGGCCCCAGGCTCTTTGGGATGGATCTGCACACCCTGGGGAGAGAAGCTTGGGGTCAAGTCCTGGTGCAGAGCAGCATTGCCCTCACGACAGCAGAAGGAGCTGCATGGAACCTTCCAATTAATAACTGTAGGATTGCCATCTGTGGGATTTGGTCTGGTTTTGTTCCAGACGGTCAGGATGGAGAGTAGAGATCTCTGGAGTCAGGTCTTAGAGCATGAGGTTTATTGTGAAAGGACATGGGTGTAGGGGAGCTGCTGGAAGCTGCCAGACACAGCTCAGAGCAGGTCAGAGAAGTGAGAGAGAAGAAAGAAGAATACAGAATAGAATCCCATGGTTGCCATTTACAATACAATAAATCATCTTCTATGCTGAATATTCTAATTTTCACTAACCAATCTAGAACAAGCTACAAATCCTACAGCATTTACATACAGCCTATGAGAGTCATTGCATTACCATACGGTGTTATATTTTAAACCCTAAAAACTGTTTTTTGGACCTTCTGCCAAGTTGGTAGGGTCTGCTCTGACCCTTGGACGTGTCTGCAAGCAGAGAGAGTATTGTTTAATCAAAAGGGGGATTACCTTCAGCGGCCACACCATTGTTTTCCAGTTGTTCAGTAACTGGGCTTTGGTATCTCAAAGCATGTCTTCATTTCAATCTCGCTTATAGTTTCCATATTCTCAGCATCTTTTGCCAGGTAATAATATTTATAAGGCTTTCCTATTTCATCTTCCCCAACAAGTAACTTTCCCCTCAATGCTGCAGAGTTTGCCAAGGCTGCACAGTCTTCTCCACCGATCCACATCAGCGCTCAGTGCAACAGACACACCTTGGCCTCTTTGGGTTTTTAGACTGACCCCAGAATGGATGGGAAGAGTGTCACACCACTAAACTGAGCTTGTGCTGGGGCCATTTCTGCTCAGCTCTTCCGCTGCCCATCCCATGTGAGTGGCAAATGTAATGTGCACCTGCCCCTGGTGACTGCAGCCCACAGAGGGCTCGGACACTGTCACTACTCTCACCAATGCTGAGGAGAATCTTGTGAGCTTGCCCTCCTCTGATTTCAGAAAATGCCAAGGTATCAGCCCTTCAGACTGCTTGGAATGGCTCACAGGACCCTGGGGGCACTGGCACGAAATGCTCTGCTGGCAGGACTCTGGGGACAGCAACCTCTGATGGAAGGGGAAGCCATAAAGAGCACAAGCACAAGAACTAAACCTCCTTCAGGCAAGCTTCAGAAGAGGCCCTTTGCTTCTCATCTCTAGAAGGAGAGATTAATTTCACTTCTGATTGAAGACTGATGTTCTGCTTTCGCAGCCAGTGATCTTCGAGCAAAATAAAAACTGATTAGAAATCAAGAGCTGGGGACTGGCTTGAAGTTAATGAAATCAATTTATCATAGATCCTGTTACAAGTAAAAATAACAGAGTGTGTCTCATGAAAGTCTGGGATAATGATTGCTGTGGCCCCAGTCAGTGCTTCTAGAGAGAACGGCAAAATTAGTGGTCAAGGAAATGAAATGTACACAGTGATTTATATGCAGCCCTGGGTAATATCAGTGAAATTAGTGAAATTAGCTCCAGATATTATTTCTGCTCCTTAGGTAAATTATTTGAAACAAATGTCAGGCAAAACCTAATTTTTATATTAACTGAAAGAGGCCTGAGTGAAAATGCATTTCCAGGGATGTAAACTGGGAAAAAAACCAAAAAGAATTGCAGAGAGATTAATGTATCATGATGGAAAGGTAAGGGAAAAGGTCTAAAGAACATAACAGTTTTCATCATTAAGGATTTGTTAAAGAATGAACTAGATCATTCACTCAATAGGTTAAAGTGCCTGAAGGAAACAGATTAATAATGAAGGAAAAAAATCAGGAAAAAATGAAATACAAATATTGCATTTATAGAAATGATAAAAACCTAAGGGCCTCTAAGTGAGACAAGTGGCTTGCAAGTGCCACAAAAAAGTGCATCTCCTCTTTTTACTTCCAGGTGGAAGGAGCTGTGAGCAGAGTGTGGTCAGTCAGCACAGGGTAATGGAGAGACACCAGAGTGGGAAACATCAGCTGAGTTAACTCCTTTCCATTTTCCCATCCCAACAATTTTTTCTTTGTCTTTATCCTCATCCAGCCACTCTTCCAAATAATCATCCTACACAATTGTGAGGACTGTGCAAATACTCGTAGGATTTTAACATTCATTGTCACCACTTCTATTGGGGAAGCTAAAAAGGGGGGTCAAAATCAGATTAACCAACAAATAAATAAATAAACCACTGCAATAAGAGAAGCATCCAGCACTGTGGTCAAAGGTTCCCACTAACACACAGCTCTAGCTCAATCCTAATTCTGCTGCAATAGTGTCTGGCACCAGCAATCGATTTTCTGCCCTTCATTCTGTACCTATTCCTGCATCTTCCCTTTCCTTCCTTGTGGTCCTGGACTGTGCTTCCTGAACTGGGGCATCTTTTCTGAGGCCCATCCCAGATCACCTTTTGCCACACATAATCCACATTAATATTCCTCTCACATGACCGTTTTGGAAAGAATTACTGATTTTGGTGGATCATCATTTTAAGAGTTTTGTGTTATCCAGCTGCTCTGTCCCACAACTGCACCACTGTCTTTGGAATTATCCCTTTCCATATCCCTCAGCCTTCCCTTTCTGTCACACATCAGCCATTTATTAAAGGCCCCAAAACACTTTTAACCAATATCTCATACTAAAATAGCTTCCATATATCTATGTATCTATAAATACAGACAACATGAGAAAGAAACCACATTGCCACAAGTTTATTCCTACTTTGCTGTGGGCCAATAATCGTTCTGGCACCATCTTCAGCACCAGGAATCTGTTTTCCAAGTCAGAAAGACATGAATTTAGCAGTGTGAGAATGTGGAATATACAGTCACTCTGCAGAATTTCAGCTTTGAGCTGTTTCCTGCAGATCGAGCAGAATCGCTAATATCCAATGTCATTTGCTGGGAGTGTGTGGCTACTCGAGCATGGCCCATCTGTAATTATAAACCTTGTCCTGTCAGGGAGAAGAGAAACATTTGACACACACCTCACTATTCCTTCTTACAAAAATTACCCCCTATTCATCCGTGAATGAAACGGGAATTTCACCTCGGCTGATAGTGCCCAGTTCATGAGCCATAAAGTACCTCCTATCTCTCTATCAGTGCAAGCATATCCTTCAGGCCACACTCTGTCTACCTGGAAAAACAGGCTCTGACTTGGACAGTGCTTCAGCTGAACTTCCAGTGGCAGTGGAAAAGGGAATAAATACCAAATAACTGCTTCTCCTCTCTCTCTCTGAGCAAAGACTTCAGCTCAGCCATATGGTGGAAAACCAGGCGGCAGAACACCACACACCTATGACAAATAGATAAAATTGTCTGGACTACAGTTAGCAATTTTCCTTCTACAGGATGGAAGGTTATCTCCTAGAAAATTTTTAGAACCATCCAGATTTTTATCAACATATCCAAGCCCACAAGTCTGTGGTGCTCCTGGACAAGAATTGTCACAAACACACTGGCAGTGCTCATTTACTAGGACACTAGAAAAGTATTCTGTGTCTCCATATCCATACCCCTAGGACTCCTAATTAAAAATATTTACCAGTGTGAGATTTTTTGGACCCTTTCTCAAATGCCAGAAGTTGGCTTGGTGCATCTCTAGGTAACTGATTCCTCAAAGTCTTTCAGGCAGAACTAGATTATCACCAAAAGTCACCAAAATAGCAGCACTCCACAGCAATAAGACCTAAAAAAGACCAAAGTTTGGACTTTTCAGAGCAGACAATTTTCAGCTTGTAACTCTAGATATAACTCATTACCAGAAAAGCTGAAATGAGGGAAATCATGTCCTCTCTGAGTATATCTTGTGCCCAGTGTCCAGTTTTGAGCCATCCATAAGGATGCAGCTCATGTAACTCCCAAGTGTACATCAAACCTCCCTCCACAGGAGCCCAGTGCACTATCAGCACAAGAAGAAAAGTGTTTCTGGGAAAACACAGAAGAATGGGGAGTTAAACCAAGAGGATATGGACAGACCGACATCTCCAAAGAAACAGATGCTAAATATGTTGCATTCCAGATAATCAGGAAGGAAATAGTAACCAGTGTAAAGGAACCAGGAAAATATTTTAAGATATCCTCACAGCCCTTGTAATGGGCAGAGATGCTTACTCTGACATTTCAGGTTTTGATAGCATGAAAATTGTTTACCTCTGCACATCAAAACACACGTTTCTTAATTTCTGACCTTCTTCATGCCATTTACAGAGCGTGGTTGAACCAACAGCTCTAACCAAGACCTAGATGCACAGCCCCACACTGTTGCCTTTCAGAATTTTCCCAACTGGTCAGGAGATCCTCTGGTCCCACTCAAACTAATATTACATCCAGTGCTTCCAAGGGAAACTTCCACTTGTGCTCCCAACCCATCTCTGGCGCAGATTAAAGCCTGAGAAGCTGTTCAGCAGCTCTGAATGTAACAAGAGAAGGAATTGGTTGAAAAGGTCATGTTATTTCTCTCCCAGAATACAAGCAAGGTTACAGAAGCACAGAGCAGGGCACTGCAGCATTCCTTGCGCACAGAATTTCAGGGCATCCACAGCAGAGGCCACTCCCACGAGAAATTGCAGTTCAGAGGAGACGAGGGCCAGGAGGAACAGCTCAACCAAATTTTATCCCCCCCCTCAGCAGATGAATAAATCTTTTATCACCTCTGCCTGTTACAAAAGCACAGTTTGTATCTATATATTTTTTTTCTTTGATATTAATTACAGAAATGAAAGGCCTGTTGTGACAAGAGCTCTCACACTTCTGTGGCACCTGCATTTCTTTTTGAGATGTGCTGGTTCATTTGCTAATGATAAAGGCTGACAAGTGTTCTTAAGTGATAGATAAAGATGTTTTTCCTCTTGATAGAAAGATACCTCCACTGGAGCATCATTATTAACTAAAGGCATTTGTGGTCGTGGGGCCTTTTTTATCAGTATAAAAATCCAAGTTGCAAAGATTGCATTTGGGATACTAAAGCCTCCCTCTTCTGTCTTGACTAATTTCAACCATAATAGTATAGTAAAACACTGTAATGGAATAATAAAAAGATAAGCACATGTACTGTGAAATGAAGCAGAGAAATAGCTCAGAAAGGACTCACCAGAATTTCATTTGACCTTCAAGATGGCTATAAAATATGGAATAAAAGCTGTGTATTTTCTGCATATCACATTTAACAGCTCATTTTAGAGACCTCCTATGAAATAGTGTGCCCTGTGACACAGGCTCCAGAATTACAAACAAATTTGCAAGTCCAAGTATGATCTAGACATCCAAAGCTGCCACTTCTTCGTACCAGCAGTCAAAAGCTGACAATGTCAGGTTAAAAAAAAATCCAAATCCTGACTAGAGGCTAGAAGTTCCTATCATCCCCATTCCCTAGCTAGAAAGTGGGATTGTAGTTTAACCTGTTCATTCAAAGCTGTCCAGTTTAACTTAGTCCAATTTTGTATCTGGTGATTATTTACTGATATTTTTTGCCTGTTGCTGTCTCATTTTTTAGTAAACTGTTATATTTTACACTTATATCTACTCATATTAGTTTCTTTTTATTGGTGGAAAGGGATTGGTAAAAACTAAGGGGAGGTGACTCATTTCAGAGTGTTCCCCTTAAATTGTCTTAAACCAAGAAACTTGCCTTCTAAATACATGTAATATAACTGCTCTCAAAATATAACCACAAGCAATAAGCTGAGAGAAACTGTTCTGGGATCAAATGATTTTTCTTGACGTCAGAAGTGCATCTATTCAATCACGCTACTCCAAACTCCTCATTTTTTAGTTAGCTGACCTTTTTATTTTGCCTCTGGATTCTCTCTCCCTCCCCTGTTTCTTTCTTCCTTTTTTTTTAACCCCACTCCTGAGCATCCTGGATCCCAATCCCTGCCAGCTGTACTATTCTGCATGCAGATATTCATCTTCCTCCTGTTTGCTATTCGTTAGCAGCACACAGAGCTGCGCCTTTTGACTCCTAAGTTTTGGTGGTTTTATTTTTTAAAGCCCTGTTTTTGTGAAACACCGAGTCTGGAGTGAAAAGGATTCATCATAGTCATCATTATTCTACATTTATCTACAGTGAACTATCTTTCTCATCTATTATCCCTTAAATGATCTAAAGCCTCCTATCTGCTGTGTTCCTCTTCATTACCTGCTGTTCCTGTCTCATCCATTTCTTACCAGCTCTGTCTTTGTTCTCCTTCTTTCGTTCTCTGAGCCACACACCAATGCTGCTCGCCATGATCAAGAGCTTCACAATGAGGAGCCACACAAATGATTTTCTGAGTGTGATGAGGATCACAAAAACAGATTTTATGCTGCACATTTGGGTTCTGTTGTTGTTATTCAGACCGAGCCCTGCTCTGCAGTAATCACCCCAGCTGCCCCCTGACCTTACAAGTTTTTTTCTCCAAGAGCTCTCAGGAAACAACACTGCTAGACTAAAAATAATGATAGAGACTTGAATTTCATACATACCCACCATCATCCTTCACCTCCATATTTACTGCTACACACACCTGACTTGGGGACTCTTTCTTACTCCACATGTTGAGTAGCATACATGCATTAGACTGACTCACATTTCTCCATAGCCCTGACATCACCTGTTATCAGTGGCTGAATTACCCTTGTCACACATTTTTTCAGCCTTTTAGAAGATGCCTCTCTGTGACTGCATAAACTGCATTGTTAGACAGCATTCAGCAAAGTTATTGCTTGGGGAAGTGACTGAATTAATCAAGTTATGCTCTATGACTTTCTGCCCTTTCACAGCAAGAGCTGCACGCGGCTGATAAGCATCAGGTAGCTACAGGTGGCTTTTAGACACCAAACAGAGCTCACCTGCCTCTCAACAGCTCTGGAGCATGAATTCCTACTTCAGGGGTTGCTAGGAGGGTGGAAAGATTTCAGTGCTCCGTTTCTACTTTTCTGTACAGCTGTGGATGAAATATATGTGTGAAATACAGACCAACCCACAGGAGGAAAAGCATCAAGAACATGATCTAGGGAAGCCTGGTCTAGACAAATTAAAAAGCATTTCACAGCCTGCAATGCTGGCTTCAGAGTCCATCATTCCCATGCAATCACATACAAGAAACATAAGTATTTTTAATACAGCAAACAGAGGCCTACGCTGGCTGTTCACACTACTAGGGAAAGATTCCATCCATTCCATTCCATTCCATTCCATTCCATTCCATTCCATTCCATTCCATTCCATTCCATTCCATTCCATGTATTATTCCATCTGGATTTACAGACTAGAAACCTTGCCTTTTTTCACCAGCCTTTATGCTTTTCATTCTCTGCAGTATATGACTTCTGAATCTTTCTGAAAACATAACCCCAGCTACATGAAGAAAGTCTTAACGTCGTATGAAAACCCAAACAATTGTGCTTGACAAAGTTTTCTTGCCCACTGCAAATTAGTTCTGCTGACTGAAATAAAGAATTCTGGGCCCAGTCCTACCCAGGACCCAACCTTCCCAATGTTTCCTAGACGGGTGAAACATTCCCACTGGTGTGACCAGACAGTGTTGGTCCAAAGGCCTTTTGCTTCGGGGTAAGACTTGGTGACTTCAGCACCATTTCCTTGGAAAATCCTCTGGAACCTGTATGGCAATCTGCTTGCTATCTGCTTTGGTTTCACTAGGAAGAGGGTGAGCACAAAGGGCAGAAATGACACAGCCTCAAATTCACTGCAGACAAATGGTGGGGATTGGTGGAATCAACTGGTTAATGGACTCTGCTTAAACCATTCTCACCTTAGAGTTCACAAAGGCAAAAACTGAAGACAAGTTTGAAGAACAAGCTGAAATTACCTAGATAAATGGAAGAGAAAGAGATTTTTTTCTCTCTCCGTTCGAAATTCGTGTGACAGATAGGCAATGAATAGAAGTAGGGTGTTAAAACAAACCATACATTTTTCTATAAAATCCAAAACAATACAAATGACAGATTTATTCCTTAAAAGACTTGAGGATTTCTCAGTTGGAGCTGGCTTTTCTCACAGGGAAAAAATTGGATCGTTTATCTGGGTTTTTTTTTAAGTACTAATAGTAAGCGAGAGGGATAAGCACATAAGAGAGTAAATTAGATCGGAAAAACTGCTCTGAGCATCTGTTGTTGTTCCACTTTTAAAGTTATAAATACAGATATTTATATATGAGTTTATCTTAAAGGACATTTTATCAGTTTAGTCTGTTTGTCCAACTGGGCCAGAATTCAGCATGGCTCCTTTAAGTCTGGCTGTAAAAATCCATTCAGAGAAAAACATTATTTATATAGAGCAACTCTCACACAGTTTCCCAAGCACTTTACTTAGCCTTCAAAATTTTCTACCACCTTTTAACTACACTTCCATAACAGTAAGTAGACCTTGGCATTTCCCACTTGAAGAAACTTCTTACCCTAAAGTCAGCACAAGAGACCTGCTATGGAAATGGAAAGGAAAAAAAATGTCCCTTGGTTTCTTCTCCTCCTCTTAGAAATTATAAGGGCTATTTATTCATTTTTTCTACTTTGAGGGTGGTCAAACACAGGAACAGCTGTCCAAGAGATCTTTTAGATTCTCCATGTGTGTTGCTGCTTGAAACTCAGCCAGATCCAGCCCTGTGTAAGCTGCTCTACCTGACCTTTCCAACCTGAGCAATTCCGTGATTGTCAAATAAACAAGCACAGAGCCTTCAGCTTTTATTTTGGTGAATAAGCAGCGAAGCAGGCAGATATTTGTTGGGTACATTCCAGTTTCTCTATCCCTCCTGCGTCCCTAGTGCACTACTATCTCTGTGTGAGGCCCTATTTTAATATACACCCCCGGCAACCCAGATGAATCATAGTTTCGACTGCAAACGAAACTACAGTTTGTTTTTCAGTATGGAAAAACTAAGCAAAGCTGGGTTTACTTTGATTTCTGATAAGACAGAGATTCAAATAAAACTGTATTCACCTTAAGGAGTTGGATCTCTTGGATGTGTAACAGCACAGCCCTGTGGGGGTGGAGGCTCTGAATCTGTAGATTTAACAGCACGAACTCTTCCTGTGCTCAGCTCACACAACTGCACATAAGAGGTAATAAATAAAGGCTTGCTGACTTTAGTACCTTTTGTTCATCTAAGAATCCATAAAGAATATTTGGAGCGATATTTTATCTCAGCATTCACCTCTGACTAGACTTTATTGGTTTACTGCAGGAATGTCTCTAAAGGCATTTTTTCTGTTGGACAGCACATTGTCAGTTGAGGGTTCTCTGAGGACAAACCTCAGTGCTCAAAGTTTCTGAGTAAAAATATTACAAATTATCTCCCCCCGAGTTTTCGGCTACTTTCATAGGTATTAATTAACCATAACATGTAAGCTTCCTTTAACTTAACAAGAAAGGAAAAAAAATAGCACAATATAAAAGGAGCAATTTCAGCAAAGGGCTAGAAATATGAGGAAAGAACTGGAGCATCTCCCGCACAAGAAGAGGTTGAGAGAGCTGGGAGTGGTCAGCCTGGAGAAGAGGGAACCAGGCTCTTGTCAGTGGTGTTCAGTGACAGAACAAGACAAAAGTGACATAAATTAAAAGACATGAAATTCCACCTAAAATCATGAGTAAGATTTGTTCTGCGAGTGATCAAGCAGTGGGGCAGGTTGCCTAGGGATGCTGTGGAATCTCCATCCTCAGAGATACTGAAGGCAAAATAAAAAGAAAAAAATTCTGTATTACAACATATAATAACCAGATAATATAATGAAGACCAACCCCAGTTTTAGCTGCCTGTATATGAAAGAGTAATCCCAATTGCAAAGTGTGAAGGGAAGAAGGACAAAAAATCCTCACCTTTCAGAAACTGTGCATAGTAATTCATCCCCTTACTTTAGCTTTATATTTCACCTCTCCTCCTGTGGGATCAATTCGAGGATGAGGCAACCTGACAGAGCTAAAACAGTGATTTTACTGAGGATTTTTTCACTGTCTGCATCAATGTGTTGTCTGGAGAAGGCTGAGCTAAATGCCTGCAAATTAGATTGAGGAGGACAGGAGAAGCAATGTAGCATTTTATAGCCTGTAATTAATGAGTCACTCAGCTTGTAGACAAACATTTTGAATACTGATTGCAGCAGCCATCATTTCCACCAGCAACAGTGTGACAGCAGCAAGAGCTCTGCAATCCCCCAAAGCCTGAATTCACAGCCTTGCTGAGTCAACTTACAGCTGCTGGAGAGAGAAAGAAAGGATGCTGAGGGCTCACCTTAAGCATATTAATGGTTTAATAGGACACCGGGATAATTCCAAATTATTAAAGTGACCCACAGCAGAGATGCTCATTTTCCTTTGTTGCCAGGCCAGATCTGAAGGGCCTGATTCAACGTGAAACAAATATTTTGGCTGCTGGCAAGCAGTGCTCAGATCCATACAGAGCCATTTTGGACTTTATCTTTTTCCCTATAATCAGTGCTGCTTCTGTTCTTAATTTACACACAGAGCCTGACACAGGAAGGGAGTCTGAGGAGGTTTAGAAGCAGGCTTGGTCTGAAGCAGGAGACAGGCACTTGTTTACAATTTTTCAGAACCACGGAGCTGTTTTCCTCCAGGGTAACATTTCATTGCTCATTCTCCTTCCTCCCTGCCACCTTTCAGGAAATCCCTGCTCATAGTAATGTGGCAAACATTTGGTTGTCACCACGGGGGTGTGCTGCACTAATCACCTAATGACAAATTGTGCCATTAATATGTAATAGTTTGCACTCCCATACAGAAGCTGCATCGTCTCCACAAAGCTCTCCAGGGCCATTTCCCTGCGAGGTGAGAAATCTCATGTGCTTTACAGGAAGCTCAGCACAAATGTTCTTTAGCTCCTGTTTGAAAGACAGCTTATTTTACCGTTTTTTTTTTTAAATATCAGGTGTTGTGAGAAGACTGCAGGCTTGTTGTACAGAGCACACCTTTTCAAAGTCTCCTGTCATATCACAGCCCTCTGATGTGTGCAAGGCTGTAAACATTTCTCATGGCAATTAAAAATGATGTCTTACTTGCCTGGTTGACCACTTCCCTCTTATCTGAATTACCCACTTCATTAGGTGGAATTACTGCTGATCTGCTCAGGCATGACACCCACCGAGGGATCAGCATGAAACACTGATGTCTGGGGGAAGTGTGACTGAAACCTAATACATCTTAAGGTGTATCTATCCTGTTGTTTTTCCACTTTTAATTAAAAATTGACTTTTCCAGTGGTTTCACATTAGTAACAGATGAGGATGAAATTGCTTCTCGCACCTGGAAGAGCTAATGCTGCAGCAGTATAGAGAAATGGGATTGAATTAATCCTGTGCACGTGCCTGCTAACAGCCCTCCAGAACACGATAGTGAGCAAGGTGACAGCACCAGCCACGGCGAGGCAAGAAGTGATGGTTAAATTAAATTAACAAAAGTCCAAGCAATTAGGTTTCTAGAGAGGTGCTGGTATATTTGAAACCCAAAGGAATGCACATGCAAAACTAAGGATAGCAGCATTAGCCACTACCCCAATTTTAATCACAAGACTCATGACACTTTGTGTCTTTCTTTGAGATCTATTATCAGCAAATCTCTTTTCTTTTGTTTAAAAAAAATAGTTTTTAAACCTCTTGTGGAG
Organism: Origma solitaria; assembly: GCA_013397895.1. Taxonomy (NCBI): domain Eukaryota; kingdom Metazoa; phylum Chordata; class Aves; order Passeriformes; family Acanthizidae; genus Origma; species Origma solitaria. The sequence goes on along the minus strand of VZRL01003051.1, from coordinate 973,490 downwards.
GAAGGAATAAAAATTCAAATGAACCACTTGTTATGAGATAGCTTTTTGGGAAAAAGCAAAAAGAGCCACAATACATGTATTGACTTTTAAGCTAGTCCTGCAATTTGGGAAAGCCTGAGGTTGGCAGTACCATGGTGATATTGAGGCAATCTGTTTGGTTTCCTTTACTACTCTTTTGGGAGAGGCAAGCAGACCAGGGTTTGATCTCACATTGACCTACTGAATAGACATTCTCATACTTTGTGCCCAGAAGCAACACTCCTCTTGGAAAGGAAGAATTTTTGGCAGCCCAAAATTCCTCCTAAATTGGAAAGAATTGTTCTAATTTGTACTGCTACTTCCCTCGTCTGCCTTTAGTGGAACATAATACAATTGCACAAATTTATTGCAGGAGTATCACATTACACATGCACATTACCTACATTGCACAACCTGGCTATGAAAAGCTCGTGTCAACACATTATCAGCTCTTTCAAAGTATTATGCAGCAGGGGGAATAAATAAAGAAAGAGTCCAATAATCAAGCTACCAAAGGATCAGCTGTCTCTACCCTACCAGAAATAGGTCAAATGCTGCAGATTAAAAAGAAAGAAAAAAAGAAAAAAAAAAGAAAAAGAAAAATAGAAACAGAGAGAGGAAACAGACAGGTGAGACATCCTTGCTTTGAGTGAGGAGCTTGTTTGGATATGCTCTTCAAAACCATCCAGTAAAACAAGAACATACAAAAATAAATCTATTCATGGTGCTGTAGGTGCCAAATAAGTACAGAGTCTGGTTCAAAAATCCCTGAGATCAGTTTTAAATAATTGTGAGGAATACTCTTACCTTTGAGTTCCTACATATCACCTATGCATGTTTTACATTTTTGTCTGCATTGATAGGAACTAGAAAATTATCATTTTTTAAAATGCCTGGAAGACTTTGCGAGTTTGTGGGATTTTTTTTCAATTATTATATCAGTTTTAAGAAAGGATAGAGGCACAAATATTAAGACACGGTATAATTACACCGCGGATAACAGCGGTCAGATTTATTTTGCTATTCTGTGCATGTGTCGCTTCCTCTCTAATTAAACAGATCAGAATTCCTAGAGGCCTGCACTCCTGGCACCCAGCCATTGGCAGCCCTGGCAAACACGGGGCACTGCTTTGCTCCAGCTGTGCCCGCTCAGCGCTGTGACATTGGAGCCCCAATGTCACAGCTCGGAAAGCCGCGCGGAGAGGCAGCACAGGCGGTGTCACCTCCGCCAGCAGCACACTAACGCCAGCCCTCGTGGGAGCATCAATAATGCAAGGCAGGCACAGAACGAAGCTTGGCACAGCCTCGTGTGTGCCTCAGCTGAGGCACCCAGGACAAACAAGTTAAATATGACTGGAGGAGGCGACAGCCCATGCACGTTCCTGGTGCCCTTTCCCATCACCCTCAAGGGCTTCATGAATAAAGATAGCTCCACAAACACTCTCCATCCGGTTTTTTCCCTCCAACATCATTGTACATGCACTCTTAATAAACTTCCTTATCTCTTTTGGTAGCAGTGACCTGAAAGATTAAACAAACCAAAGTCTGAATAATTTAATCATATCCAAACAAATAGCTGAGAAAGATGATAAGGGAATGCTTAGCTGACAGTGGTGGATGGACTAGAGCTTATCTTTAGCTGACAATGTGGTCAGTGTGTGATGTCAGCACAACTTAAGTTGCATCAGGTAAGCAACAAACAAGTTGCCATGACATTTCTCACTGTCGTTTGCTGATTTCAAGTTAAATGTCTGCAGCAATGAGAATCAAAAAAAAAAAAAAAAAAAAAAAAAGGGGGGGGAAAACTTTTACTNAAAAAAAAAAGGGGGGGGAAACATTTCTACTTGTCATGGTTTTGTACTATGTGGTTCAGGTTTTGAAAAACCAATGGACTTTGGTATCACATTAAATGCAAAGTCCTAACCTTCTTCCATTGTGGTTTTGGGGCTTGGGTAAATAGCAATTTACAATTCCTATTTGACCCCTATGCTGCGGCAAGAAAACATCCCATGGTACTTCAGAAAAGAAAATTAAAAGATGCTATGTTTTCTACAGGGTTATCACCCTAAGGCATATCCCTTTGATGGTCTTATTTACTTAGCTGCTCAGATTTCACAAATCCTGCTAAAATTAAAGCAGCCTAGAAGTGTTTGGTGTCGCTGAGCACTAATCAGTGAGCAGCTGAGGCTTGGTTCAAGCTGCAGAGTTCTGTCTCTGTGCCAAAACCGACTTGTCACCTTGGCTGGCATTGTTGTGGCAGCAAAGCCTTCTTATTGGGGAAAGCAGCTACATGAAGAGAAAGGAGATCCCATTTTTTGTTTTAAAATGCTGTATTCTTAACTCTACCATCTGACATGCCCTGGCTAAGGTTCAAGTTGCATTGCGGGTGGAGGTACTTACAAAACCAGTATTTCACGTACACTTTTATTGGCATGAAGAAATTCCAGGTAAAATCATGGAGAATCTGTCTGTAAAGGGTTTTTGAGACTTGATTCTCCATTCATTTAGCAGCTCAAGATATCCTGATCTTTTCTTGTTCTCCGAGCCACGTTTCATTAAAAAAACCAGCGACTTTTAACTCTCTGAAAGCTAAAGGAGGGTTGAAAAAATAGGTCAGTTACTTTGAAGTGTCACTTCGACAGCTTTCAAAAAAATGTGTCCTAGAAAGGAAGAAGGGAATTATTAGAAAATAGATGAGGACTTCTAAGAAAAGCAAGCAATAAATTCTCAACAGCAGCAGAGAATTCAAAGCAAGCAGACCAAAATACACCCTCTAGGAAAAGAGATGCAGTTTATAAATTCTGGAAAGATCACTGGAGCTTCCAGAAAGCACTGGGGAACTGCTAGAATGAAAAGAGAAAATTCCTTGAAAGCACAGTAGGGAATTCCCTCAAAGCAGAGAGGAATTCCCAGGTATGAGACTGCATTTATCTAAAAGAGGAAGCTTCCTAAAGGCAAGTGGGAGTTATTACCAAAGCAAGTGACAGAAGGCAACTGGGGGGCTTCCTGCAAAGCTACGAGTGGAATCTGGGAAAACAAACAGGGAATTGCCAGAAAGAAAGTGAAGATTTCCTCCAAAGTGACCATCCCTAGAGAGACAAGGACAAACCACCAGAAAGCATATGAGGCATTCCTACAAAGCAAATTAGGGACTCCTCCTAGAAAGATCAGAAGACTCCCTTGTGCATAGACAGTCCTAGAAAGCAATGAGGAATTGCTGGAAAGCAGAGCTGAAATCCACAGGCAGCAGATTGGGAACATTCCCAGGGAATGGACAGGGAAAGGAGACATGGGGGTTTCCCAGAGATCAGAGGGGAAGCATAATAAATCTGGAAAGCCCTTGGAGTGTGATGTCTTAGAAATTAAACTGGTGTAGTCTTAGAAAATGTGGACAGTTATTGCAGATGCATCCCAGGAGTCCTAGACAACATCAAATATGCCTAGAAAGCATCAAGGAGCAATGCTAAAAATGACAAGAAGAAACTTTCTAGAAGGCAAAATGAACGGGTTCCTACAAATTGCAGAAAATTCCTAGAAATCAAAAAGCAGGGGGAGAAGCCTGGAAAGCAAAACCAAATGGAGTCCTAGAAAGCATGAAAGGGTGAGCCCTAAAGACACTCATAGCATTCCTGGAAAGCAAATAGAGAAGGATTTGTAGAACGGAGAGGGTTGTGGTCCTAAAAAGATCCAAATAAGGGAAAGCTTCCTGTAATGCATTATGAAAGGAAGTGTTAAAAGACAACATTATGAGGAAACGGTTCTTGATTTTGGAGAGGCAACATTGCAGCTGCAGGACAGGACTTTTCCTACACTGTATGTTCCTCTCATCTGCAGGCATGCAACAGAGACACTTCTGCAGAAAGCATTTCGAAAAAGAGTCAACAGAAAAACATCTCCAGCTAAACCCCTAAATCTTTGAGCTGTAAAAATCACTGAGCCTTGGAGAAGTTAAGAGTTGGACAGAAAGTTCAGAGCTTGAATCCAGCTCTAAAGATAAAACGGAAGCAAAGCATAGAAGAAATTCAGAATCTCCCCACAGGACATTTTACCTGCACCAGCAATTTCCTCTTGAACAATTGTGCGGGCTTATCTCCAGACAATGGCGGTGCACGTGTAAACTCTGGGGAAATTGAAAAAGAACAGATTTTTATAGGAAAGTCAAAATATATACACAGAGGGTTACCATGTTATCTTACAAGCCTTATCTGTGGGGGATTACTCAGCAGCCCTCTGTGTTAACATGTGGGGTGATTTCTTCTCAGAAATTAATCTGTATATTTTATGTAAACTACTACTCCAAGCTGAAACAGAGGAAAGCAGCCACTTTTATCTTTAAATGGAAAGCAGATAAGAGAAAAATATGTGATTCCTCACTGTCTGGGGGGAAGTTATTAATTGAGTTTTTGGTTCCCTGAGCCACAAGCTAAACCTTTGATGGAAATATGGCAAGATCTGTAATTGCCAAAGTATCACAAGGCTTTAGTGCTGTCTAGTAGGCTGATCCACCCTCCATGGACAGCAATTACAGATTTGCCACAAAAGTTCCAAGAGAGCAGGATTAAGTGCCTATTTTCTGTTTCATTACCTGCCTTTGCTTCTATTTACATACTGACTGGCGTCTTTCCAAAGGAAATAACCTCTTGTGAGCCACGATTTTGTTCTCCCATCTTCCCCCTCCCACACTTCTCTTTTATTTCAGGAATTACTGGATTGCTTTACATTCGAGGGAGACTCCATATAAATGCCATATGTTTATTCATCACCACAGCCTATCAATCTTTCAGACACGATGACAGACTGACAAGGCAAAACCACACATTTCTGAGCCCACCTGAATGCTCCTGCCTCAGGTGCCACATTGGGAATGGGTCACAGCCTTTGCCAGCAGGAGAACATGAGCAATGGAAACCTTCAAAATTGCCTCATTTTCATTTCCTTTTTTAGGACTGAAGCACTGAAAAGTAAAATGGCATGCAAACAAGGGTAGTTTCAGATGGGATTTAGCAAATAGATGAGGTATCGCAGCATAGGATCGTTTTAAGCACCATGGTCTGGGAAATGCAGGTAACACATCTTAAAGTGAGGTTAGCGCCAGTGAATATGAAATAACTGAGGCTACCTGAGGCAGAGCAGGAATCCCAAACAAGCTGCATTCGGAAGAGAGGGAATGCTGCTCCACAAAGCTCTGATCAGCATTTTAAAAGCAGCCATAGCAGCAAACAGGTAAGTGAGCAGTTGCATCCTTTGCAGCAGCAAACCTCTAAAATCCCAAATAGAAGTGAACATGGAAAACTACACTGTATCTCATGCTAAACATATAACATGAGGAGGCAAAAAGGGGGTCAGTCTCCTTTGGCAACGCTGGCCATGAAGGTTCATCTTGAGCCCCTGCTCCCAGTCCTTGCTCTCCCTTGTCCCTGGCTGCAGCTCCAAAAGTGATGTCATCTCATCCATATTGCCCCTTGCTCAGGCAACCTCACAGTGTCCAGAGAGCTTAATCCCTGATAGAACCTCCCTGCCTGGGGGCTGCTTATCTGAGAAATCCCTGTGCCCCATTCCACGCAGTTCCTTTGATCCTCACCCTGTGGAGGGGCTGTGTGCCAGGGCTGTGAAATAAAGCTGCTGTTAAAATAATCCCGCACGGGACAGAGGGGAGGGGATCCTTGCCAGGGGACCATTTCCAAGGATAAGAATACAGCACCTGTTGGGGAAGAAGAAATAGGAAAATCTTATAGAAATTATTACCTGGCAAAAGATACTGAGAATATAGAAACCATAAGAGAGATTGAGATGAAGACAAGTTTTGACATGTCAAACCTCAGTAACTGAATAACTGGGAAAACCATGGGATGGCCACGCAGGTAATCTCCCTCTTCTGATTAAACAATAGCCTTCCTTGATGAAACAATACCCCCTGCTCAAGTGTGGGTCCAAAGGTTGCAGCAGCCCCTACCAACCTAAGCAGAGAGTCCAAAAAGCAGTTTTTAGGGGTTTAAAATGTAACATCGTATGGTAATACAATGACTCTCATAGGCTGTATGTAAATGTTATAGAATTTGTATCTTGTCCTAGATTGGTTAGTGAAACTTAGAATATTCAGCATAGAACATGATTTATTGTATTGTAAGCGAGAACCACGGTATTCTGCTTTCTGTATCCTGTACCTCTCTCTCTCTCTCACCTGCCTGGGGCTGCACCTTGCAGCTCCTAGCAGACCCCCACCCCCACTCTCAATCACATTAAAACTCATGCTCTAACACCGGACTCAAGAGCTCTCTGTCTCTGTCCAAACCACATCTACACACCGCAGAGGCTTCCCTGCAGCCTCCAGATTTAACTACAAGCGCCCACATAATCCCAATCCCATGCAAGACTGTCAAAACACACACAGTCCCAAGGCGCACAGGCAGCAGCCCAACCTGAACCGAAAGGATGCACAGGAGTTCACTTAAGGGACAGGAGGTGCTGCCCTCAGTCCCTATTCCAAACTCCAGCTGGGCTCCTATCCCAACTCACATCCTCTGTTCCTGCTTCCATCCCCTCACTGTCTCTTGAAAACACATTTTAGAGGTTTAATTCAGGCATAACAAAAAACATTTGTACAAAAACGACTCTGCAGAAACAGAGAATTAGGCTTCGCTCAGAGGCATTAAGACATTTACATGAACTAGTGGCTGTCAAGAAAACATAATTTAATTAAAAAGAGTCATAACTGCCAGATTTAGTATTTTGGAAGGTTTTTTATCGGGTTTGGGGGGGTTTTTTGCTGCAGCTGCTGCTTCTTCTTCTGTGGTCAATTCCCACTGTTGCTGCCTCCCCCTGAGGCAACTCAAATGCCATGAGATAAAGATGCCATGCCTAATTAAAATACCCAGCCAAACACCTAAATCAAGAAATCATGTTAACCTGTTCATTCATCACCTGCAAAGCCATAGAATGGTTTGGGTTGGAAGGGACCTCAAAGCTCATCTACTTCCAACCCCCCCACCAGGGGTGAAAAAAGTCACCACACTTCCATCCAAATGGCCAAACCGTGATGGTTCATCAGTTTGCTGTCAGAGGCACTTGACAGGGATCTGGGTGAGGTGGCCAGGGCTGCACCTCAGCAGGTCATTTGCCAGAGCAGGAACTGCAATTCCTGCCTTGTGAAGCACTGTCATAGGCAGGAGGGTCAAATCCCAGGACCACCCACGGATCTGTGCCCTGTTGTCAGCACTAATGAGGCAGAGAGGAAAAGAGTCACCATTTAATTAAATTTGCCCACACTTAGTAAAAAAGTCACATTACTCACCTTGAAGGAGAAGCAGCTCACTTACCTGCTCTCCTCGATAAATCACTTAAGGGACTGCCTTACACCTCTGCTAGCTTTTCCCATTTTTCAGCGTTCGTGCCTCTCGCAGCACTTCCAGGCGAATGTGCCCTGTTGGGACCAACCTGTGCTTGGGGTATTTCCTGACACTCACAGGAGGGGTCAGCACCTCTGGGGAGCTGCCCAAGGCCTGCTGCAAGGTGGAAGGATGGTGTAGAGCACAGCTGCTCCATCCCAGCTCCATCCCGTGCTCAGGGCTGCTTCAGGCTCAGCAGGACAAACTTGTTCAAGGCACCAAACAGCCCCAAACTCCTGCCTTTTGTGGGTCACACAGAGATCAACTAACTGCCACTTTTTACTCAGTCCCTAAAATATTTTTTTGCACACTTCTCCTATGTAGCCATTAAAAATAATATCAGCGAGAAATATCAGTAATTTCCAATAAATGTTTGACTCACTTTACCTAATGGCAGTTCCATGGGCATGTTGGAGCTAGATCATCTTCAAGGTCCCCTTCCAACCCAAACCATTCAATGTTTCTATGAATAACAAAACCATGCAATGAAACATAAACCGAATCTGTTTAAAAAAAAAAAAATTTAGAAAGGAAAATGACTTGAAGATTTTTTTTTAGTGTCTTGTAGACTTCTAAGGATTACCCCAAAAGCCTCCCAATAACTGAGCAGAAAATCTCTTTGGTCAGCATTTGTCTTTATGACAAATTCATCCCAAATTTTTACTGTGAAAAAGGCAGGATATAGAAGCTCTTTGTGGATATTGCTGTGGAGGCCATGCTCCAAAATAAAAAAAGAACAGTTATAAGGAATTAGACAAAAAACAGATATAAGGAATCAGAGGGGAGAAAGTGTTCAGCAGAGTACAATGCTGGGCAAATGATTCTATCTGCTTTTTTAATCACAGGTTCTTTGAAAATATCAGATATATGCAATGTGTGTGTCTGAAAGAGAGAAATAGTAGCTTTAGGGTCAAGAAATTGCTCCCAAACTGATGGCCCAATAAGATACAATAATTGCTCAAACAGAATAAAACAAATAAGTAGAACACTAATGAGTATCTCACAGTTACAACCTTCTAGGTAAGCCTGTAAGTGGTTTACTCTGGTTTTTATGTTTAGATGACAAAAAAAATACAAATCTTTTAACATGTAAGTAGGCAAAGAAAAGCAGAAATTTATTCCCTTATTTTACATAGCCTTTTTCAGCAATGCATGACAAATTAGCCTACAGAGTATGAAAATCAGCTGTTTTCAGGAAGAAAGCTCTGCCTCTTGTCCTACAAGCAGCATTTTCCAAAAGAAGAACCATCCTCCCTGCACATGGAGACACAGCAAGGAGATGACATTTCTCCTTTCGCCCTGCTCACGCAGGATCGAGCCCTAAATCTGCTAAAAGGAAATAATGAAATGCAAGCTCCACTGAAAAGCCTGCTGCAGTGTCAGGCAGCAGCTGGGAGAGTTAACCTCCATCTGCAATCACCTTTCACTCTCTGATGGAGAGGTGACACAGGCAGGGAGGGCACCACAAATATTGGGGCTGCAGAGGCGTCAGATGTGAAGGGACAGCGTTTTTGAGGTACAAAGGTTTTGCAGCAAGCCCGACTGCAAATGCACAGCGCTCCATGGTGTCACTTCAAATCCCTTCCCCTGCAGATATTTCAGGATCCGTGGTTTTCTGTGAGCAGTTCTTTTCTCCTGCATTCCTTTGCCAGTGCAGATGGAGGTCAGAGGAGAGCAATTCAGCACAAGCTGACCAGAGGTTCAGAGCTCACCTCACTGCACAGACGGAATCAAGGCATCAGACCTGAGGGACAGCATCTGCTTTCCCCTTGTGATATGTGTCAGACCCCAAAAATCGAACCAGGTGGTGAGCTGCTCCTTTCCAAACAGATTTTATTCATCATGAAGTCTATTTCAAGCAACCCTGTGTGTCACCTGTCAGGGTAAATGCAGATGAGTCTTCCCAGATTTCAAATTCAAGCGGATGGATATTTCCCAAGCAGGGAGATATGAATGCAGTTTTGTGTTTGGGCCATTTCCCAGCCAAAATGCCGTGGGTTTTTTATGTGATGCCTTCTCCAAAGAAAACAGGCCAAGGGGGTGATAAAAATCAGCTCAGAAAAAAAAAAAAAAACCCTAAAAACTAAAAACCAAACAAACGAAAAACCCCACCACGTGTCGCTTTTCACACCCGGCCTCGATGAGGTGAATCGTTAGGTCAGATCACAGATTTCAAGGATGTTTTGCCACCACAGAAGGTCTAATATCTTAGCCAATTATCAGTGAAAGCAGACACAGCACCAGCAGGCCTTTGTTTTTCTTTCCCTCTGAGGGTTTTTTATCATTTTCAGACTGCAGCTAGGGTTCCCAGATGGCAGAAATCCCCATCTCCACCCCCTGAAGGTGTCACACCTTCCCTTGGAATGAGCACCTTGAGGCCAGGGGCTCTCACCTGCCCCACAGGGCTTCAGGGCAGGCATCGCACTCAAGCACATTCTGTGTTTAGAAGGAACTACACACCAAGAATGTTGTGAATATCACTTAGAAATTCACACCATTTATCTACTTGCTCCTCTGTAACAGGCAGACCTAAATATTGATCCAGCCAGGACAGAGATAAGAGTCATCTTATTTGACACTCTCACAGTCCTCTGCTCCAGGGGCTGGAGTTTAAAAACACTTTGCAGACTTGGACAATCTGATTTTGAAAATCACCTGAGTTATGCTTTAATTATTCTGCAGTAAAATATTGAGGTGGCTTTATTTCTGAACACCCTTCTCTCACTGTTTTCCTCCAATATATCAGTTTGGAAAATCTGATTCACAATGGTTTCACTTGGCTTTCAGGAGGGGAAGTAAAGTAAAGGATGAGGTACACCAAGGGCAATATGCCTGCACTCTTAAAACAAACACCTTCTGTGCTAAAGAAACATTTAATCTCTTTCTCTCTAGGCAAAGAACCTGATTTATTACCTGAGTTCTTTCAAGAGGAAAAGATAATCAACAGTATTATACAAACAAAAATGTGAGTTGCTAATCAGAGCTGGTGTAAGAACAGATAAAATTGCGGTTAGAAAGCCAGGTTAAGGTTAAAGAAAACTTGTGATTAAATAAATTATAAGTTTCACACATGACAACATTTAGCTCCATTTGGGATTTGATAGTTTCTGCTTTAAATGTAGACAAACTGTACTAAATTAATATAATTAAAATACAGAGCTGTCAATGCCTATGCTATTAACAAGAGCAGATTTATAAATTAAGTCTGAGGCGGAACAAGACTGAAATCCAGGACATTTCCATCTCCATATTTGTTTCTACCTAATCTGATTTGAAAGATGCTGTGAGGCCTAATACCCACTATGAGATGAAACAGTAAGATTAAGTAGCATGAAAAACAGGCTTTAGTCTCCCTCATAATAGATATCATTAAAGAATTAAATACACATACATATTGCTGTAAAGCTATAACAAAATGCAAAAAGAATCAAGTTTTCTTATTTAGAAAGTACCAATTAAAAACAATTTCCTGGGACTGGGATTTAGGGAAACTACAATAGGAAAACCGCAGTCTAACACAAAGCTTGGGGGAAATCACTGTTTTTAGCATCTTTGTGCCCTCTCATCCGTAGAGAACAACTCTTGAGCCAGGAGTGTGCTCTGCTAAGGATGACATGGCCCAAGAGGCTCTGGGGAGCACTGTAAGGTTGGGACAGTGGCAATACCCCAAAAAACAGTGCACCCCCTTCCCTCAGGCCTGTTCCTGCCCAACACATTGAATTCCTCCAGTCGGGAGAGAAAGGGGAGAAGCTTGACTTAGCCAAGCACAGCACTCCAGCCCTTCCAACCTGGGGAACAGAAGGGAGCTAATTTTCTCTGCTGATAAACCAGGCTTATCAAGCTGTTGTCAAACCCTGAGTGACAGCTTCCCACTGCTTGGAAATCCCTCCAGCAGGACCCATGCACCTGGGAAGTGGTTACCCATTGCTTTCACCCCTCTGAACTCACCCACAGAAATCCTTGATGGCCTCATTAACATATATTAAAAGTATGGGGAAAGTGGCAGTGCTGCAGTTTATAAAAACTGCTGTGAGAGACTGAAGGGTTTGAGGGGAGCTTTGGTGGGTGTTATCAGGGAAAGCTTAACTCACAGGAGCTAAAGGGCACCCCTGGGTGTAGGAGGGATTAACTCAAAATATAAAAGAGGAAAGATTTCATTAAAGAAAAAATTGATGGTAAGTAGCAGCTTGATCCTGGTGTCTGGCTGTATATCCAATAAAGAGGGTGCTTCAGCCTGGTGTTTCTGCTGTAAGGATCAAAAGGCTTATGCTGGTGTCTCCAGCAGTATTAGTTGGGCCATTGAGTTAAAATAAATAGGACTTTCACCCTGCCTGAAGTGCTAGAAACAGGATAGCGCCTCATTTCCCCTTTATTTTCCAGTCTGGAGTGCTGGTTTTATAAAATGCCCCTCAGCTCCAGCAGCACAGTGTAAGCATCCAGACAGTCACTCTGCAGGCAGTCTGTGGGGACAATTATGGGATGCTTTGAAGCAAGAACTCAAGGAGCTGTTTGAAAGAAGTTCCCAGTCTGACCCAAAGCTGGCGTTCGCAGGGAGCTGCAGCCACACCAGTCCCATGGGATTACACCTGCGGCTCCTGACCCACAGCTGGAGCTCTCAAACCCACAAACTCTTCTCATGGGTTTGGGGTCTCCTGCTCGTGTCTTCCTCGTGGCATTTGGAAACACCACACAGAGATTCTCAGCAGGGAGCACAGAGTCAGGCTGATCATCCTAAAGGGGCTCAGCGCAGGGTGAGGCAGCTCAGGGCTCCTCTGCTGGTGGCAGCTGCCACCACCTCAGGTACAAGAACAGCCCCTCACAGTGCTGTGCTCCGAGCAGCAGAGTGACAGGCACAACACGAGGGCTCATTAAGGGGCGGCTCTGGCTGTTGTTTTTAGGATAATTACATCGTGGAAGGGAACGCACTTTTGTCGTCTCATTGCTGGAGATTGGCACAGCCCTAAGCAGGAACAGCAAGATCTGCTGGGACTTGTCTGATCATGTCAATGAGGGGAAAAAACAAGGATATGACTGCTTGATATGGCAGGAATTAGTGCCTGCTAATTATGGTGGGTAATATCTAAAAAATCACTAACCTGGTGATTCCCCACCTGCCATCACCTGCTGGATGCTTCAGCTGGAGGCTGACTGTACCTTTTCCTTTGGAATCCTCCTCTTCGCAAATGGAGCAGGGGAACAGCCCAGAGAGCATCTCCTTTTCATCTCTCTCACGCACACAATGCTTGGAAAGCAATAAATTATAGCAGAGCAGAGTCATTCAAAGCGCCATTCTATGGCACTGCCTGCCAGCCCTCATCCCTGTCCCATCACAGTCGCTCCAAAAGCCAACAAAGGGAGGAACAGATGCAGGAAAAACAAACAGATGGGACTCTCTGAGAGGGACAAGGGACAAAGGCAAGCAAGCTCTGAAATTAGTAGCTGGGTGAAGAAGGAACCTCAAGGAACTTGGAGCAAATGAAAACAATTTAGTTCAATCACAAATTGCTAAGCCTTTCCCAGACAGCTTCTCACAAAACCAGGACAAAACCAAAACTTTACAAGCTTTTTTGGAAGAAAAAATAATGCCCTTTTGGGTTGATGAGAGGAATGAATAGCCAGGAGTGGGACAAGCTGAAGGACACCACAGACCAGGACTATTGTGGAGTCTCTTATTCTCCAATTTCCTGGCATGAACACACAAAAAAAAAAAAAAAAAAAAGCAGAGAAAAAACCACCAAAACCAAATAGAGAGTTTCTCCATTATTCCCCACCTGGCCCTGACCTGCAATTAATATTTACTAAGCTATATTCATGGATGGCTTGTCAAGACTGTCTTGCAAGATAAATGGCTCTAGTGAGTTTTATACTGCCAAGAATATTTATTGGCCATGAAAGAGTTTACTCCTGGCTCCCAGGAGGATCCAAGGGCCATCCCTAGGAAATGTACTTCCAGGAAAAATAGAGCAAAAGAGCAGCACCCATCAGAAACATGAACGCAAGCTTTTTAACAAGCACCCAGCAAATAACACATGTTTTAGAAAGGAGAAACATTACCCTGGGTATATTTACTTCTCTCTCTATCAGCAGAGAGGCCCTGACTCAATGGATTAAACATGTAAGGAGCCTCTCCTGACTCTAGGGAGAAATGGGTCAAGCAATCTCTCACTCAAAATTACTCATTTTAGATTACTTCAATCCATTAGCACTGTCTTAAATTCAAGTTACACTGAAAATATACTACATCCAGTGGTCTAAACATCTTGAAACCATCAGAGGTAGAGTCTAAATAAATAGTGTGCAGGCTGATCAAATATATATGGAGCACACAGCAAAATAAAGCACATAATAACTTGGATAAATAGTACTTCTGTCAAAATATCTCCTACAAATTTACACAAGTCTAAATGGTGTTTACCCAAGAATCCAAAATAGCTCCCACGCTACCCCAGAATCCTGCCCTTTCCCAGGTTAATTTCAGTTAAAGTGTTCACAACTGTGGATCCATGTTGGCGCATCACCATCTGCAAACAAAGCCCCCATGGCTACAGAAGCACTGCGGGATTCTTGGGGAATGTTTACCCTGCCTGTCACACTGAAACAGAGCACCTCATGTGCATCCTGTTCTTCCCTGCATCCTGAAACCCTCAACATAACCCTGCTGCCCAGAGCTGCATGACAGGATCAACTAAAACTGGTTTGTTTCGTGCTAAATGCTCATCTTTGAATCTTTGCTGCTTCTGATGCACCTTTTGTCTGCTCCCTGCTTTTGCAGCAAACCCCGTCCCTCCGGCAGCAAAGCTCAGGGCTTATTTCCTTCCTCTCACATTTCCTGTAAGATTTTAGAGTGTCACAGAGGTTTGGCAGGTATTTACTGCGGAGCTGCAAACAAGCAGCAGCCTGTGTGGCACGACTGTGCAAAAGGACAGCAACAACACTTTAACCATTGCTGAAAACAGCCGGCAAAACCAAAGAAAAAATCTGCAAGAGCCATTCCTTTGGGAATCGACCAAAACTGCTCATGTCAAGTGTTTTTGGCAACGCGATCCCAAAATTCCTTCCTTTTCACTGCCTTTGGGTTTTGTTGCTACTCCTTCTCTCCAGGAGCGGCTGCATAAGCACAAATCTTTCGAACTCTGCCTGCAGCTTGCTAACACAGCATTTAGTCTGAGCCCTAAGAGAAGAAGGTGGAAACCAGCAATTATTCGCAGAAGGGATTGCACTGTGCCACTGATAACCAAAATGGCTTTGCCCTTTCCTTGCTTGCACTTATTTCTTCGGAATGCCTTCGGATGACACAAATAATTATTTGTTCCATCAGACTCCACAAAGGCCAAAGGAGAGCCCAGTGCTGTGCTTCAAACCGTGCAAAATAACCCAGAATTGTTAACCAGAGTTAACAAACCAAAGAACCAGTACAAAATACGCCCACTGTCATTACTAGCCAAATTAACAACTGCTGCATTGAATACACTCTTCTTTTTCCACCTGGCTTCAAGCACTGCTCCTTCATTTTGCTCAAGTGTTGTTTCTTTCTTCACACTGAAAAAGACAGAAAACTCCTTTTGTCCCCAACAGGATATGAATAGATGTTTAAACAGCACGAGCATGACACATAATCTGCATTTCACAGCAGAGAGGCAATTTGTATGTAGACCAGCAAGCAGCACTAGCAGGAGTGTGATAAAAATTATCCTTCCCCGAGTTTAAATAAAAAAATAATTCAGTTCAGTTAACCAATCCCCTGCACTTAGCTGTGATTTTTTGCATGTATCATTAGGAAAAGTGAGAGAAAGGGTAATTATCCACTGGAAAAAGCCTGTCCCAAGGAAAGGCCCAAATTAGGAGCAGCACCAGAGAGCTGTAGCTTTTTGAAAGACAAATTCAGTTAAATGAAGTCACTGTGCTTCAAGTGCCACAAGAAGAAATTGATGGAAGTGAGGAGTAAATGAGGTGAATCAGTTCTGTTTAAACAAAACCTATTCCACCATTGCAAAAATAAAATGTAGCAGCTGTAGCATTCAAAACAAAAGCTGCTTCCTGGAGCATTTAGAGAGAGAATTGTAACAAGTGAGCACTGCAGAACTTCTGTCAAGAAAACGAGATTATCAAATTAGTGTAGACAAAAGGTTTACTGCTACATTACATTAATACAGCCCCTGGATACATAAAACACAAGAGGATGAAAATTCAGAGACTACAGTATGGGAATCAGATGTTACATCTCATTGTCAACCAAAAGCAACTTCTGAGCCCATCCCACTTTTGAGGGGGCTTTTGGGAAACACAGAGCAACACTTGAGGGAAAGAAGGGCTGTGCCAAATCATTCGGGACATCAGATGGATTTAGAGGAGCAGTTTTTAATCACTGCTTGCCACTTCATTAGCCACACAAATCAAAGATTTACCACAACATCCTCTCATCCCACTCCTTTGCTCCAGCACAGTCAGGGCACACACTGGCCCTGAAGCCATCCCATTCCCACTGCTGCCCCCAGACTCGGGCACAATTTGCCACAGGAGATACAGACTCGTGCGGCCACCCCAGCCCTCCAGCAATTCCTTCTTGCTGCTTCCCCTGTTTCCCTCTTTTAAACCTCACAGACTAGCTGGGCTGACCGACCCTGGCTTTCCTGCCCTGGCTGGGAAAGCCTGTGATGATCTCAGGGACAGGCTGGAGCTGCGCCTCTGGCACACCAGCCTTGGGGAGGCTGCCCTGAGCCCTGGACAGAAGCTCCTTTCTCTCCCTCTTCTTTCACTGCTTTCTCCTGAAGTTCTAGCAACTGGTTCACTTTCTTCCCAGCGCCTCTGCAGAGGTCACACATAACCATCTATCAAACTAGGACTTCAAAAACCCTCAAACACATTTCCCCTCTTTGCCCCACGTAAAAATTGTTTTCTACTCTCAAGTAATTCAATTTTTTTTCCTTTTCTATAGCTAATAAAAGCTATTTTCTTGCAAGCAGCGGCCATGGGGCCAGGCAAGCAAACACATCCTCTCTTTAAATCCCAGGCTGCACTTTGCTTCTAGCACCATAGAGTGACCTGTCTGCACCTGGCCAGAGACAAACCAGACTTCAAATCTTCACAAACACCTCGAGTTGCACCCACCTGTTTCTTGAAACAGCTCATATATGTAATTGCTCCCTACCTGGATACTCATTTCCTTGTGGCACTCACTCCCTATTTTAGTCTTCGGTTAAAAAGGGTTTAAAAGCACTGAAAGACTCTCACAGGTAATTGATAGAGCTAAACAAATTACAGGAACAGCCATCCTGCCCATGGCAAAGGTTGGAGCTAGATGATCTTTAAGGTCTCTTCCAACCCTAGCCATCCTATGAATCTTTGTAAGGATTGCACCAATTATATGTTCACTAGCCCATTCAGGTTAGAGGGGGAGGTCTATCTTAGTGAAAAAGCAGAAGTAGACATTTGCAGTAATAACTTTGAGAGAGCTTCTGTTTTACTGACAACAGTTAATATTCATGCCATGAGCTATCCTTCAATCTGAATGTGGAATTAAAAAAAAGGCTTGAAATAGGTGAGATGGTACAGCAACCATCTGGCTCACCCATTTCCTCTTTGTTACTGTGAAATTTATATCCTTGTCTCAGTTGGTACCTGGTGTCATTTAGACATTGAGATACATTGGACTGTACTGCAGCTCTGCTTCTTTAAAACCTATGGCTTTGTCTTGACCTGTCATTGTTTTCCTGCAAAGTAATGTCCAAATGGCATCTCTGACATTTCAAAGTGACAGCAAACAAGCTGAGTAAGTGCACTCTCTGGAGGGGGGGAAAAAAAAAAAGGGAACAAGTATCAGAAAAAGAAGGCATTTGTTTACTGTAGGGGAATGAATTCTCAGAGCTGGGCTAAGCAGAAAAACTGTTACAATGAGAATCTGAGAGCTCTCACTTTAAAGTTTGGCTTCTGAGCAGTAATAGAGGGAGGTCCCATTTAATCATTTTGGTAAGGAAAGAAAAGGTGAAAAGAGAACAACAAAATCCATCTGGGAGGCATATCTACCCCTTATTATGAATAGTGCTATCAAGTTTTCCACTTAAACCTGGAATGCATTCTCCATAAAAGTCATCTCTCTGTTTACAAATGAAAATAAGTACACGAAATGAAGCAATGCCTATACCAAGAAACCTCCCAGGTGCTGGAAACCTGCAGGAGCTATCAGGCCAGACACATAATAACTTCCAGCGTTCTGATATCTCATTTCAATAGGACATAAACTAATGACACTGGGAAAATATGCTAAGTGCAAGAATGATACTTTGCTGCTCAGCAAGAATTTCTGAAGATCTGAAGCACAGCAGTCTCTGGGCTATTATTCAGATACAGTGCATAAGGCTGTGCAAGGCAGTTTTGCACTCTGTGATACAAGTGATTTCTGAACTAAAAAAGGAGCTAATTCTGTGGAAGGTTGAACACCACAGCAATCCCTGTGCATTAAAACGGAATGGATATAATGGATTTCATAGTGGGAACAGAGTACAGCACCACAATCACAGGTGCTATGTAAAGTCCCTGGTAAATAGAGCACTTCAGTCTTTATTGCAGAGGGAATGGATGCACACAATTAAATGTCATTTTAGCAAAAGCAGCCACCTCCTCCCTGCCAATACACTTGCCTGGACATGAAGACAAGAAACGCAGGCACTTTCTCCACCTTGCACATTCAGACAAGGACCTGCTCTGCTCCTGCCCTGACACAAAAGGGGAGCACATCCACTGAAAACAGCCAGAACTGGGAAAACTGGAGGGAAAGCAGTTCTATTTCCTGTACATTTCAAGAGCACAGAGTGCCAAGGCACCTGATAATAAATTACTCCACTTCAGCTTCAGGGGGCAAGCTGACAAATTGCATTTCTTCTGATTTACTCTTTCATAAGGAAATCATCATGCCTCCTGGAGATGCAGATATTGCTGTATCGGCCTGGTCTTTGCAAGATTACAAAGGGAGCACTGAAAAGCATTTTTAGCAATGGCTTTTCACAGGTTAAGAGATTTGCAGAAATGCTGACTGCTCACTCAATTTTATCTTTTCCTCCCCAGCACGCACAGCAGACACACATCAAAACATCCCTTGAGCTAAAACATCGTGGAATAAACTTGGAATAAACTGAAATAAATAAAAATTAATTTTATTTAAAGATGAAATGTTATTCTGACTGAAGGGTTCCATTTCAATTCCCGCTCCAAGAGATTTCCCACAGCCTGATGTGCCCATCAACAGCCTCACAGAGGGCAGTGTCCACCAAATTACTGAAGGCTGATGGAAAAACTGCTCTGAGAGCCAAGCCAGGGGTCTCCTGTTAATTCTCATCTGAAATAGTGTCTGTTTCTGAGGATCGTACATGCTACAGAGAAAGCATCCAGAGACGGCAACTAAGAGAGATCGAGGTTTTAGGAAATGTGGTCTCACAGGATTAATCAGAGGATTAAGGGACTTGGGGTTTAATGCCAGGAAGATAGCAGGGAGCTATGAAAGTATGCAAAAGGATACTGCAAAGAAAAACGGGAGAAATTTCTCCCCGTGTTCCATGATGAGGGCGGGGAGTGGACAAGGATAATAGGAGCAAGTGTTTCACCCAGGAGGAGAAGACAGAGCTGCACAGCCAGAGGCTGGTGAGGACAGCACAACCACAGAAATCACAGACCAACCAAACATCAAGAATTCATAAAAAGAAACATGCTACCATAAGAGCCCAAATCATATTTGCTCTTGTTCATCCCCATTTTCTAAGCCTGCATGAAGCCTTCCGAACTGGCCATTTATGCACCCTCCAGTCCCTTGGGAATTAAGGGAATTTTAATTCCATAGCTCTACCCCGACTCTTTCTACCAACTAAGCCTTCCTACAACACTCCTGATCATTGTTGCATACTCCAAGGAGTTAATCCCAGCACTGGCAGTACTGGAGGTAGTGGAGGTTGGAGAGAAGTAATTCAAAAGACTGCAATACTGGTGAGGTTTTAAGGCCATTTTCTACTAACTGTACCTGAATTTTACACAGTGCATACATAGGCATTGTAAAAATCCCTTTCCCCTTGGAAATGACTGCAACTTGCTTTAACATTATGGCATCGTGGATTTTTTTCGCCTTCCCTCAGAGCGCTGGAACTATTCTATGAATTCCCTGACTTATTTTGCAAATTAATTTGGGCCTGCAAATATGGCTCTAGGGGGTAATTCTCCCTATGCTGGCACTCCAATTATGCTCAAGGAAAAGCAGCAGTGGAGGACAGAATTCTGCTGCTCTCTCAGGGTGGTGTCCACCATCATTGGGAACAGGAGTTAATGCACTGCAGGTGCCAGGATATATGGGATCTGACAGGTCTAACAGACCCCCAAAAACCCACTGGAGAGGGCCCTGCAAGTGAAATGGCAGGTCCAGCTACTTTAATATTTTGGTCCCTAGACATTTCAAGTCTTGGAATAACTCATGGAGGGGAGGCAAATGCTGTTAGGTACCCCAAATATTTCACCTGACATAATTTAAGGGGAAAAAAAAAATCTGAGGCCTTTCTGCCTGCTGTGGGGCCAAACTACTAGAAAATAAGTGTTAAATCAACTTAAATGTGCACTCCAAGTAGAATCTAGCATTTGCTAACAGCTAACAAACAGATTCCAACGTTTGTCAATATTGTTCTGATTCAGCGTAATCATCCAACAATAAATACCTCCCTTAGTGACAATCCAGCAACTCAAAAACTGCATTTGAGTGCTGCCCACTTCTAGGCATTCCCAAACCTGCCTCTGGGTCACAGAAGTCACTGCTTTTTAGGCCAGCTGTCCTCTCCTGGGGGTAATGGAGACCAATCACTTGGTTGTATTCACACCAGACCAAAGGTTATTCAGACCTCCCTTAATTTCCCCCACCATTCCAGAATTTGTAATGCAATTACATAAGGATGCCCATTATTGTTGCTACCACTAATTCCTAAATGCAAACTGGCTCAGTTACCCTGCAGGTCCTGAACTTGCAAACACTGAGGAACGAGTGTTCCTTCCTCAGAGGAAAAAAAAAAGTAAATAGACAGGCACAATTTTGAAGGTCGGTGCTTCTTTCCACCTTCCAAACTGTGCAACACACCTAAAAATTCAAAATTCACTGCTGCTGAGGTGGGGAGAAAACCTTGCACTATAATTGGGGGGAAAAAAGGGTTCCCCAGAATAAATGTCCAACAGGCACCAGGGGAACCGT
The DNA here is from genome assembly GCA_013397895.1 of Origma solitaria. NCBI lineage: Eukaryota > Metazoa > Chordata > Aves > Passeriformes > Acanthizidae > Origma > Origma solitaria. The sequence goes on along the minus strand of VZRL01003051.1, from coordinate 952,874 downwards.
GAGCATAAAAGTCACACATGTTTGGACACCATCTGCCAAAATATTAAAAATGCAATTCCAGGCACAAAAGGAAGCATCACAAATTCAAGAACCTGCCAAGAACAAGGGTTCTGAAATCCTAGCTCTGAGAGGCCAGGAAGAAAAGAATTGACAAGATGAGAAATGTGTTTCTTGCCCCAGATGGTCACTCCATAAATGTCTACAGTTCTAAAAAGATAGGCCAGTACAAACAAGAGAGCATATTTGTACCTTTGAGAAGCAGCACAATAGCTGGGTTTGAAGTACTTGTACTTACTGGCAGAAATTATTTACAGCATAGTCTTTTTCAGTACAGAGTGGGGTCATTATACAGTAAATATCTTAGTCCAGAAACACATCCAAGCATTTCCTCATGGCTGCTCCTGGCCTCTCTCACATGGAGTTATGTTCCTCAGAGACAGCTCTGCTCTGCACTTCAGACAAATGGTCAGTGTAGGCACCACCAGCATCCCTGATTTATACATATTTCAAATTCAGTCCCAGACTTCAAAGCAAACACAGCCCTGATACAGCTTTCCCTTCCTATTGTTTGGGATTTCGAAAATATTCCCATTAAAACTTTCTTGTGAGTGCTAAAGTCAGAGGATAAAACATCAACAGGGAGTTTACAGGAACTCTTACCTCTGCAAGCCAGATCCACAGCAGGATGTCTGTCCTGTGCTGAGGCTGCTCTGAGCTGAAGGTTAACTCCACAGCAGCTTCCAAAGCAAGGGTGGCTAAGCAAACAAAAGATCATAAAGCCTCAAAGAAGAAGCTACAGGCCCCAAAACTCATCTTCTCTGTACAAGGTATAGGACACAGGTGCATTTGCTAACAGGCCAGAGTAATTTTGTCCCGTGCCACTCTTCTGAAGATGTCTGTAGAGATTGTTCTTCATTCTGTTTCCATCCTAAACTTCTGGGGGAGGTTTTTTCCCCCTGCCCTGCACCCCTCCTCCTCAAGCCTTCTGGAGCAGAAACTGCTAAGAAAACAAACCTTATTCCTTAACCTGATATTTGAGCAAGTGCTCCAGATGAGAAAACACTGTGGCTTTCGGTGAACTCCTGCACTGCCAATAAGGCTTTGAATTAATCAACCAATTGCTAATCCATGGAACCTGAACACCTGATTCAGCCCATGGCAGCAGCCCCCCCAGAGAGGAGAGAGAAAACAGCGAGAGGAGCTCATTTGCTCCCCGTGCCGGGTGAAGCTGTTCTCCAACACCCCTGGGTGGTATCCTGAGTAATACTCCTTGGAAAAGGAGTGGGTACCAGGCTTTGCACTGAGATAAGGCTCCACATTAAATTAGAGTGCAGGGATTTGGGGCTGAACTGTCTCATCACTTGGTGGCTTAGCTGACCTCGGAACCTCAGCTTTCTGGGCTCAGAGATAAATGGCTTTAAATGTTTCACCCAAATTCCCTTCCAGGCATGCCAGGGCACATTTCACGGGGGTCACCTGTCTTTTCGGCTACCTCAGCAAGAAATTGGATAGTGCAGCTGGCCAGGTACAGTCTGTAGCAAATGACCAACATTATAACGTCAGAAAACCTTCCCTCTACTCCTTTCATCAGCAAATGAATGGGTTTTGCTCTAAAATCGCGGAGGAGTAGCCAAGGCCCAGCTGTGCCTCTTTGGAGTAGGCACAGCTTTTTTTTTTTTTTCCCAAGCATTCTATCACTGCAGCAGGCTCTTGCTGTGTCCAGGAGTGAAATTCCACACCACTAGTGCAGGACTCTTACATGTTGCTGAGGCTTTTTTGAGCAGAGTATCAGAAATGCCTCACTCCTGCCTGAAAAATGTCAGCTTCACCCCAATCTGCAGAGCCAGCAGAGCTCAGGCAACAGAACCCAGGAGCCTTGAATTCACAGGGCCCCGGTGCTGGCACAGATGCAAAAAAAAAAGCCTCTTTCAATAGGTGGGAAATGGGAGAAATTGAAGGAATCTGGGTGGCAGACACACCCAATATATCAACATATCGACAAAGTCAGCAAAACCAAATTGTTTCTATAAAACCCCATTGGTGACTGGATGGTTAAAATCATTCTCAGCTGGGCTCCTGGACTGTCGGATGACAGAGGAAAACAGGATGTTGTGTTGGCACTCAACATCTGGATGCAGAACGGGGAACCCTCTGAAGATGGTTTGTGGGAAAGCCTGAGCACCACCCCCTCCGGGGTTTAATGTCCACGTGTTCCTGCAAAAATGCAGACAAACAAAAGTGCAGCCAGGTGAATTTCCAGCTGAAGTCTCCAAGCACAAATGGAGAGCCCAGACAGGGCTGCACTGGTGTTTGCATGGCATGCTAACGAAAAAATGAGATTTCTATAACACGCAGGGCAAGAGCTGTCAGAGCTGAGATTTACGATTGCAAAGCCCATTTTCCCCTCTCTTAAGACACTAAGCATGCTGCTATTTCGAGCAAGTATCCCAAAGATAATGCTTTTTGTTCCAGCCTGTTTTACTTCTCCTAATGAAAGCGAGATCGGTTTGTTGCTCAGTTGAGCAAACCCTGATATCTTTTCCACTGGGGACTCGCTTAAATACATTCAGCAACCCAACCCATGGTGGAAAGATGCTTCCAAAGTGAATGATTTCTAAGAGCAGCAAGGAAGGGAACGAAAGGAAATGGAGATGATGGGTGGAACAGCTCAGCAGACAGCCCCGGCGAGGATGCCCAGGGGATCGGTGGAGGGACGATCGGGTGGAAGGAGGAGCGGTGATTCTGGCTGCGGACATCACCGCATTGGGGAGCCGCGGTGACAGGCGGCAATGACCAGGAGCAGCCGATGTCTCTCTCCCGAGAGGGAAATGACCTCCCCCATGCCGGGCTGAGTGTTTCCGACGTGGGAAGAGCTCCCCCAGGCTGCCGCGGGGTGCGGGCGGTGCCGGGGCCGCCCCGGGGCAGCGCAGCCTGGGGCAAACCTGCGGCACAGGGACAGGGACAGGGACAGCTCTGCCAGCCCTGGGAACCCTCGCTGGCTGCTGAAGGCACCGTGCCGGCGGAGCGGTTTGACTTCTCCCTGTCTCCATGGGGTTTCTTTAAACCTGCCAGGCATCCGCTGCTCCTCCCAGCCCCGTGATCCTCTCTCTCCTTCTGCCTGCTTGGGTGTTTGCCATTTCTGCTTTTCAGTCCCAATTCCCCAGCCCTCTCCCTTCCCTCTTCAGATCCCCCCCGTTGCCATCCCGGTCTCCCCCTGTATGTCGTGTTTTTCAAGAGAAAACAATGAGTAATTCAGACACAAAAATCTATACATCTACTGGATTAAATAAATACCAGGTCGTGTTTGACTCAGTGTAGAAAAAATGTATATATATCCTGAACTTTCTGTCTCTTTAATATGGTATCCTAGGCAACCTGGATTTTCATGTTGGAGATACAACTATCCCAGCTTTTCTTCTTTTAATATAAAGATTAACCTTTGCACATCATCTGAGATTTTAAGAAAGTTCATAACCTGATTATGCCGAAACACCATGAATTATTCATTTGTCTGCTAGTAAGTGAGATCAGATTTAATTACATTTGAGGGACATCTTTTATAGAATTAAATGTTGAAATCTTCATTTGCCTTCGTTGCACCTTTAAACACAACCTACACTGGGCTTTAAATGTACATATGTACACATGGCATTAGTTTAAAAGTTAAATTAAAAATATACCAATGCCTCCACAGGTAAACAACAGACCAAAAACTAAACAACAGACCTATTTATTTAAGTTGTTTGTATGTTAAACCAAACACAATTTCATCCCCATTATTGCAAAATTAAACCAACAATAAATTAATACTACATTATCCAGAATGTGGCTGTGAGTCATATAAAATATTTATGTACTCTGTGAGATCAGTTTCTTAAACGGTTATAGGCAGATGTCAGCCACCAAAAAATGTGTATCAATCACAAAGTAACAGCCACTTGTCATATTTGGCATGCCTTAAATCAGATTCAAAAGAGAGAGTTTGACTGTAATCAATATTAGTTGTCTGTGTAAGCACTTTGCAGAACACTCACTCTGAAACACTGATGAAAAGCATCCTACAAAAGCTATAATAACAATAATATAAACGCTTCTACCCTTTCAAAAGAAATCCATTGCCAAAACCTAAGATACACTCCAGTTTTCTCCCCACCAAAACTTACTTTGACTGACACACCCCTGCATTGATTTAAATTCATACACATGTGTAACCTGGAAGATTTTGATGAAGCCATTCCCCAGTAAAACTGGAACCATATCAAAGTTAAGTCATCCCATCATTTCTCTGTATCGAGGGCTTTAATTTTGGGGTTTATTTTATTTGGAACTGCTGATGCAGTTCCAAATAAAATAAAATTATGAACATTTCCTGACAGCGAGCACTCTTGTTTGTAGGGCCTGATGTACAGCCTGGCTCTCTTGACAGCCAAATGAGATGCAGCCACAGTCACCTTATCTCTGACCCCCACAGCCTGAGATGAGACTTGGCAGGGGAAGAATTTGCACTGCCTCCGTTTTTCTGCCTAAAAGTTGATGACACTGATTTTTTTCATATAAAATTTCAAGATCTACTGAGAACAGCCCTATATAAAAGGCTGTCATTCTTCTTAAATGCTTAGTGTAATTCCAAAGCCAAAAGTGAGATGTTGCTTTTTAGGCTTGTATTTCCTGGTGGTTTGATTTTGTTGGGGTTTTCCTGGGTTTTTTTGCTTTGTTTTGCTTTGGTTTTTGTAAATGGAAATAAGCATATCTTGTGTATATGTGTACTGTGTTTTTATGCCCAGGTTTTGGTAGCAGGGGGGCTACAGGGGGGGCATGTGTGGGATCCAGGCAGGGTCAACCCACAAAAATCTGAAACTGTCCCTGGATGTTGGCCTTTTGCAAGGCTCATGGAAAGGATTAGGAGAGCAAGCTAAGCACCCCATTCCTTCAAACATCACCCCTTCAAAGCCTGCAGCTTAGTCTAAATTTACAACTGCACTTTCAAGAATTCATTTGACTGAGAATCAAATCCAACATTTGGTGACATATAAAGGACAAGGCTTCCCAAACCTCTGTTTAAAGCCAGCAGCAGACCTCTGAAGGTGGCTGCCATAACCAGTGTGGACGCACAAATCACCAGTCGTGGGTTTATCCCCGAGTTTCAATGTGTGTGGCTGTGAAACCAGAACAGACCCTGAAAATTGCTCCCCTTCTCCTACTCAGAATCTTTTTAAACCCACAAAGCTTTCCATGTAAAGTAATTTGCAAGTCTACCCTGGTGTTATTTTCCTGTGAGATGCCTTCTTGTGGTTTGTTTCCCATTGCAAGGCAACTAAATGGATAACATTATATTTTAAGACTTTAATATACAACATTTTATTGTTTAGTGAAATATTAATGAGTCCTCAATGTATCCTTATGTAACAGCTGTAGGTGCCTAAACTGCCTGCTTACTTCAAAACTGCTGCATAAATTTAGGTTTTCTGTTCCTTTTCTAAATGCATCATTTTCTGATGGGAACTCCTTGCCTACAAAAAATAAAAAGACTCTATGGACAATTGTCTTCACATTGCAGCACTGAGCACAGGGGTCCTTGAGCCCAAAGTCCTGCAGCACTTCCTAGGAGAATTTAAGGATGCTGAAGGATTAACCTGACTCCTGCAGCACCCCAATAAACACTCTGTTCCCTCTCTTCACAAATCATGATATTGCATTGTACAAACACGTTCTTTCAGAAGCCACAGCTCAAACATGCATTTACCAGGCACTCCAGCACCAAATTTAGCACAAGCTAAAATCCCAGTGGTGCTTGTATTTGTGTCAATATGAAGCCTCAATGGGACTTTAAATTTGTGCTGAAAGCTAAATCCGTAGTGGGCCTGGGTGATTTGAGACAGACATGGGCACTGATGAGCCCTCCTGAGCTTTTCCCTGCTGGCATCAGGGGGAGGGAAGGAAGGCACCTGTGAAAGAATTGTGTGATTAGAGCCAGAACATGCAGCACAGCAAGAGTTTCACTCTGGCTTGGGGCTTGTTTTTTTCTTACTAAGAGCAGGTAAGTTTTTTCCACATGGAAGGATTTGAATTTTCAAATTTATCTGTTCAAGAAGGCTCTCAGTTTTCTTGGTGTCTCATTTCCACTCCTTCCTTATTCTCAACCCCAAGGTGAATTATTTTTCAGTGCAAGAAACACACATGACACTAATTTCACACGAGTTTTGTGAGATTTTTGAAGGTAAGGAGCATAAAATCTGTTAACCACCCTGTGACAAAAAAGACTAAAAAACAGCTACAAGGGACCCTCCTAGGTGCTGCTTCCATATTCCAGAGGCGCAGTACCTCTGAGATCTTTCATTTGGCTTCTTCCACTAAGATAAGCTAAAATAGAGACATTTCTTGCCTCCTTGCAGGGGCAGTTTTCTGCTGTGAGCAGCCAGCACGCTCCTTCGGGCTCCCTGTGCAAAGGATGCTCTGGTTCTGCGTGTCCTTACCACTGTAACCTTAAAATGTGTACAACAAGGAGCACAGGGGACAGTCCTTCAAACTCGGTGTCTGCTTGGTGAAGACCTACTCTCCTGATTTTAAAGCGTGGAGTTGTTACCCTGGGAGTGTTTGACACCTTGAAAAGGCAAACAGTTTATGGATGTCACCTGAAAATGGACTAAAAAATATAAAATAGGAGGCTCTAGCCACCATGATTTGTTCAAGATCATGCAGCCAGAACTAGTAAAGACTGTCTCTTCTTCAAAAACATGCTTGATTTGGAGAAATTCAAGTATTTGAAAGCACTTACCTGAGCTGAGAGCAGCAAATTACATCTAAAAATGTGCTTTTATGAGCGCATCCAGCTCCCACAAAAATCAATATGATCCTGCCCATGTTTAGCTCAGAGCCTGGAAGACAGATTACCTTCCTGGGAGTGATCCTTCACAGCAGAGCTGCCTGAGCAAAGAAAAGGGAGAAATTATTTCCCCATCAGACATTTTCCCTGGGCCAAATGCTCTGAGGTGCCCTCTGCCACACAGGCACAGCACAACTGCCCTGTTTTCCAAAAACTTCATGGAGGTCTGTGTGCTGCAGGTTAGCATTCGCCCTGATCCTGAAAAGTGTGTCTTCCTTCTCTAAAAATATGAAAAGTCAAGAAAGAGATTTTAAAAAAAAAGTATATGTATATATATATGTATATATATACACACACTATATATATATATATATATATATAAAAACCTAGCATTTAGACAGAAAAAATAGCAGGAACTTAAAGCCATTTCAGATTTCATGGATAAGAAGAATGAAGGTGAGGCACAGCCATTCTCCTTCGACTTTTGCCCTCCCCTCTGAGCCGGTGCTAATTTTTTCTGCAAACACTGTTATTCTGTCTATCCCAGCAAGGCGCAATGCTAAGCTCCTCACTGTTTCTAGAATTAGCAGAGCTCATTGAAGTCACCTGGAGTTAATGCTGGTGATTTTTAATCCCCTCTGATCTATTTCAGAAGCGCTGGTTATGGCGGTGTGAAAGTCACTCGCGCTCTGATTCACTTTTGTTGTGTTTCCCCTGTAGACAGGCAGGAGCCCTGCTGGGGAGAGACCTGGGATGAACTCGGAGATCCTATTGCGAGTGGCAATCCTGGATTTTAGCAGGGCTGAACCTCCACTCAGGATCTTCAGAAGGCACCTTTCAGGATGGCAAACCCTCTGCAGAGTTTGGAGGCTCGAGCTGAGCCCCTCCACGGAACTGGGCACGTTCCTTGCTTCAGTCCCTCCCTGTCTACACCTGTTTCTTCCATGAAATCTCACTTTGTTTTGCATGATGCAGTTTGATTCCCACAGTAAGGGCCCTGCCAGCCTGTCTCTTTGAGGATTATTTTATTGTCACTTGCCAGGACTTGGCTTTGGAGCGATCACAATGAAGACATTGGAGACAGCAAATGAGAAAATAGTGATGATTGTGTTTCAATTCAAAAACCTGGTCTGGCCCCAAAGGAGCTGTGCCTCCCCACAGCTGACACAAACCGCCTTTTGCAGGACAGCAGGTGAAGAGTGAAAAAAAAAACTCAGTATGATCACAAGGATTGAAAACAGAGTCAGGTGGAGAGGTGGAATTGCTCAAAGAGGTTTCAATAGAAAGAGATTTTGCATTTTGTTGGCTTCATAAGCTTGATATCCATTCTTTGTGACACTGGACCAGGAGTTTTATTCACACCTGCTGCCAATGCCTGTTATGCACGTTAGTTTTGGTTGCCTGTGGGAGGGTGTCTTGTTCATGTTGCTTAGTTTCTGCAGTGCTTCTGCCTGGAAGCATTTTGTTGGAAATTCAGCTTCTAAAAGCCAAACAACCTGGAAAGGTCAATCCAACGCTGGGGATGGAGACATGGATCCAAAAAGTGCAGTGGAACAATGCAGAATTTCCCCCTACCTTAAGGCATATTTAAATACCTTGAAGGGGATGTTGCTTAAAGTGAGTATTTGGGGGTTTTCCATCTCTCCAAATGTGTGTACCAACTCGCTGGCCGGGAAGAATATACAGAGGAAAACGTATCAATGACAACCAGGGCAATTTACATCTTCCCTGACACCATTAAATGTATAGAAAATGTTTCTGGGGATTTCCTCCAATGCAGTCCCAGAAAGGGAAGTTCAATTTATTCAGCCTGTTGAAAAGGAGGCTGAGAGATGACTCAATCTTTGTATGTAAGTAATTACATACAAAGCCATATCTGATAGCAAAGGATTTCTTAACCTCACAAAGAGCCAGCAAAACCACGTGGCTGGAATATGGACAGAACTGCACCAATTCAACCTTGAAATAAAACTCCTGTCATTAGTGGTGTAATAGCAATTAGAGATTGGGAGAGAGTATAAGGGGAAGTTTTAGAGTCATTCACTGGGACATTAGGACAAGATTCTCCTAATCTTCAATTAAAATATCTTCATTAATGACAGAGGCAGTGAGATCGAATGTTTTAGCACATTTGTACCAATAAAAATGAGATTTCTTATGGTAGTCTCTAAAAAGCACTAAACCCTGTTGCCCTTTCTTAGTTTTGATGTTGTTTTCAAACAAAAAGACAGCAGCTTCCCAAAAGTAAATCTTGGCTCCAGACTCCTACCCTAATGACCTGCATTCAGCTTTATTCATTGCTTCTACAAAACAACTTCATTCAGCCATAATTGCAGTCAAAAAACATGAATAAAGGTTTTTTGAAGTGGTGTTTGCATCACTCAGTTCAATCCTAATATTCAGATGCTTTACAGTACCTTTTGTGTTCTAAAATTAAAGTCTTACTTTGGACTGCAGCAGAATTCAACTTCTTGGGAAATTCTTCCACTGCACACTTGCTATTTCCTATCATAATATGAAATAAGTCTTTGAAGACAACTGCATATACATCAAGTCCCTATCAGTTCTTTTAAGGCAGGAAAGAGGCTGGGGTTTGCACTGAAACTTTTAGATCTGTTACCAAACTTTAAGTGGTGTACACCTCACAAGTTACACTAAATACCAAGGTAAGAGATACACCCTTTTGCCTTTCCTGTAAAAACACAGCCTCCTCCTCCTAAAAAAGCCCAGATTTGAGAAGAAAATTAACTCTTCCTTTACAATTACGATGGTGAGGAAACTAGCAGCTGCCTGAAGACAGCATCTCCTTGAAGCAAAATTCTTTAACTTTACAATATTGCAGCGGTTCAAGGAAAAAGCTTTTCTAAAAAAAGAAACAAAACAAAACAACTTATTTCATTATGTCACCTTTTATTCCCATATAGGTGAAATAATGGTGGTTTCTGTTATATGATGAAGAGGATATTCAATGTTCCAGGGGCACATGTCAGCTGGAGGTGTGAACACCAGCTCTTGAACCTGTCAGCATGAGCACTCCACTTTTAATTTCCCATGCTCAGCCGTGTGATGAGCTTAGCCCAAGTTCTTAGTCCTGTTGGAGTGGGAAAAGCCATATCTCAGCAGAGCAGCTGGCCTCCCCACCTGCTGTTGGTTGAGAGAATGAAAAAGGGAAAACTTGTGACTTATTCTTCCCCTCCCTCTCTGCTAACTCTCTTCGTGTTTGGTTACTGAGCCCCCTGTGCAAGGACAGAGCTGCTCACTGGCTGTAGTTTCGGTAAGACTACCAAGGATGCTTCCCAAAAACCTGGACAGTTCAGCTCCCCATCACATCCTTGCTTCTCCTCAAACACATTCCTTCAAAAATATTAATGACAGGCTCGCTGTCACAGAGGTAGGAAACTTGGATACACATAAAAACAGTGAAAGAAGGTAATCATACTTTTCATATGTAAAGTTTCAAATGGCAAAGGAAACAAAGAAAGAACTCTAATTAAATTTCCCCAGGCAACCTCCTTTGTCATTCCAAAAAAGTTAGGCCAATTAATATTAAATATAATATTCCAAAGAAATTCTAATAGCATTAACACAGTTTTATCATCCTTCAAAGAAGAATTTTGTTAGAAATGAGTCAGTATGGAAGACATTTGAGCACAAATTTTCAAGAACAATACATAAATTGTACCATAAATTCTATACATTAAGTCTGCTTTTCTGGAGGGTGGCATTGGAAGACAAAGAGCCATTGAGGTTTTTTTCTTGGCTGACCTCATTTTGATTATAGAATTGACAATAAGCTGTAAATATTTATTATGATCATTTCTGCTGTTTGCATTTTCATTGCTATCAAGTGCTAAGCTAGCAGGGTGGACACTTTGTTATAAGTACAAATCAAATTTCCTAACCAGTAAACAAAGTCAGTGGGATATTGTCTAGAAAATGTAATCAAATAATACTCATTATCATCTCCTACCTTTTCCAAGAGGCTGAACAAATCACATTAGGAAGGCGCAGGGCTAATTTACGTTCACCATGCCTGGCTTTTCCCACCTGAACTCCTCCACCCAGGTCCCAGAGTGAGTCCCAGCTCCCCATGGGTATCAAAGGCAGTCACTGAAAAGCAAGACCATGTCACCATCTCCTGGTTTCTTCCCTCATTCAAGCCTGGAGCTGTACAGGGAATGCAGGTTGATGTGTGTGCTCACAGCATCACCTTGTCACAGGTGCTGGGGATCGTGTGACAGCAGCTCAGGGACTTTCTGCAGCATTCAACATGAGGCACACGCAGAACTTGGGAGTGGACACACCATCTCATACCCAAAAATACCTCCTTTAAATGTGGCATGCATGAAATAAACACCACAATCAGCAAAATGCATTCAAATATCATTTTCTTCTGCAAGGGTAACTGTTTCTGCTCCCTGGTTTCTGGATAATTACTATTGACTATTTGATGTTCTGTTGCTATTGTGTAGGAGCACTAAAAGCTATTTCCTGCTTAAATTCTGGAAATTGGGACATACAGAGGGGTTCTTGCTACTTGTACCACTCACCAAAGGGACTGCTGAGTGGTACAAGTGTTCAGTGTTCTGGTCCTGGCCTGAAAGGTTTTCCTGCACACCTGGAGGGAGACCCTCCCAGCTCATTAACTCCAAAATAAAGTTAAGGGCATCCTTATCCACAAGGTAAATCCTACACAGCCAAACACTCCTCTAAAATTTTGACATTTCACACAATAGCACAAAGATAAGAAAGGAAACAATACACAGACAGCTTTGCTGTTTTTTCACAAATCCTTGCCCGATTTATATCCTAAGGACAGCAAAGCATCAAAGACAATTCTAAAGTCAGCCTGACAGTATCACCCTTGCTCATGCAATCAGATATTCCTCTGTTTCTTTTTGAAAGGACGTTAGGCTGGGAGAAAGAGTACCTGCTTTCAAAGGCAAATGCCTCAGCCGCAGAGAGCAACCTCCTCTGCAGCAGTTTGCTATCCCACCTCCAATTCCAAGCTCTCCTGCTACCTTGGAGGCACTTCTGGAGAAGGAAAAGAGAGGGGGGAAAAAAGTCAGATGAAGTATATTTTTCTTTTGGGTTGTTTTTTTTTAAATACAGATTTAACAAGCGTTTCAAACTCGTTGCGCCAGAGAGTGCATTTGTACATATTCAGGAATTGGTCTAACTTCCATTTCAAATCTTTAGAGTGTGTGAGGAACTTTGAATGATGGCTTAATTGGATAAGTGGGGAATGCAGTGGCTATGAGCAACTGTTATGGCATTATGCAGGATAAAAAGCCATGTCATTCCTGCCTAGATCTATATACATTCCTGAATTTCCTTCTACATGGGAAACTAAACATGTTAAGTGCAAAAAATAATAAAAAAAAAATCAATAATTTTGCTTTTTTCCAAGAGATTTGTGTCAAAAGTTAACTTTTGCACGATGTAGTGTGGTTTTTAAAAATTGTTTCTTTTTTCAACATTAAGGAACTTCATATTTGAGTGCAGCCAGAAGAAAATTCTTTTTAAACAATGACCAAAAAATATACAGGGGAGAGACCCCAAAGGCCAGCTCTCTTTCTCTCTTTAAGTAAATGGTGGTTTTGCTGTGTAACTCATAAACTATAAAGATAAACTCAAACTCTAATAAACATTTTTAGAAGTTACTTTCAGCTAAAAAATGTTTTATTGAAACACATTTCAATGGTATCTGAAATATAAATCAATACTTAAAAGTAAGTAAATCTTAAAATCCTGCAGTTTTCATGTAACTGAGTAATAATTTTAATGATATTATGAAGCTTGAATTATTTTGGTAACAGCTCAAAAATGTGGAAGTCTAAGCCTCTTTTCATGGACAGTAAAAATCAGAAGAAAATACAAATACTCCATAATTTTAAATACAAGTTTATAGGGCCTGGTTAAGAGCTACACATCACCGCACACACTTATTTCTATGTGAGAAAATATCAAAATCAGACTGGTATTTTTGCCCTGTTGTTTTGTCTCACACAATGTCTAATTGAACCCATTTTCTTCCCTCCTAACCCTTGTTTACTTTCATCTCCTGTATCTTCAGACCTCTTTCTGTGCATTTGAAGTTATTCTTTTTGCTCAGCAAAATTTGGGGACTAATACAAGATGTTCAGTGTAAAAATAGAGAAAAGATGTTTTTCTCCAGGGTGGTAATAAACAATTTTTCATAATGGTTTTCTTTCTACACAGAGGGAAGCAATTAGGTTTGCTGAATTTAGCCTTCACCCACTCACTTCTTTATTTCAGATTTTTAATAACCCTCACTAAACCAAATCACGGTAATTAATTACCACGTACCATCCTTTGAAAGCACATCTTGAAGTAGCCAGGCAAGAGTTTTGGAGATTAGCAGACCTTATTTAAACGAGAAACACAGCATTATGTGCTTAGCAGGTGCCCTGCTCAGTAAATTCACTGGATTAGAGCCACCTGACAGCAGATAAGGCAGCTGATCCTCGTTCCTCTCGTGTGCTTCAACTGCGTTACTTAGGAATCACCCAAATAAACTTCTCGTGTTACAAGGAGTATCCTGAATTAATCCAAAGTAGGGGGATTGTGTGTTTCAGGAGTGTATTTATTCAATCAAAACCCTAGAAACCTAAGGACAGACAACACCGTGCCCAGCTGCTTAGATTTCACCTTCAAAGTGTGCCACGTGAAATATCAAATACATCTCAAATGCAGGGGCTACCCTAATACTGGGAACTGGTTTAGGATTTACATCCAGCTGTGCCAGCTCTGGCTTCGTGCACAGCGTGGCACACAAAGAAAGTCAGTCAGTGCTTCTCAGTAACTTACCCTTCCTGAATGGAATCTGACTAATTAAGAGTCAATTTGATTCAATTACAGCATCAAGCCAAGCTCCCAGAAGACAGAGATGAGGCTGATAAGGCCTTTTGAAAGCACAAAATCTAGACTGCAATTATGCTCTACAAGGCTCCTCTTCGAAGAGCTGAGCTTCCCAGAGGAGGTGCCAGCAAGGTGGCTTGGCTCCTGCAGGCAGCCCCAGCCCCACACAACATCCAGGGGCTAAAAGCATAACTCTGACACCAGCACCAGCAACTCCAGATTACTGCAAACCTCACTAAATATTATTAATTATCTCTGAGTCATTGTGGAACAGCTACATTCTACTTTTTTCTCATGAGTGAGAATGCTTTCAGTATATTATTATTCAGTAATATTCTTATAACAAACTGTGCTTCGGCACTGATTTACGTCTCTGACTGGCTGTGCAAATTACACTGCACACAGAGGCTCCGGTGCCTCTAACATCCTGTATTCCATTATTCTGAGTAGCAAAGCAATAAATGTATTTTAATTAGAAACAGATACTTGATACAGCCCAGCAATCCCTTTTACAGTGATACCAAGTGCCGTGCATTTAGGTCCAGGCTTCCCTGGAGTTTCGAGGTGAGCGTGTGAGCTGCAGCCAAAATTCATATTTCCTTCTTCTGAACACTGAGATATTGAAGCAGAAAAATAATCCTACTCCACAACTTGCCCTTCTGACCTGCATCCTCCCCAGCTAACGAGGACTGGGGGAGAGACACTGGGTCCTCTGCTGCTCATTTATTGATGCTGCTCAGAAATTGCAAACTTCATATTGTTGGAAAAGTTACAAAGGCTGTCTTTGATTTAAAGACATTTGTGGCACTGACAACTTTTCCAGCCCATCTTTCGTTCCTGAAGAGTTGAAGGAAAAATGCTGCTCTCAATATCTGCTGCATCCTGACCTCATCAGCCTGGGAAGAGTTCTCAGTCTGACACAGTTTCAAGAATAGCTCAGCCAAAGATTCTCTTTTTTCTAAGAGTTAAGATCAAGCATCACCTCATTATTTTGCAGTTTTAAACATAAAACTGCATCTGATGATAAATCAGTGGAAGTCTAAAAACCCAAGCTAAATGAATGATGACCATTACCAAGGGGGGGAAGCTTTCTTAAGTGCTGCAGCTTTGCATGCTGAGCAGCAACAAAAAAATGTGTAATTCAAAATTATCCTCACATTCCTGAGCTGCTCCTTTCTCCAGGATTGTTTTTATTTTTTCAGTGTATCCTTAAAATAAATATTTTTCCCTTAAGAAATCCCAGAGAACTGACAGAGCCCTTTTTTCCCCCACACATTACAAACAGAAATCAGAAAAAAATGCAGTATATTCACTACTCTAAATATAACCTGAAAAAATGATGGTGGAACAAATTAGACAAATTTAATTTCATTTTTCACATTTTCTCATTTACCTAATAAACAGAAATGGAACTCAAATTAGCTTATTAGAACCACTAAGCCAATATATTTCTGTTCTGGAAATAGGCTGTATGCCTCAGTTATGACGAGTTATTAAACAGAAACCTTTCTGAAAAAAAAATCTCTTAACAGATTCCCTTCCGAAACATAACAAATGAACTCATAAATAGACACAATATTCATAATACTTAAAGAATTATTGCTAGTGTAGTCTCAATACATCCTTTTAACTGATTTCAACTCCATTAGCATTTAGACTGCCTTACAGCTGGCAGGATAGGGCAGGAAAAAATCACCTAATAATGGAAAAACTACACATAATATCATTCAGAATGCAGCATTACGTGAAAATTAGGCGGTAGACTCAAAGGTTACCTGCCACAAAGTCTGGGGAAGGAATTTCATCCAACATCCATGTTGGAGCAGGCCCTTTGCAATGCTTGTGTGCCCATTTTCAGCACCTTCAAGCCCAACAGGTAAAAATAAATCATTCTCATTAAGGCCATATAATTAAAGGATTCAGTGGACAACTCTTTTTTTTCCCCACCAAATTCTCACTGCAACAATCATAATTCTTTTGGTTTTGACTCCCCTTCTCAAAAGCAAAACTAATTTGTCCTAAATGATCATGCAGTGCTGCTTACCATGATACTTGTGGTCTGGTCTAAAAATCAAACACATACTCCCTGACTTTACTGAATTTCACGTCAAACAAATCCTTTGCAACATTGCTTAGAGACAGGAAAAAATATTTCCGGTTCTGAGATGAAAATTAAGGTGCAGCCAGTGATTAGGCAAAAGACAAGCACATTTCCCTCCCTTCAGGAGGCACAGCAGCAGAAATCACAGATGAACTTATCAGTACCTGATTTTTATCCTCAGAATTGAGGCACTTTATTTTAAAAACACTCATTATGCCCACAAACGTGGAAATTACCACAATAAGAGGACGCAATCACTTGTGCAAAGCAGTTGAAATTAGTGTTAAACTTACCATCTGAAGATGTTTAGGAAGTGCTTAGAACATCATTATCTCTTTGTGTTCATAAGAAAATGCTGTTTCTCTTATTAATTAGAATTTAATCAGATGGGTATAAAAGGTAGGAACTTTCTTAGGCCTGGGAAGTAATGGTCTGAATATGTGGTAACAATTTAGGTCACACAGACCTTGCCAATGCAAACTCCAGGTAACAAGGAGTTTTAGTTCTGATTTGCACCCTAGGTGGTGAGCACAGAATCATAGAAAAGATTCCTTTTTTGCCTTCATATTAAAGAGGATGTGTAAAACATGCATGCTCATACAAATGAAGATATAAATCAATATATAAAAAACACCTGCAAATCGTCAGGTCCCCAAAAAAACAATCGCTGGAAAGAAGAGGAAACCCTTAAAAATCACAAAATCGTTAGGGTTGGGAAAATAAAAAAACAACCCTACTACTAGAAGTGTTTATACTTAAAAACAATAAAATTCAAAGTACTGGCAGCCAAAGCAAGAAGCAAGGAATTCACCAGACACAGTCTGAGAGGAAAGTGAAGAACCATCTGCTTGGAAGTCTTTTAACTCCAAGAAGTCTCCAGGTACCAAAGAAGGCTTAGGTTTCACTGCAAGATCAACAAAGAATTAAAACAAAATACAAGTGTATCAGTAACTGTCCAGAAATCGCCTGAAGTTAAGGGCTCCTGATGCAACATTTCTCCAGTTTTGCTCCCAGGAGCATCTCCTGCTGACAGCCAGAGTTGCTGCAGGTGCTCTAGCAAAGCTGCTCACTAGCACAGGCTGTTGTCAAACACTTCCAAACCCAAGGACCAATTAACAGTGGGGAGAAAATGACAATAAGAAGAAACCATGTCATTTTACCCAGCGGTTTGTCCAAACGTGCCTCGCGTAATACAAGGAGCATCAACAGCTGTGGGGGCTTGACAGACTCCCCTTCCTACATCCATTGAAGCTCTCATGGACCTAGGAAAGATTAAAGAGGGATTAAAGATTAAATCTTGCAGCTGAGGGAAGGGATCATTCTCATTGGATAAGACTTCTCCTAGACACTGCAGGCTTTCCCAGAGAGACCAATAAAGATGAAGGTACCTCATGACATCATAAAACAAGATGCTGCAAAGTTCAATGTGCCCTGCACCCCTCAAGGAGACAAATTAGGGGTAAAGGAAGTAAAACTGCTCCTACAGGCTCTCTCTTCACTTATTGTGAATCTAGTATAGCAACACCTAAAGCGCCTAAATGTATTCCATGTATTCCACTTCATTACAGAAAAGGCTGTTCAATATTTCTGTAAAAGGTTATTATAGGTGAGAACACAGGTGTGGAACAAAATCTCGCAAAGTATTATTACATGGTGTAATATCCCACAGTAAATAGTTTTATTCTCTTTGAGAATTAGATAAGATGAGGCAAACTGAAGCCAGTGGTCCCAAGAAACGAGCAGCACAACTTCAGGAAAATGCCCATGCTAAGCGACACCTCAGGAGACTCCAGCAAGGGTAGAAATAAATTCTCTTTGAAAGAGGATTTTGACAATCAAATCAGTCTGGAAAAGCAGAAACAAACTGAATTTAGCGCATCCTGTGCAATAACCTGTTGGACCTGCTCATGTCTAAAATTTAAGGTAACTTTAGGGTTGAACTTAATAAGAAAGTATCAAGTATCGATGGTTGGGGGTGACAGATTGCTGTGGGTAACCCAAAATGTTTCTGTATTCTCTTTGTGCCCAAAATTATTACTGTCTCTTTAAGATCCAGCAGGACACAGCTTCATATATCTATTTTATATATGTGACATATATTTATAAAGATGGCATATGCATATATATACACTTTAAAGTGGCACTTTTATAGTCCCACTTCAATTTTTTTTATTTAGTATATATAGATATACACACATATATATATATGCATCTTCCAAAAAGATCTGGCTTGAAGGAAAAAAGTTGGCAACACTCAAGCCAATCATGAAGAGAAATGCTGTGTGAAGCCTGGTTGCTGTGAGGACTCAGGATACCTTCCCTTCAGTAATCCAAGCTGATTTGACAAAGGCACAGCACATTTCCTGAATACAAAGAGCTGCTGCAATTTCTCCAGTGTCTCTGGATTTCCCCATCAGGAACACAGTTTTCAGCTTATTAAAACTAATCCTCTGTCAACCCACACTCATGAACTAAACCTCCACTTTACCCAGATACTGGTGAAGAAAGAAAACTGAATAAAGCAAATCTGATGACCAGACTGATGAGCTGGAGATGAAATCCATCATCATACAAATAACGCCATGGCTCAAAAGGTCTTCATCAGCATCTCATGTACATTCTGAATTGGGGACCAGGAGCAGAACCTGTCCAGGACTGGGTGGAATGAAGGTCAGGATTTCTGTGTTCTTCCCTATTTCTCCTGTATTGAGGAGCCACCAGTCTCTCATTTTTGGCCTCCATAGGAAGCATCCTATAGCTGGTCCAAAGTGAGGTTGTGGTTTGGTATAAAATAGACTTAACAGGAGCAGCACAGAGGGGACAGTGGATGAACCTCAGAGCTCAAACAGTACATTTCAGAGATGTACAATTACTGGAGATGGCTGAAAATGATTGTGTTACACCAATGTAGCAGAGCAGAAAGATGCAAACAAATGATGCCCCAGATTCCTGCCTCATGAACATTTAGAGACAAGCAGATAATCAACCTACAGATTCCCCCTCAGAGCTCTTCAGATTACAGGTCAATGTATTTTATACCTTATTTACAACAGCATGGCAACACCATTATGGTGCATTTAATTAATCTCCTATGGCACTTCCGCCTGGTAATGCTGGGCACGCTGCCAACGGTGTAGGAACATCCAGTTCTTACATGAGACATCCTTTACTCCGCTTGGTTTGCTCCAAAGAAAAAACCTCACAGATACAACTCGAGCTTCCAGCTGTTTCCCTTTTTCCTTGCTCCCCATTTCCCCACTGGGACCTCAAAAGGATTCATGCCTGCCCAAACAGGCAAGATTTTTTCCCTCTCAGCATCTTCTATTTTATTTTTACATCCTTCTATATGTTTCCAAAACCAACACAAAGCACACTTTGCAAGCTGGGCTGGAAATTGAGCGTATACAAGAGCCCCAAGGGGATGGGTCCACTTTTCACCATATGTACAATGGACATAAATAAATAGACATAAATAAAATGGAGAGAGGAGCAGGAGTTGATCAGCTTGCTCACGGGGAAAGAAGGGATCTTGGAAGGCAAGATAAAATGTGCTCAAAAGCAGTGCATCTGGCATCTTCCTTAGGAGGCACGAGGCATAAACAGGAATTAAACATATTCTGTGTTTATCTTTCCAAACACAACTATTTCAAGTAGGAAATAACTGAAAAAATAATTGTTGACTGACCTGGCATTGCTATGCAAAATCTTTCTGCCTTTTCTGGTGCAGATTGGAGGATCACCAACATAGGTACCCACATCAGGAGCAGCACAGCTTCTCCCAGCCTGAGATCCTATTCACCCTGAGAAGTTCCTGGAGCCGGCATGGATAAGAAAACAAGTGAAAACATCAACACAAAGCACATTTTGAACACCAAAGCAGACAGCAGCAAGCAAGATTTGAAATTGAAGATTTGGAGAGGTTGTAGCCAAAACTTCTGGACTAATTTGAAATCCTTTCTCCTAAATCGTGTTGAACATAATCAGTTCCAGTTTTAATGTCAGCACTTTTATCTTTGCAAGAATGCACTATGCTGCTCTTCAATATGGTTTTCTTATCAGCATGTGGCTGCATATGACTCCATGGACTTCTCAACAATACTTTATATAAGGAAGAGACATTAGTCTGAATCTAAATACTCTGATCAATTTTCTTTATGGATTTTAGTCAGTAATACATCATATTTCACTGCAATTATTTGCAGGGACATTCTGGCCAGCTCAATATACTTTCACCAACAGAGCATCATGGAAAAAATTCAGTTTGTCCTACCATCAGAAATATTTCTAACCAGTTTTATAGAAGAACAACGTGGCTTTCCCCAAAACACATCTGGGGAAATGGAAATTTATTAATAAAATGTCTTGTTAGGTGTGTTAAAAATAGACTAATGTTAAACTAACAGAACATATAGGTGTCTTTCATCTCCGTCTTCTCCCCTGAAACACAGAAACAGTTTTGCTGCAGGCACACAAAAACTTCATGGTTGCAGTGGATACCTCAACTTATGAAGCCCCCTGGCTGTATGTCAATAAATTTCCTAAAACTTAAAGTTTTCATTGTTATTCCTTTTAGTCCATAATAAACACCCCATAGCTCCACCCTCCCTCTCATTTCATCAAGTCCTCACTATGCATTAGCATATCATAAGCTATTCTAGCAGGCTCAGAGGGGGTTGTTCAGGTTTTTTAAGAACATTTATCAACTTCTTGGAAATTCTCCACGCTGGCCAAGAGTTCCTTGGCTAGGCATCACAAGGCTGCTGCCCACACTGCCCCACTTCCCAAAGCACACCAGGGAATGCTGCCTGGCTCATTGCTGTTTGTGCCTGCTTCAGGGACAGCAAACCTCAGCACTGCGAGACCATGACACAAAAATCAACTCTCCATAGAGAGAAATATTCCATCTGACTGCCCTTTTGAAGCATTATCCTGAAATGACAGCTTTTAGAATATGAATGCATTTTAGGATTGACAACAACTGCGTTTGCTCTTTGCATTCCTAACTTGTGTCCTCCTAACCCCAAACAAACAAAGAAAAGCAATTAGAGAAAACTTAATTGAAGCTATCACAAGACACAAATAAAAATGCATTGTACCACAAACAGTGTCTGGCTTCTGAGGAGCAAGGGCATCCCCAGAAACAAACTCATACCAGAATGAAACACATATTCGTAGCCTAATCCAAACTGCACAAGCAAAGGCAACTTCCTCTTCTAAAAGAGATGTTGTACACACATGTGTGAGTAGGACCGTGCTCTGGTTTCATTCAAAAGGCACCCACATGTTTTCACAGGCAGATATTTGTCAGTCCTAAGGAGCGATTATGATATTTGTAAGCATTGGACTCCTCTCAGGAAAATCCACCTCCTGCCTTGACACCCAGAGCACATCTATTGGCACTTCTGTACAAAACTGTAGTTTTGAAACTTGACAGAAATGCTCTAAAGCAAAGACAGCTCAGAGCCTGAGGCTTCCGAAAGGCAGCACAGACAATGCTGATGACACCACAGAGCTGTATGAGCTGCAGTAACAAAGGACTGCTCCTTCCCCTCACAGCTTCTCTGCAGGGCTGAGGGGTTTGCACAAATGGAATGCAGATCACTGGGTTAACATGCAAAAAAAAATTATATTGCACAGTTTTTGAACTCTGGAGAGTGCAAATACTTATACCAAATACACTCTTCCTTTGAAGAAACAGCAATGTCAATTACCACCAAAACTATAATTTTTCTTTAAGGAAGAAGACTTTCATAAAAACCACCTTAATCCACTGTAATGGTTTTCAATTTCTTAGGTTTTGCTGACACCAGGTGGCACAAAGGAAAATAGTCTCAAAGCAATAAACATCTCTGGTCCTGCTTCAGCAGCCACATCACACCTTACCCTCTCTGAGTCAAGATTTGCCATTTTTATTACTACAAAACCAATACAAAGTTTTAGAAGAAATGCCATAGAAGGTTTTTAGAGGTTAGTGACATCTACCATATGAATTGCTCATCCCCAAGTACTCCAATCTTTTGCATACAGTTGTGTTAGTGCAGAAGGATTAGTAAAAAGACACATATTTGCTCCATCCAGCCAGAGGTTTTTCAACCACCCATATAAAATGAGTTCCAGTTCTTAGCAGGAAAAAAATTCACCGTCATACCTCACCTGGCACTGGTCAACATCCACCAGATAACCTAAACACAAGAGGAAAAAACATTTTTTCATGAATAGCAAAGGACTCTCTTACACAAAGTCACGATCTCCTGTACACCAGTGTTTCAATATATTCATTAAAACCCATAATAATTTTTTGTCATGGAAATACAAGGAGCAACTCTAAAATATTGTGGGCATTATGTTAAACTCACAAAAACATATTCAGATACTGCTGGCTGCAAGCACTAAGCTATTTATTAAATCAGAGGAGCTCTTTGAAAGAAACCAGCAAGGAGAAATAAAATATTTGGACCATTCCCTGCTCCAGCCTGGCCTTTTGAAGTACTTGGCATTGATTGCCATTCCCAAGCAGCCCTTTAACACAGATTAGTAGGTTATTGATAACACAAGTGATGCAACCAGAGCTGCTGAGACCCCACCATGCTGTGGGCTCTCTCACGCCCCTGGCATCACTTCTCCACCAAGGCTGTGCTGCTCTGACCTCAGTCCCATTTACACCTGTGGCTCCCTAAAATACGCCACAGCAATGCATCATGTGATGCAGTTACAAGGCAAACAGGGTGGGGTTTTAGGTGGGTTTCTACCTGCTCCATCAGCCCTTCCATGCTGAGGGTGCGGATCCAAGGGCAGTCACAGCTCAGCATTTCCACGATCTATTTCCAGGGACCATTGTTACCAGCCCCTCAGGCTTCCACCTGGCTCCTCACCCCTTGAAAGAGCTCAGCTTTGAACCATTTATGCCAGGGTGAACAGGAGGCCAGTTTTCATGGGAAGGACTGGGATTCAGGCTAGCAAACCATGGACTGGGGAGAAGACAGGGTGCTCTCCTCTTTGGGCATTGGGAATAGAAGTACTGACAATAAAATTGAGGTTGGTATGAGAATGAATGTGTACTCCAGAACATGGAAATGTGACCTGCCTCCATTGTCTTTTCACAGCATCTGCTCTGATTCCTGCCAGGGTTCAGCCATCTCACTCCCACTGAGAACCAGATACGTGCAAAAGGTTTAGGAGCATCTTTTTAAATTTTCACCAAGCCTTCGCTGTCTGCAGTCCATAGCTACATGCAGCTGAGCTGATAGAGAAGCATTTCTAACCACTCAAGTGCAAGATCAATCAAGAAAGGGCATTTCTGAGACCAGTGGGACTGCTCAGGATGAAATGGCAGCCAGGGAAGAGCAGACACCTCGCACCAGTTGAAAACCTGGCTGCCCTTTGCTGGGCAGGTACTGAAAGGAAGAAACACTCTTAGTTAGATGGAGGGTGCTCCATAAGTGAACATCTCTGTAAATCAGAACATTTTTAATGAATTGTTCCCACTAGCTTCTGGTACTTAGTAGTCATGTTACTTTGGGTTGGATTCACTGTATTTACACTCCAAACTAAAATAGTCCATTTTTCCAAACAGCTTTGTAGAAACATCACTTATTCTGAGTGTTCTGTTCTTAAAATCCTACTTTTCAAACTAACATAGCCCATAAACTCAGTATCTGAATGGAGATGTTTGAAAAACACCTCCCAAACAGATTTTTAATGTTGTAATTCCTTTATTTTCTAGTAATTCACATTTTCATTGGCGGGGGGGTGTGTTCTGTTAAGAATTATTTTTTTTCTAAGAAATATCAAGCAGAGGAACAGAGAAAGGAATTCATGTCTTCCAGTTCTTGCTTGCAGCTCTCTACAAGCAGAAAAATCCATGGGATAGATACCTAGTTTCAAAGCCATGTAACTGCTCTTGGAAAAGCGGCCTTGCCCAAGTTTTGCTGCCAGTAGAGTAGGGCAGAAGCTTTTGTTAAAGTAAACAGTACTTTTAAATGAAGTGGACTTGGATGGTTAGTGTTTTTTTGAAATTGTGATGCATAAAAATACTCTGGGCTCAGAACAACAGGAAATATCTGTCCGAACACATAGCTTTCCTTTTATGCATTATATTGCATATAATGGTCAGATGGAAAATTATATCATTCTTAAAGGCAAGGCTAAGTGTAACATTTCCACCTATCCTGCCCACTCACCATTCTTGTTTAAATGCCATGTGTGTAGCTTGCCAAATCTCTACTTAAGCTTCATGGTTTTTAAAAAGCCATGTCAGGGTGCAGCTCTGAAACTCTCCTGTCTTGGTTTGACTGATACAAGCAGCTTACAAGTTTTTAAAAAAACCAAAACCACAGTGGTTACACAGTATGCAGCAGTGTAACTATGATATCAACTTAGATTACAACTCTCTCTAGTGAGTTACACCTACAAGCAGGCAGAGAGCTGTGCAGTGACATCAGAGCCATAGCAGATGGCTAGGGAAAACTGCAAGGGCAAGGGAAACCTAGAAAATAGCAAATATAAAAGGTAAGGAAGTCAAAATGTAACAACCTGCAGTCTTTTATTTCCCCCAACGCTTCCTTGGCAGTTTTGCAGCTGCTTCTCAGCTCTTGTTGCTTGCTGGCAGTTTCCAAATGCTCTTCTGCCTCCCATGGATCTGACAGAAGTGTCAGCAGTCCTGGATGCAGTAGGTGGAGCAGCTGTGCAGCACTTTGATGGCCACCACAAAATAAATGACTTACATGTTTTAGAAACAGCAAAGATTTCAGGTCAGCAGCCTGACTTACACCTTCCAGAGGACAGGTGGATGAGTTGAAGCAGAAGGTGTTTCCTGGCCTATAACTTTAGCTCTCTGTCCCCCACTTTGTTACACCCAGGAGTAACTCGGGGAACGCAACACACAAACACAAACAGGCACTCAGCTGGCATCATTTGTTTAATAAAGTCTTTTCTGGTTTTAAAAAAGTTTACAAGACAGATGTGTTCCACATGATAAACAACTAGAGGCTGATCTTTCCTTGTAATAACTTAATCCATGCAGAAAGACTGGACTGCCTAACCTGGTTTTAGGCAGCAGCTAACAAATTACCAAAATATGCACAGACCTGCACGCTGCAATGGAAACAGGTAGCACACGACACCACAGAGTGAGAATCAATACACAAGCCTGCTTGGAGAATTTTCAGAATTCAAGTGTAAGTTTAAGGAAAAACCCTGATTTATTCTTTAAATGGAGCTTATGTACTGAGAGTGAAATGTTCTGCTACAATCTGCCTACAGTCACCCTTTACTCAGCAGTCGTGTGAGAAGGCATACACAGAAATGTCACAAGTCCTTTTCACTACTGATACTACACATTAACAACTCAATCTGATAGCATTGCTTTGGTTGGTTCAATACCGAATGGTAGGTTTCTAATGTCTTAGTTCTGCTTTCCCATTTTCCATCCTTTTCCAAAGTCGTTGAAGAGTGTTGCTGAGGCGAATGTCAGGTCTTTCTTCAATAATCCAGCGTCGCTTTTGTGTAAGAAACTGTAGAAGGCAAACAAACATGAACATTACGAGAGGTAGAGGAGAAATACAGCAGAATTCCTTCAAATTCCATAGAGAAAAGTGTCTTCACTTATTGTCACAGCATGAAAATTAATGCTAGGTTATCTGTATACCACATTTTAGAGATGTTCAGATCCTCAGAAATCCAAATGTTATTGGAAAGACTGGACTGACCAAAGCACTCTAGAAGGTCTGCACATTATCTAAAACCTTCTTATTTCAACACACAACCCCGAAACAGTGAGGGAAAACCTTGTACAGAACAGAAATCATCACCCAATGTCTGACCACTTGGGAAATTCATGGATATAAAAAAACCAAAACAAGTATCTAACTTTGGGAGCAATGCACGATGCTGAACTGTATAAATCACAGCCACACTCAACTCTAGGGATAGGAAAATGAGAGAAAGGTTAAACCTTAACTTGGCAAAGCTGTTAATAAATAAACTGCACAGCCAGCTTCAGTGTGCAGATGAGGATAATAACACTTTCTTGAGAGCTTGGACACATTTGAAAAGTCAAAATCAGCAATGTAGCTTTTACAGGGGGGCAGGTACAGGGAAGGAAGGTAATGAAAGCTGTGTCCTGAAGGATTAAAACTGACTGGAAGAGTACGATAAATACATATCTACAAAGGCAGATAATCCATGATAAAGGATTCAGGTCTATATTCAGCCTAATTCCATTCACTGATGTCTAGGCATGTCCTGCAGGTTGGTGGCCCGAAGGGAGAGAAGATCTGCTGCTGAGGCAAGTCTGCCTCTCAACGCCTGGCCTAACAACCTTATTCGATGGTGAAGGTCTATAAAACAGCCTGTTACTAATTTATCCTGGGAAAGAACAAATCGAGGAGGGACAGGTAAGAACCATGAAAGGAAGCTGTGGTTCTGCCCTGTCTCAAACTTCTGAGCTGTTTTCCACCTCCATTGCTGGGGACTGTGTTGGTATTTGGGCTGTTCCAGAGCGAACTCCCTGCCAGGTGCAGACAGACAGAAATACTACCCCATGTCTCCACAGATCTGAAGAACACAAGGCAGGATCCTGAGTGAAGTCACTGCTCAGACTTTCAGATTTCCTGAATCAACATGGAAGCAGTCATTCCTGGGGCAGAGTCACAGACAAACTCCAGCCAAGCACACGGCTGGAAAGAGGTTTTCTCCCATTCCAGCATTCTGGTGTGCAACTGCAGATGGGAGCAGAGGTTACCCACCAGCAAGATCATAACATTCCACCTTTCAGCACTTCTAATACCACTCTGTGCATGTGCTGCTTCAGTAAAACAGGCAGGGGGTCAAGCATTACAGAGGAGAGGAGAAGCCAAACCTGAGGCCTGCCTTGGTTGAGCTAAGGCTCTCTTTCCGAGGACACATCTCCTTCTGCTCCACTGCTGGCACTGGGGTCATCCTTGTTACGAGGGGCATTTCTTTCTCTACTTGACTCAGAGGGCACCTTGGTTCTGGTCTTCTCTTTTCTCTGTTGCTGTTTTTCAAGTTTTGTCAGCTATTCACAAAGTAAGGAAAAAACACTTCATGGAATAAAGCAATTTCAGAAGTCTATTTCTAAGAAATCGTAAATGTGAGCTTTTGTATAAAACTTGCACCTTAGATTCACAGCAACAATACATGTATCAACAAAACAAAAAAGAAGAAAAAAAGCTGAAGGCTTAGATTTTCAAAAATTTAGAAAAGACAGTGAATTATCACCATAAGCTAACATAATCACCCTGGAATATAAAAGAGGAGTGATTTATTATATCCCTCTAGCAAAAGGAATACAAAAAATACATTTGGATTGACTAATCCAAATGTATTTTTACTAATTACATTGCAAATTACTTATAAAGTTCAGATTACCAACTACAAATGCAGACAATTGCTTAGACAAAATGAGATATTTCACTGTCACGTCCAATGACATAACAGAGCTATTCATCAGCAATTATTTGTCTAAGCTCTTCCTGCTAACATCACATTGAACACTGCAGGATGGTTCAGTTATCTCTTCTTACTAAAGCTGAAAGCAAGAGCATAAAACCACACCATCCCTAAACCTCAGTTCCCATGCTACAAGCAAATCAACAGATTTTTGACAGCAAAACAGGATGCAATGGACAGGGAAGAGGAAAGAGAATGACAAATTAAATTGGCTCTTCCTCAATACACATTGTATGATGGATGTCTTCACCCTACCTCCTCTTGGAATTTCTATCAGCTGAACATTGCTGGAACTGGGAGCGGGAGCTGTATTTGTTCTTTTCGGTATTTTTTCTGTCTCTTTCTTCTTCTAATTCCCTCTTCTCAGAGTTGTAAGTAACTTAAAATCGGATGGGCTTGGAGTTTGCTAAGTTGAATGAGTTAATGCTTTATTAAATGTTTTATGCTGATTGGATGTTGCTCTAAACTTTTGTCAAAGCTCTCTGATTTTCTGAAGGTTGCCAGTAAAGTTTTTGTTGTTTTGACCTCTTGAGAATATCCTGTTAGTATTTCTCCCTTGTGTCTAACACAGGGAGCATGAAAAAACCCCAAGCCCTTTTAAGAGGCCTGTCAAGTGAGTTTTGGGGCCTTACAATGCCAGAGAAAGTTTAAAAACCAGCATCCTTCCCTGTCTTCAGCCCAAGTTGTGGCCACCAGGAACGTGTCAGATGGGTAAAGCAGGCGGCCTTGAACTGTGAAGGCAAAATCCTTAAACAAGCCAATATTCCCCAAGAAAGAAATAAAACCTTGCAGGATCCTGCACACTTTACTGATTCCTTGGTTATTTTACACCTACACACAAGGCAGCAGTTCTCATTTCAAAAACAGAGCTGCTGCTACTGCTAATTATGTATGGTTTGGCCTGAGAACTCTTTGGGCTGCAACTGTGAGGATACAGAAAGAAAGACCAGAAACAGAAGTGGTTCTTTCAGGGGCTAAAACATCACACAAGAATACAGAACAGAATTTGAAGGTAAAACAAAACCGACTTCAAACCAAGATACCCAAGCTATTTAATAAACAGAGGGCACTGAGCATCTGCTCATTTCATAGCTCCAGGACTTGTTGAGAAGGATGCTGTGAGAAACAGTATCAAAAGCTTTACTAAAATCCAGAGAAACTAAATCTACCACCTTCCCTTCATTCACATGACCTTATTGTAGAAGAGCATCAAATCAGTTAAATCAGATCAGCCTTTCAATAGCACCCAGTATGATCTCCTCCATAATTTTTCCAGGCACTGAGGTTAGATTAACAGCCTTGTAGTCTCCTGGTTCTTCCCTCATGCCCTTCTCATAAACTGCAGTAACAACCATAAAAAGGCTAAGTGAATAATTATACAAATAAGGCTGGTGTGGCCTTGCTGAAGCACAGTTGGTAACAATCCCTCCCCTTTCTTTCAGCCTGGAAAAGTTGGCCACAGTTGTGTTTAGAGGATGAAGAAGCCTCGTCGCTGCATTTGGTCTTCAGCACAGCTTGTGCTGTTCCTCAGCAGAGCTAACTCTCCTCTCCACTCCAGACTTACATTTGGGATTGAAATTTGCTGCTCCCTTGTTTCTGACAGAGAAGCACCTCTCCACTTCCATCCAGTCACCCACATGCAAAAGCTCCTACATGGCAAGAAACTGCACTAAAGACAGGCAGAGGGGGTGGTCCAGACACATTAAAAACATCGTTAATGAGTCATGATTAAACAAAAGCTTTAATGAGGAGGAGGAATAAACTGTGCAAAGTTGTTTTGAATTACACACACACAACCCCAGGACAGCAGGCAGCTATCAGCAGGCCAGGGAACTGAAGAAAACAATGCAATTATTTGACTGTTCAGAGACTACATAGGAAGGAAAATGTCCTTGTGCCTAAGGGAAGCTCTACTGCTTCACAACAGGAATGCTCCAAGTTTGCAGAGGATACACACCATCCTTTCCAGACAGACCTTATGAGTCACTTACCTGTTTAGGATCGACAGTGGCTGCTGGGGACTCCAGTTCTATTGTTACAGGACCATCGTTCTGGATGTGCACCTGCATGTAGGCACCAAACTTGCCATCTGAAAAGGGAACAGACAAGTGCTGAGGGCCCTTGGAAGGACAACGCATCCCAAAGTTTTTACCAAGTGTGCTACCAAAAAAAAAAAAAAATACATGGAATGGCAGCCAATTTATGAGCCACAGACAGCCACTAAGAAAAAAACCAGTGTATGTGCACCCAGCTATGTCATCTGACATTAAGAGAGGACAAATACACAGCTAAGTACAGAAACAAGCACAAAAAAAACCAAGCCTACAGGTAATAAAAGTGTCCACAGTTCAGGACAAGTATGATAGCTCTCACAGGCAGGAAATGAAATTTTAAAGGATGTAATAGCTAAGCCTAGGGATCCAGTGCAGAAACTTTATATATAGGCAAAAGAAAAGAAGACCTGGAGCCTACTCTGAAGCATTTGACGTTGAATACCCTACAGCAGGGGACCCTGGTGTGCAGCTCAGTCCCAATCTGCTACAGCCATTTCTACATTCCTGCTTGTAACCTAGGTTGTTCTTTGACAGCTACATAGATGTAACCTATACCCTGTGATCACAAAACCCAGTCAAAACGAATGCATCTTTCTTTAGTAAAGTAATTTTAAAAGAATATTATCTTTATTAGTGTGAGCACAACGTTTCAAATTGCTCTCTACATATCCTTTCATCCCTCTGCTGTACTTCAGTCACCAAAAAGGATGGTCTTTTCCATTCTCCATACAGGTGTATGGACATAAAATAAACTTCACAAGCCCCTTCTTTCAGAGGTTGATGAAGTGGTCAAATAAGCCCCCACCTTTACCAGAACACTCAAATCATCCCATGTCACAAGCAGTTTCTATCTAATTTTGACACCAAAACTACTGTCAAGGAAACATCCTTCCGTAACAGCTCCCTCCCATTCTCCTCACATTTTAGCTTCCAGTTACTGCTCTTCAATGTAGTAAATCCTTCCCCACTTTAAGACTTCTTGACTGATCAATTCATCTTGCAACATCTTCTGCAATAAAATAGGATCCTAGAAGTATCATTAAAGTGACAAGTTTATTCTGCTGGACACCCATCTCTCCAAGTTCTTTGTCTCTAAAAATCCGGCAGCATGTCTTCCTCAGATGTGAGGAAGATCTTTATCTGAGGTGAGTCAGGGAATCCACATCTGAGGCATAAAGACTTGAAGAAGAGGTATCATTTACTTCCAGAATATTTTTGTACATATTTCAAGCCTTATGACCTAGAAACTTCACATTGGTTTTATTCAGGAGTTACTTCTAAGCTTGTCTGCTCAGAAAGTTATTCTTAATTAACCCCGTGTGAATACTCTTGCTCCAGATAAGAGCATTTATTCTGAAGTGACAACACTCACAAAGGGAATTAATCAGGGAGAATAATTCTGCTTTCAACTTGTACCAAACCTTAATCTGAATTAAACTCTTCCTTGTGGAACAATCCTCGCATATTTACTTAGCTATTACTACTAAGGGAGTAGGACATTTCACACTCCTTGTCATTTTAATCTTTACTGCCTTAGAGGACTAAATCCACATTCAAGACAGAGAGCAAAGGCCCTAACACACAAGGAGAAGCCTTGGTAGGCCTAATATTTGGATATTAGCTAATATTTGGATATTAGCCAAATTCTCTACTGAAAAAAAACAAGGAACCAGAAAACACAAGGCTCTTAGGAGACATGACAATATATTTATTGATCTGTCTTTACCTCAGCTACACAAATTCCACTTTCAGTGATTAAATTAGTCCTCTAAAATACATTAAGCAATTTGTAAGATCAAAGGGAAGGGCACCTACAGCAATCCAGGGAATCAAACTCTAATCTCCCAATAACTACAACCGTTGTGTGTGTGCCTAGCAATATAGGGAAAATGTATATGAATACAGATTTTCCAGACAGAAAACAAGCAAAAAAACACTGGCAAAGCAATTGGCACAGCACAAACTTTGACCCAAAAGAATCTTAACAGACTTGGGTGCAACACACCATAATTGGCACGGCTTAACAAGAAAGCAAAACCACAAATTGACAGGTAGTTCCAGTGCTACCAGCAGTTTTAAATGCTGAAGTGAAAGCTCTTTTTGCAAAAAGCACTGGCAAAAAAGTGCCAAAATATGGGCACTTAATATTCATTTCAGGTATACAACTGCTATACACTGAGAGGAGGAATTCAAAAAGCTGCTGTCAAAATATAAACTGATTGAAGGGGTATCAGAAATGCATTCCTTATCAGGAACAAATGTTGATTGGAAGAACAAATCAAGCTAGAAAAGCTTGGAAAAAATGGACATTTTTTGTGTGCATTTCACTGTGCCTCCTTGGAAAGCACTGGGATAATTACCCTAACCTAGAGTCAATATGAAAATTATCCTCTAAATCTTTCCCTGGCTAGCAGTTTTCTGTCTTTTTTGATTTTTTTCCTCATAGTGAAAGTAAGGTCAACCATTATCTATTAACAGCCACCACTAAAAAAACAGTCTTTTCTATAAACTTGTCTTCTGCCAAGTTTAGCACAAAGTCAAATCTGAATATGAAAAGGGCAGAAAGTACTCAGAAAATCAAGCAGAAGAGGCTGACTGTGGACAGAGCACAAATGCACAGGGAAGCCAGGCATCCTCTGGTAAAGAGAAAACTCTTCCATACATGACACAGAGGTGAGGAAAGACTCTAAACCAAAAGCTGTTCTCAAGCAGCACATTACACCTCCCACTGTCACAATTCCATTTAACAGGATGTGGAAGTGACAGATGGAACTGTGCTGTCCATCACACACTGGTGACATCTTCGAGCCTGACTAAATAAATATCTCAGAAAAAATTGCTTATCTTGGGTTAATCAAACTACACAGCACAAAACACCCAGCCTTTGAGGGAGCCTGACCTCAGAGCTTGTTCTCATGGCTGCAGCCTCACTGCTCATGTTGTGCAGCCAAAAGGAATACAAGAACATCTACATGTCATCCAGAGGAAGGCCAGGAAATGGCTGGGCTAGAGGAAGACTGATCACCCTGACAGGCTCTAGAGAAAATATCATAACATCCCCTCAGCTACAGAAAATCACAGAATAAAGAAAGCAACAACCAGGAAAGAACACACACAAGAAAAGTCCACTGGTCACACCAAGGACCTGACTGACCTTCTGCCCTTACCTTTAATAAGCTCTGGTTTGTAGGCTTTCCTTAGCTGCTCTAGGAAGTTGTTATAAAAAGACTCTGCCTGCTCCGTGGGCATTGCCATGTGATAGTCAGGCTTGTTTCCCTTCAGGATGCACTGGAGAGTAAATTGGCTCACACACAACACTTCATACTGTTTATCCATCACACTTTTGGACCAGTGCTTCCCACTTTCATCTTCGAAGACTCGCAAGTTCAAGATCTTTCGAACCCTAGGAGGGGGAGAAGATAATACCTAAATTGTACGATGTAGGATCAACAGGTACCATACAGAATGAGATTACAGATGCATATTCAGTCTGCCTCCACATAACATGATATCCCTTTGCACCTTCATTCCCAGCCATGGGAATCTCATCACATTAGGCAGAGCCATTACCAAGAGAGCCCTTATACAGCTACACAGCAGTGTCAGATCATTAACCCACACCATCATTTTACAGAGTCTGGCATCAGAACAGAATAACTGCAGGGTACACAGTGACATTAAGATGGCACAGGAAGTAAGAAAGCTCACTCTTTACTATCTGATTTTATGTCTCACAACATTATTTAACATGTGAACAGCTTTGGGAATTTTCATCCTCCCACCACACCAGGAAATCACACTCAGTAGGAAATGAGATCATCCTGCACTGTGGTCAAAACTGTGGCTTTTTGTTTCCAGTCATGATTCACATATACTACTCCTGCTTTGTCACTTCCTAGCACTATTCTCAAACCAGAGAGGTTGTTGTCCCACAAGACAGGTGACGACAACACTTTTTCATCAGGATGAGAAGGGGACTCCAAGGAACAGGGCAGAACTGCAGGCAGCAGAAAGTGGTTTGAATTTTGGGCTGGTTTTGTAGAGGTAGGGGACAGAACTGACTGGCTGAAGACAACAAGGGGACCTTCACAAGTGGATCCTGAAAAGCAGCAGGCAACTGCAATCCAGTCCATGTCAGGACTTTAATTGGTAACAGGACTGCATGCAAGTCACCCTCCTTCCTTTAATTTCTTCTTCTGGCTTCTCCACACCTGCAGCATCAAGGGAGCCTATCAAGTGCAAAGCATTTCAGCTGCAGCCATCAGCCAGGCATTTCACACTGCACCAGAGGTGAAAGAGCCAGTGGAAGACAAAGCTGAGACTTAGTTATGATCTGCCGTCAGGGCATTGCCATCACTAAGGCACAGTCACAAGAACATCCTTGCCAATTTGTGTGTGTCAACAGCAAACAAAATTAACTCCTGAATGAAGCGGATTGTTGAAAGCTTGCACTGGAAGGTCCCAGCAGAAGTCTTAAATCATCATCACGGCTCTGTTTGAATCATAGAGATGTTCATTATTTCATTTACAGGATTACTAAAGTTTCCTTTAATAGGACCTGAAAAGCCTGGTTAAGCTGATTTCTCTCACTCCTTTTGCCCAGATGCTGGCTTCCTGCCCTTCCTGTGTCAGCCATCCCAACAACCTGGTGTTGTGAGCACGGTCACTACAGATCTTCTGTCTGCGAATCCAGAAGCACCTTCCACAACCTCCAAGGCAGGGATGGGAAGCAATGGCAGAGCAAATGTTACACACTGAAGGAGGCAAACAGTCAGGCCAACCAATGGAGCATGTCAGAATAAAAACCCCTTCTTCCTGACAACAGTCAGCTCCATTACCTGTTTCTTCTTTGCCTTTGTAAGGATTGAGGTCAGCCCTAGAAAAATTATCAGTCCAAAGGAGACAGAAGAAGCCCCTGGAGAACTCTCTCCTGCATGTATTTGCTGGCTGAATCCCACTGTTCTGTGGCCACGGAACAGATGGCCAGAGCCAGTCCTCCAGGCTGCCAAAATTGGTTTATGTTTACAGACGAGCAACTGACAAGACTATCCCGCCTTTTGGAAGAACAAAGCTCATGTGCAAGCTAAAAGGAGAGTTTGAGGTTTCTGTTAAATCCCATCCTTGAAGGATGGATTTCTTCTGGGCAAATTCATGCAGTAAAAAGGACACATATCTTTAGAAAAGGGAGACCTGGAAAATCCAACATGTTGATTGCTCCTTTTTAGTCCACTCTTGATAAAAAACACGAACAGATTGGAAACAGATTATTCTCAATGGAATGTAAAGAGAAAACTTAAGAAACCTGTATTCAAGGTAAAATCTCAAGAAGAACTAACAGGCAAACCTGAATTTCCCAATAGGAACAGCCCATTTGTTTGGCTACTGCACAGGTGTCACTGATTCAGTACCAGCAATGCACAAATAAAAGAGTACAAGGCAAAAGGAAGTGAGTGACTTACATGTGCTCCAGTTCTCTTTGTGTATCTTCCAAAGAAATGCCCAGCAGCACACAGAGGCCTCGTCCTATTGAACTGATTTGTTCACCACCCACTGGGGAGAGGAGAGGGGGAAAAGAAAAATAAGCCTAAATGCAGTGTCTTGTTTCATGGCACAGGTAAGTACTGGTTTCAGCTGTCCAAACACTAAAGAAAACAGCATTCTAAACCCTGTTTCTCTGTCTTAAGTCTATAGATTTGAAAGATCACACGGAAGCATTCTTTCAAAAGCTTTCCAATGTCATGGCTTCTTTATGAGCTCAGGCTGTGTACTCCAGCATTTAAAAACACTGTATAAAGATTTTTTTGCTACAATTGGATCAGTTATGCTAACCAGAGAGGCAGTAAAACCCTCTCCAATCCTTGTAAAAATTATCCATCTGGTTGATGTCACTAAGTGCACTCAATTTCTCTACTCCACCATTCCCTTCATACATTGCATTTGTTCTGAAAAGGTGATTTCTCCCTGACAGAGCCCTCATGGATTTTTTGAAACATGACTTTTAACAACCTGCAAATTCCACCCTGCTACCTGGGAAAACAACCCCTTTTAATGACATTTACAACAGAACACAAACCATCAGAGATCTGTTGTGTTTTCCTAAGAAATGTTTTAAATTACCTTAATTTAATTAAATTATCTTAACGTGGTTGACCCTGAGATACCTGTAGTAAGACTAAATGTAGTCTTAAAACTGAGATAAGCACCAGTTATCCAGCTGTTAAAACTGCATCCAGGCTCATGACTGGGACAAAAAGTTCCAAACATCCTATAAAATGAAATGAGATCAGGCCTCCAGTGAAAGCTGAAAGCCTGTGTCTGTGCACTAGCGGCTGGATCAGGACTATTCCCAATGGGCAAAAGCAAATCTGGGGAAAAAACTCCTCCCAGAGATTCTTCCATTCAATCTGGGTATGAGTCCTCCAGCTCAGCAATCTATTCTGCAAGTGCAGCACTGTCTCCCTCACAGAGTGACATCTCAAACTCTTCAACAGGCAGAAACAACAGTTTAAATTCTCCCCAGAAAAGCAGAAATAAGTCAGCAAGAACCCCAGTGCTGACAGGGTCTGACCAGCTGCGCCCACAGTCCCAGCTGTGCACCAAAGCTGTGCCCTTACAGATACTACAGACACATAGCAGAAGCTGTTTGATAACTTGAAGGCCACCCTGCTGCACACCCAGGACTCCCACAGCAGGCACTCACTGCCTCACGGGCAAATTTCTTGGGGATTTTAAGGGGCACAGAAGGTCCAAACCAGTGCACAAGCAGGGACATTCCATCAGGCCGCACCACTCCTATTGGCACCAGGGCTAGACCCGGGCGAGCAGTGCCTGGTGACAGCTGGGACAGCACCACCAACACATGCAAGCAGGGCGAAAAGGTGAGCCAGGCTGCACTGCCAACACGCCTGCCATGCCCTGAGGTGACTGCCACTGTAGTGCCAAGGCACACAAGCCACGGGAGAGGGGCACCGGGAGGGCACTGCCACCACACGCACGGCAATGCACAGCAGCGGCCAGGCCAGCCCCACCGAGGCGCTGTCACAGCACCGAGCCTGCCAGAGCCCAAGCAGCGTCCGGACAATGCTCTCAGGCACATGGTGGGACACTCGGGGATGTCCTGCGCAGGGCTAAGAGTCGGACTCCATGATCCTTGCGGGTCCCTTCCAACTCGGACTATTCTGCGATTCCGTGAACACGAGCGACACAAGATGACCGCGACCGTGGTGCCAACACAAAGGCGCCCGAGGAGGCGATGGCAGCGTGACTGCCAGCCCACGCCCGGCAGGCACGGCTGCACACACACCTCCGCACACACCCCACACACGCACCCCGCGGGGCACGGCGGCAGGGACCCCGGGGAGCCGCAAGCCAGCGGAGCCACGCCAGACCCACGCGGGGGGACAAGGAGAGGGGAGCGCCCGCACACACACACACCCCCACACCTACACGCACACCCCCGTCGCCGCGGCCGCGCACACTGACCTGTGACGCTGGCCTGGGCCACCCGCTGCACGATCGCCTTCATGGCGCAGCGCAGCGCAGCGCGGCCGGCGCCGAGCGGGGACAGCGCCCGGCAACGGCGGCCGCTCCCCGCGCCCCGCGCGCAGCGCCCCCCGGCGGCCGGGAGGTGCCCCCGCAGCCCCACCACCGCCGCTATGGGAATTCCAT
This sequence comes from Origma solitaria, assembly GCA_013397895.1. Classification (NCBI taxonomy): domain Eukaryota; kingdom Metazoa; phylum Chordata; class Aves; order Passeriformes; family Acanthizidae; genus Origma; species Origma solitaria. The sequence continues at coordinate 915,877 of VZRL01003051.1, read as the reverse complement.
AGGAACGGGACAGGTGCGCATAGGACAGGTGTGCCCAGGTGTTCGGCACGCGGAGGGGCTCTCTTCCTATTGCCTGTAGGGCTTGGGGGAGCCGCCTACAAAAAGGAGACTGTGCAGGTAAGCAGAGCAGCATCTGCTATAGGAACAGCTATAGGGACAAGGCGGGGTGCCCGTAAAAATTAGTGGCTGGGAGCAGCCTCTGAAGAAGGAAGTGGTGGCTGTAAGAATCTGAGGAGTCCAGATGGAGAGGTGGGTCTGTAGATGCATGTGTTATAAAAGCTCCCATAGAACCATAGGATGGTGTGGGTTGGAAAGGACCTTATCACCTCATCCCAGTCTGCCGCTGTGGGCAGGGACAGTTTGCATTAGGCCAGGCTACTCAAGGTCTTATCCAAAACCTGGCCTTGAACACCACCACAGCTGGGGCACCCACAACCTCCCCAGGCAACCTGTTCAGTGCCTCACTACGCTCAGAGTCAAGAATTTCTTCCTAATATCTAACCAAAACTTCCCCTCTTTTTATTTGTACCCACTCCCCTTGTCGTATCACCACAGCTCCTGATGAAGAGTCCCTCTCCAGCAACCCTGAAGGACCCTTTGAGATTCTGGAAGGATCTGGAAGCTGAGGTGTGTGGGCAGAAGAGCTGGAGACAGCTTTCCATACAGCAAGATGGGAGACTCTAGAGACCCATGTGGGGCAGGGCAAGATGTGTCCTAAAAGACTGTAGGGAGAGCCCCAGCAGAAACGGGAAAGTCTGTACAGAAATGAAGCTCTGCTGGTGCAGGGCCTTGGGTCAGCTCCCCCTCAAGGGAGGCCATGTCCACAGGGACCGGGGGAAGCCCCTGGAGAAAGCTGGCAGAGCTCTAGAAGGGGAAGTGCAGGCTGCAGGGAGCCCCTAGAGCAACGAGGCTCAGCAGTGACAGAAACAGGGGAAACACCAACAGAAAATGATGGCCAGGAGCTGAGAAAGGAGGTGATGTCCACAAGGACTCAGGAAAACCCTACAGAACAACCACTAGGTATGGCCACAGAGCTGAGGAACAGTACCCTACAACGGGACGTAGTATGCATAAGGATCAAGAAAACCCCTAGAGAAACAACAGTCTGGAGCAGAAAACTCAGTAAGTTTTTAGCTTACAGTAATAATTTCACATCGGTAACTCATCTCTTGTGAGCTTTTATTTGAAGGACAATGAAGAACTGTCATACCCAAAACATTAAACTACATTCCTTGCCATTTACTAATCAATCTTGAAGTATCCATTTCAGTCACTCAGTTGAGGAGCCATCCCCGGTATGTGCTGGATCATCCGGGTACATCCTGCACACCAGCTGGGAAAGCAACTTCACACCAGCTGGTCAGAGCTGCTGTTTCAGCAATGCAAGGGACAGTTTTCCAGCAGTGGTCGGGTGCCAGGCACTGCAATGAGGTTCTCAGAGCTCCAGCACAGTGTTCTGAGCTTTTGGACAGCTCATTTTTCAGAAGGAGGACTGTCATTAGGAACAAAGAATGATACCACACGCCTGAGCAGTCGAGTAAGAGGAGGTGGATCCTCTTTGTATGTTATTTCTGTTGTCACTGTCAATCCAAAAGGATATTCCTTCGTGTGTACTTCCTTGAGGGTCCCTTGCTTTGTCTCAGGATCATTTTCATTCTCTAAGGAATAGAAAGGAGGGTAAGGGGAGGGGGGGAGACAAAAAAGAAAACAGCAATAAAAATGCTTTATCCCTTCATCATAGCAAAACAGCAGCCACACAGGCATTCAGTAGTCTTTTTCCTTTTCCTCACATTCTGAGGAATAGATAGCAAAGATCTGTTAACTGTGCAGCCAGAAAAAGTGATTTTCTAGGGTGTCACATACCTGCACTGGTACTGGCCAAGAATCTGTACTACAGTGGCTGTTACAACAGGCTTCCCAAACTACCCACATTAAAGCTAGCCCACGAAGCCCAACTCAAATGCCCCTTAGTTCCACTGTCTGTCCACCCTCTCGGTAAAGAAATGTTTCTTAATGTCCAGCCTAATCCTGCCCCAGCACAGCTTTGAACCACCCCCAGAGCGCAAATAAAAGCAACAGGTTGGGAAGAGTCTAGTCCCCGTTCCTGTGACGTGAGAAAAAGCACAAGTTTCTCCGATCAACACGGGATTTATCTTTCTTCAGCGGGGGCTGCCAGGGAGACCGGGCGGACACGCGGGTCACTCGGCAGGCCCAAGGGGAAGCCGCGCTCCGGCAGCCGCACAGCCCGAAGCGCTCCCGGGGCAGGCGGGCAGCACCCGGCATTGCCTGCCCCGGCCGCGGGAAGCGGCGGGAGCGGGGCTGGAGGAATCCCGAGGCCTTTCCCCGGCAGCCAGGAGAGCGCAGGACCCGCCCGCGGCCGAGCGCCCCCTCAGGCAAGCACCGCCCCGGACACGACGCGCGCCCGACCAGGCCCTCCCTCAGCGACGCCGTGGTCGCCTCACAGCTCCCCACCCCGCGGAGGTGACCCCAGGGCCCGCTGCCGGTACCGGTGCTGGCTTTGTCCTGGCGGCTGTAGTAGATGAGGGCGCCCAGCGTGGTCCAGCCGCCCAGCGAGTAGAGCAGCGCGGCCCTGGCGTTCCACACGGCGGCGCGCGCCGGCTTCATCACCGCCCGCCCGGAGGCCTGCGAGGCCCCGCCCACAGCCGGGCGCGCGCGGGGGGCGGGGCGC
>VZRL01003051.1:838510-913158 GCA_013397895.1 Origma solitaria | reverse complement strand
GAGGGAAAGGGAGCCGCCCATGGCACCCAGGGCGGGATTTGGGGACAGCCCGAGGGGACAGTGCTCCTACCCGGCTTTGGTTTTCATTCATACAGCCCCCTGGTTCCTAACACACCTCTGAAGAGCATTAAAAGTTAAGCTAAAGACTGTCAAAATCTCTTGTTGGCTGAAACACCTTTCAGCTCTAATTATGATGTGTGGAAAAGGCACAGTAAACAGAATACAGACAAACAGGGATACAAATAAATTAGAAGGGAAAAGTTAAAAAAACTCTCCCTGAATGTTTATTTCATGTAACAGTTGAAAACCCTACTTTGAAAGAGAGAAAAGGAAATGTAAATGAATTGCTCCACTTCTGTCATCAACATGATCCATGTAAATCGTCTGTTCCTGTTGCTCAGTTTGATCAGTCACGATGCACTTGAAACTGCCAGCTTCTTTAGGTGGTCCATGAATACCTGGAGACTCACATCATCTGTCAGGATTGGAGCTCCTGATTCCTGCAGGAAAAATAAAGAAATAATGAGCCTAAAATACTGTTGTTAACACAAGGGACTAACTGATGGCAAATCAAATGTCAGCACTCTGAACTAACTGCCTGCTAAATCAAACACCTTTTTCTCCTGACAGATACTACTCTTTGGCAACAGCACTGACATTATTCTCTAGTGCAATCTGAGCTACTGCAGGGAAGTCTCTTCTTCCTAAAACATTAGGAATTTTGGTGCCCAAAGCTCTACACAAAGTAAGCAAAAGGATATAAAAGTCTAGCATTGTCAGCTAAATTAGATCTATATGTATCCATATGCTAGTTACTTTTTCCAGAACATTGGAAATACATGACATCCAGGCTTGAAAACTGTATTCTGATCATCCAGTGCTCCCCCCAGTGCTGTTTATGTTATAAACAACCACGATAAGGAACCAAGGACAAACGTAACACCATTCACGGCCACATGATGAGACAGAATGGCTACTGCACACACAAACATGTACATGTGTATTTTACAGCATTCCCAAACGTGAGCAGCTCTTCCATTGCTTACCTGGCCCCAGGCATAGAGGTTATTGTGGGTCTGAGAAGGATTCACTTTAGACAAGAGGAACCGGGCCTATAAAGACAAAAGAGGAGTTTTGTAAAATGACAGACCTGTCTGCTTCCTCAGGCTTCATCCCACCTCAAATCCATGACCAGCAAAGTTCCTCTGCTTTTGCAAGGCACTAATTTAACTTAAGCAGGTTTCAAGTCCAGAAACAGCCCTGCTCCACAGACAACTTGTCTCCAAGGGGCATGGAGCACCCTGCTGCAGCAGGTTGTGCTCGCCTGGCAGGGCAGCTCTGATTCCATGGGACAGGGCAAGTCACCAGCACTGCTCTTCCCAGGCCACATCTGCTCTTCAGAAAAGCGCTCAGTGCAAGGCCAGTGTAAGAGAGTCACATAAAAAATCAACACCAAATCTTCAGTTTGGAGCATCAGTTCCTGCCTTTTCACTGCGACAGACAAGCACAGCACAACTGCAGTTCCAGAAAGACCAAAAATAAGAACTATTTTATACCCTCATTCAGTGTCTGAGAATGAAGAAACAGATGGCCAATCATTAAGGATTACTGTCCTAGCAAGCCAGCTATAGACACATAAATTACTCCTTTCGCACATCTTTGGGGAATAAAAACATAAGTCAGCTTTTCCATTTTTTCCTACCCTCAGATTTCAAAAGCATATCCAGCAAGTGATTAGCTTATGAAAAGACAGAGTTGTAGTAAAAGCTGATGAGAAAATATGCAAGCTCTGTACTTTGAAGAGCTAAATTACCACTGTAAATTAGAGAACCATTCTCTCAGAAAAGCAGGGTGAGCCATTTGCAGTAGGCAACAACAGGAAGAGTTCCTCCAGAAACTTCCTTACCTGACTGCCCCCGTGCTCTGTGTGGATGTAACGAGGCATTGGGAATCTGGTCTGCAAGATTTCCTGAGCATCATCCAGTGGGGCTTGCAGGAGGTGCTTGAAGTTTTCATATTCAGGCATATCTTGGTAACCAGCTTTCTGCCACTGTGCAATAGTCTATTGACAGGACGGGGAGGAGATGGAAACAGAGTGGAGATGTTTGCAAGCCTCCCCTCTTTACTCTGCATGTCTTAAGGCAGCAGAATGTTACAGGGAAAAATGCACTTTCACTACTCTGGCTACAACGTTAGTCTGTCCCTGAACTTAAGCACAGGCACTCAAACACAAAAGCTGGCAGCAATTTGTGCAGTGCAAGAGCAATTTGTTAAAAAACAGTATGTTTCAGCCTGTGCCAACATAGAAATGAAGCACTTATAAATTACTGACATTTTGAATCTGACTTGGCCTTACAGTACTTCCAAGGTACCTATTGCATGTACCACATGTATGCAGCAATTGCTCTATACATACACAGGCCAGATGCTTAGCTCTTCCCTTGTCTAAATTTTACCCAGTTGCTCAGTGTCTTGCTCTGCAACAGAAGATAGAAACTCTTTAAGGTAACTCCAGAAGCCTTTTAGAAAGGGTCAGTATCTAAGCACTTACTTCAGTCATGACAGAAGGAATATAGCAGCAGCCTCCAAAAACATCTAGTATTTAAAACCAAAAACTGGAAAACTGCCTGATTTCTTTAAGAGCAGCAGTATTTAAGTGTGAAAACCCTGTAAGCAAGTCTGTCACCTATCTGAAAATACTTGCAACTCTGTTAAAATATGTATCATCTTGTAACTCTGCCCTGCTTCATTTCAAGTTCCTCTGGCCTTTTCCAAGCACGGTAAAGGACCACCTTCATGGCCAAGTTAACATGACAGCTGCTACTCCACGCAGAACACATCCTTGGTAACTCCAGTGTTATTTTTACTCTGACAGTGGTTGGAATTGTATTCCACCAGGCAGCATGTATATACCATACCATTAAGCTGTGTGGGCTTTGCAAGAAGCTTATTTCATACTAACAGCAATGCTGTCTGCATGCATGGCAAGAGGGAAACAGTACAAACAGAGAAAAAGAACATATGTCACTGTACCTCACCAAGGTAGATAACTATCTGGAAGAAAGTATCCATCAGTAGGATTCTGTCAGGAAGAATACTGCTGCTGTCCAAAAGCACTGGCTGGGGAAAGTAAAGAAGAGAGTCAGGCACCCCTAAACCCTCAGATCTCAGGATGCCAGGCAGCAATTCCTATGCCCATCCAAGAGTAATTTGATATGATCTTGAACAAAAGTATCTTGTCCTTTAATGTATTTTTTTTAAATCTATAGGGGCCTTTTGGCTGAAATAGTGTTGCTCCAACTGAATATCCAATATTTTGGGTTGATTCACCTCTTCCTGGAAAACACAGACTCACCTCAGGAGGTCCATGGAAAGAATAAGCATAAAGGATGGGCTGGATCATAATGAGGGACTGGGTCAGATCCTGCCTGGCAAAGTGGTGCCGGTAATAAGAAGATTCATCTGGACTGTTATTGAAGACCTGCAGGAATGGGGAGCGTCGCAGGTGGAAGATGAACTGCACCAGAAAGAGGAGTGAGACAAGAAACGTCAGCCAAAGTTGCCAGAACTTTGCCAATACCAACCCTTCTGAACAGCAAACTCTTTCGAAAAAAGTCTACCCCGTATTAACTCCTCAGATTTCTTGCTTTATCAGTCTCTTGCAGGACTGAACCACAGGATCAGTCTATTAAATTAAATAAGCACCTGTTCCTCCCCTCCTGAATCTGATAAATAGTACAAGATGTTTTATCGTCATTCACACTCACCCCTGCCCACTTTTCTCACAGGTGCAGGAAGTGACATTCTTACCTGAGGATACAAAGAAAATGATTCTGACAGCCTAAAGGAGTTGGGATCATCTTTGTTGTATTGTCCAAATTTCTGACACTGTTGGAAGCAAAATGGATACTTTGGTTATCTTTTTTTTCTATTTCTTTCCTTTTTCTTTAAGAACTAACACTTTTTTTCCCTAAAACGGTGTTCTCTGCTTTTAAACAATCAAGGCATTAACCTGGCAAAAACAGGTAATACAACATTTACAAGCTATTTTTCTTTAAGTCAGTGGTTTCTCTGTCTTACTGGATTGACAATGAAGATTCAATCTATCTATATCTATATCTATATCTATATATAAATATATATATATAGATTTGAAATTATCCAAAAATTAAAGAAATGGTGCTTCTACAGCACTATCCATTTTTTTTCCATTAAATGAGGACTACTGCATTACACCTAAACTGCTTTACACACTATGGAACACTTCTGCAGCAACTACTTCCTTGCAGAACAGCAGCAGACTGGCATTTCACCAACTGTTTCACCAAAAATAAGCATCAATGGTTTTAGCAATTAAACTCTAAATGATCCCACAGTCATTTCAGCACACAGCATGCCCCTGTTTGTGCTTGTGCTCCAATCTCTATTTGACTGGCCCTGGCTTTTTAGGGTCTGATGTGCCTCATTGTGTTAGTACCAGCTCCACATGGGTGTGTGGACAAGGCCAACACTGATTTAGTGAAATTCAAAGCAAGAGACAGCAGGGGGTGTCAGAATTAATTCAGATTACTACCCTGAACTTGGCCCATATTTGAACGCTGTGTCCAGTTTTGGGCTCTCCAGACAGACTGGACTGGGTGTAGCAGAGGCCCCCAAGCCAGCCAGGAGCTGGAGTTTCTCATGAAGAAAGTGAGGCTGAAGAAGCTGCGTTTGTGCAGCCTGGTGAAGAGCAGGATCAGGGAATCAAATCCCTGCCTACCTGATTGGTAACTGAGGAAATGGAAATTCTGATTGAGGGATAGAGATATGGGAGAGAAAGAAAAAAAAATCAGTGACTGTGATCAGACATTGGAACAGGCTGTCAAGAAAAGCAAGAGAAATCCCATCTTTGGAGAGCTTCAAAACTCAACTGAACAAGACTTGGAGCAACCTGCTCCAACTTCAAAGCTGGCCCTACTTTAAGCAGGAGGGTTGAACCAGAGACATTCCCAGCTGCATTATTCTCTGTTTCACTATCCCTTATTCAGTCTCAGGTTTAACCCTTTCAGCATGATGGGATGCTCACCTACCCCACCCCAAATTTGCTGATCACACTGGGTTCTTGAACTACCAGATACTACAGCTATGTGACCATGACCAGAGCACAGACAAAGCAAGTCAATCTGCAAAAGGAATGCTGTTGTCACTTCCATTTTTACTAAAATCAAGAATGTCCCCAAGTTCAGTGTGTTGGTCTTACCAGCCTGATGAGCTGCCTGTCCAGCCACCGCAGAACATCAGGTCCCTCCTCAGACTCAGCCCTGTACACTCCCAGCCGGGCCATGAGCACTGCAGCTGCCTCCTGGTCAAACGCAGCCTCGATGTGCTGCAGCTGAGTCTGTGCATCTGCCCAGCTGCAGGGTTAGCAAAGGGTTAGTGCCAAGTGCATCCATGTGCGCCAATGCATGCAACAAAAGGCTGGGAATTCCAGCTGAAGTTTCTGCCACTCTGCCAGAGCGCTGGCACGGGGTACTCACTTTCTGGCGATGGTGGTGACACGAATGCGCCTCTGTGTGCTGGAGTGTTGATAGTGAGTGACAAACTGCACGGCCCCTCTGCCTCCCTGAGGGATGGGTGCATTGTGCTGCAAATGAAACAAGGCCAGCCTTCAAAATGTGATGGCTTTTCCATAACTCTTCCCAACCGTAACAAGCCCACACAGCACATAAAAGAAAGAGACACGTAAAAACAACTTCTGAGATTATTTCCCATCACAAAACACTTGGTTGCTTTGAAACCATCTTCCTGCAACACAGGGAATGCCATTGCATTTTCTGGCCCTCTAACAAGTAGTATGACCTGTAAAAAAGACTTTAAAAATTTTTTAAAAAGGAAGTCAGGACTGACCTGATTTACCACTTCAAAGTAAATGGCCAGAGTTGTACTGGGATCCAGACTACAGATTTTCCATTGAGATGTTCCTCCAATTCCAAGCTCCTGCACAGAATCAAAAAGAAAGCTGCAGCTTTCCTCTAGCAGCAGGAAAGGCAAGCTTACGCTAAATTCTGATCAGAGGTACAAGTAATGGCAGGCCTTCTAGATTCCTTATCTTTTGGGTGTGAATGAAGTTACTGAAGGCCACACAGTTAAAAGAAAGCCTTATGGAGCAAGAATTTAGTCTAGCAAAGACTGTCATTTCCTACGGGTGTTTCCAAAATGTTCTTCTCCTTGAAAACTCTGACATTCTAGCTCAGATGTGGATCTAGACAGAAAATTTGCATTGTTTATTTACTTACTTATTAAAGATTTTTCCATGTCAGAAACTTACATTTTCAGAGACACATGGCCCTTTAGCATTCAGGGATATACATGGTCCAATGGCTCCTGCAATTTTCAGCTCCCTAGAGGTCTAAACAAGGTTAAAACAATAAAAGTAGGTTTGCTTTTTTTTTTAATTAAGTCAGTCAAATAGAATGCACACTGTCTAAATCAGTTGCTCAGCTTTGATGAGACTGTGCTTTCCCAGACCACCTCCTGCTACAACTAGTGAAAGTAAAAGAATCCACAAAGTCACATTTTAATAATGAAGACATTTATGGGGATGAGACAGTATGAAATGTTCCTTTTTGAGTGAAGAGAGGCTGAGCTCAGCTGGTTTTAAACAAAACAAAACAAAACAAAAAAACACCACAGAACCACACAACAACAAGAAAAACCAACCCCCAAAAAACCAACCAAAAAAACCAAAACAAAAAACAACAAACTAAAACAAACAAACAGAAACAAACAACAAAAAAAAACCTTACTAAGCTTCCAAATAAAAATCTTTCAGTACCGTGCTTCTCCCAAAGGACTACATCTAACCTCAAATACACAGACTTTTCTACACCCCAAACACCCCAGAGACTGAAAATGACTTCTGAATCAACAGCACTTGTATTTTCCCATAACTGTCATCCAGTCAGTCACCTCTCACCTTCACATCCAGATTTGCACCAAAAGCCATCCGAAATTCCCCATTGTACCCTTTGCTAAATACCCGCTGGAAGGTTTGCTTGAAGAGAGAAGTGTTGAAGGAGTCTCCCATCACCATGTGTCCTCTGGGAAAAAAAAATGATACAGAAGGGAACTGAAGCAACTGGGAATTACAAGTAAAAAGGATACATCCCTGCATCTCTAACACATGCAAACATATGCAGTTACTGCTTTAGAGCATGCCTTTGCATAGGCAGGATTCACACCAGGGAGTGCAGATTCAGGGAAGCCACACAGGTTAGTGCTCCATCTTTGTCAGCTTGCTTCCTCAGCTATGCCTCTTGCCATTGCTTCGGCTGCCTTCACGATGTTCATGTTCCAACAGTTAGAAACTCTGGAAAGCTCTTTGCTCAGCCTGCTTTCCCTGAGCAGGGCTGGAACCACCCACACTACACCAGGGGTGGCTGCACCACTGCAGCATGAGAAGGTGTGTGGGGCTGTGCTGGGCCTCCCCTAAGTGTCCTCACAAAGCCAGGCTTGACCAGATGCAGCTCAGTAACACAACCAAAGGGTCAAACAATCTCTCCGCTCCCTGCTGAGCACTGAGGGACTATTTACAAACACCTTGCACTTGCAGTAAGACATGCCGAGTCCCCAAAAGGCCTGGTTTAGCACAGCCATCCTCACAGAGATCATTTTCAGCAATATGGAACACAGGCATTTATCCCTTAGAGATGTCACTTAAAACTGGACCCAGGGAAGTCAAGAATCCCTGGAGAAAGCATAAGCGAGCTGTTAAGCAGAGAAAATCTGGCCCACACAAGGAAAGCTTCTACCCACCATCAAGTTTTCTAACAGCAGTGCTAATTCACATGCTGCTTTGAGACTCCAGAAATGTGGACTGGGATCAGGTGAGGCTTGCCATATAATTCCTGGCAAATTCAAACCACAGTTTAGAACAGAATGATAAAAACCCTTTTGCCCTGACAGCAAACTTAACTGCTTTCTGAACCATTCTCCCCCTCCGAAAAACAACACCGATGCAGGTGCCAGCTGTGTGCTGCCCTGCTGTGAACATACCCAGTGAGGTTTGCACAGCACTTCATCTCCAGCAGCCCCGTCTGGTCCAGGGCACAGGCGTAGATGTCGATGCAGTGCCCATTGGCCGCAGAACGGTTGGCCAGAGTCTCGTAGTGCTGGGAACACACACACGGGGGTTAGGAGGCTGCAACGTGCAGGATTTCTGCTGCTCCCCAGCTCTCCCTTCTGCGATGAGGGATGCATTTGGATGAGCCTGAGTTTATGGTCTCAAATACAGACAGTGCATAAAGCACGTGGGATCATCTAGCCTGGGATGACTTAGTGGGAACCCAAAGATTTCCAGGTGATAGTTAAGAGAACAAGTGTCATCCTGCTTTCTCTAAGCTGACAGGGACATTTCATATCTGACATTTTTACTATTTTAATGGTTGTTTTATATGTCAAGAAGATAAAGGAGGTTTTCTGGAAATGACCGATTCTTGGGAGACAGGCTTTTTCCACCCCAGAAGGAGATACAATGATGTGAACAAACTCTCCACCCACCATCAGCTAAGAAACAACACTGAAACAACACCTTCTCTGAGAAGGCAGGAGACCATGACGGAGAACTAACCAGGAGGAAGCTTTTTTACCCTTCCCTTGACCACCCTCATAATTTAACATACACAAAGACTCAGGTATTTCAAAGACAACCATGCAACCCATGTAGTGTTCTGATACAACATTCAGTTTTAGCTTTTAAATACACTCAACATGCACTAGCACCTACTTTGGTGGCCTTCTTCATGAACCTTGCATTATCCTTCTCTATGTCATGCCAGGAACGGATGGGTGTTTTCAGTTCATCTCCCACCACCATGCCTGGCCCTTGTGTTGGTGGCCCACCTGTGAACAGCATTATTCTGGCTCCTGTGTTTGGAAATGTGCCCTAAAACAAAAGCAAACATTTATATCAGAGGGAAGGAGAAGGGGGAAAAAAAGGGAAACTGATTAAATGGCAACAATGCTTTCTTCGGAGAAGGGTTCTGCATGTGCTTCTGCAATGGCAGTATGGACCTGTCCCTGCTAGAGGCCACCTTGATAAACAGTGATGCATTTCCTGACAGTCACAACACTTGAAAAATTTTTAAACTCAAACTATGTCAAGCTTCATGTGTTCAAAACAGGAAGCAGGCAGTTTCTGTTCTCTTTACTTATGTCTTAGATGACACGCAGATAAATCCAGTGCATAGTATCACCTCTTGTGTGGCAATACACACAAGAATCACAGAGACCTTTAAACACCTACATCTTAAAAACATGAATTTTACCATTTAGATTAAACCTTCCAGCCCACTCTACATCAGCTGGTGCTAACACAGCTCAAATGTCAGTAGGGACAAATTGCAGAGACAAATCTGCACCCCAGTGTAACCCAGCTGCACTGACACCTGCACTCATCTCAGCAAGCACAGCCATGTGCTTACTTCAACCTGCTCATCTCAAACAACAGCATTAGAAATACCTCCAACAAGCCAACTGCAATTGAAAGAGCCACTCCTGTAGAACGTAAAGGTCTCTTTCCCTGGGTCACTGGCCATGGGTCCCTTTGCAGCTCTCCAAGCAGATCTGTTAAATTCATGTCAATCTTATGCACGGGCTGTAGAAACCTGCAAAAATTAAAATTCAATGTTTTCCTGCTTCTAAGTTCAGGGAAGAAAAGAAAGTGCCTCTTTGTTCCTGGCACACATAAATTGCACTGAGACAGTAATTAAAACTAAAAAGAAATGCAGCAGGTTGCCTTCTTACATGCAAACTCTCCAAGATAACAAGCTTGTGCAAAATAAAAAATTTGATCAAAGCAAGATATCAGGAACTGATAAGAAGGCAAAGTCACATAAAGAACAGGAATGAACTTTAAAGGTAATTTAGTTCGTTCAAACACAAAGAGAGCTGCCACTGAAAAGCAGGAGCTGAGAAAGAGAAAATTGTGTTCAACAGAGGCAAATAACTGTGACAAGACAATACCATTTAAATCTTCTTTCCCCTCTTGGGAAACCCAGGGTTAGAAGTGTGACCTACAGGCATAAAGAGGCATAAAACATCTGCCCTGCGGTATGCTGTGCTGGTGAAGCTTACCTGCTGGAAAAAACAGGTTGCTCTGGAGTCTGAAGAGGTCTTCCTTGTTGCATGGGGACAGTTGGCCTTGAAAGCCCAAGCATATCCTAGAGAACAGTAAAGAGGAGGCAGAGATGCACTATTCAAATATAAAATAGATTATTTATTATTTAACATAACCTGAGGCCTGCAATACTGCAGCATTAAATATATTTAAATCTGTAAAATTATTAATCTTTGCACTGCCATTAGGAATGGATCAATGGGTCCATTATGTGAGATACACAAACTCCATCCCGAACAGGCTTCTAAGAAATTTACAAAGGCAAAACGACAGGACAGATACTGGGAAGGCAACAGGCTCACAGTTAAGAGCCCTACTTTCTCTGGGAGAGCCCAACAGAGCTGAGAGGTACAAGCCCCTGGCCTGAGGGGTGGCAGAGCACACCTGTATTTGCTTGGCTGTCAGGTCCTTGGTGCCCCGGAACACATAGCTCTTGGAAATCCCTTCACAGCTCAGCTCGTGAACCTGGACCATCCTGCCAAAAGTGATGAGCCCCACCAGGGCATCAGGAGGCAGCAGGCTCAGGGACATCTGCAGGGACTCCTTCAGGGCCTGCAAATCCTCCTCTTCCAAGCACGTGTCCACAACATACAGGAAGATCAATGGCGTCTGCGGACCTCGCTGATGTGGGAAGAAATGACACTTTTTAAAGCCTCCAGCCAAGGAATAAAATCAGCAGCTTCTTAAGCACTTTTCAAACGTTATTTATTTGCATAATCCTAATAAAATTTTACACATATATCATTTGTCACACAAACAAGACAATTCTGGGGGCTTCAAACCCGTCTGTGGTTCATTTACCTGAACTATATATTCAATTGTTGAAAACTGAGGCATAAGCTCTGCTGGTTGGTTGACTTCAGAAATGCCTGCATATGCCGGGGGGAACTGAAAAAGAGAAGAAAAAATTAGGACAAGGAAGTTGCAGGACAAAAATATAAGACTCTCCTCTGCAGTACAGAGCCTGCCCTGCTGATGATGTAGTAATTCAACTCTTTATTTACTGCCACTGTACCAACCTGATTAATTTATGACAAGAAACCCACAGTGCTGTTTTCCTAAGCACAAACAACAAGTGGCCAGCAGGATGGAGAGCTGCTCAATCCAATGTAAATAAAAGGTAGTCTACAGCAGCAACAATGTGTTAGTTGAAATTCTTTTAGCCGTAATTTCTGGTGGCAAAAGTCTACTCAAATCTAATGAATTTCATATTCTGCAGAATAGTAAATATCAAATGCAAAAAACACACTGAAACACATGGAACAAAACAGCATTTTTATGTCCTTCCTATGCCCTGCATGCAAGTAAAACCACTGGCAAAAACTGCTCTGAAAATAGACAACATGTCAGGTAAAGCAGACTGCACTCTGGCCTGGGTTTAGCAAGAGAAAAAGGCCAAGGGAGGGATCTAGAGAAGTGGAATTTATGCTTAATGTCCAGGGAAGGCCATCAATAAAATGTTCACTAAAAAGGTGGAAGGGCTGATTCTTTTTCCAACTTACCTGGTTTCTCTGAAAGCAGAAGTTACAAGCCCAAAGCTTGGCCCGATAGTCAACTTGGCTGCAAGGGAAAGATGAGGCATTACGACAACACAATTTTACAGAACAGCATCACAATTAATTCATGAGTCTATGTTAAAAGCACTTAGGAAGAAACAGACACTCCAGCTTAAACAGCAAGTGTTTTAGGGACTCCGACTCTTGTTCTGTTACCAGGAAGTTCATTAGCTCATCTGGCCCTGCCATTTCCAGGCTTGTCAGCATGATGGGCCACTGACAGCTCTCCGAAGCTTAGCCCTCGGCAGACACAGACTTGGCTCTAATCATTCTTTCACTACACTTAGGCTTATTGTTTGTGCAGCTGTAGCACGCAAGTGCTCCAGGCACAGAGCAGCAGGAGCCATCCACCCAGATCCTGTGCAAACACAGAACAAACAGGCTGCTCCCTGTCCCACAGAGTTTACTTTCCTCAGCCCATTACAACATCCTGCTAGTGCGGGATGCCTTGCCACGTTCTTATTCCATGGCTTTGATCTCATTTCACTTCCTCTTACTGGTATTCCCTGCTTCTTCTCAATCCAACTCCACACTCCGAGTATGCATGATCATCACATGATTTTGGGAACAAGACAATCCCTCTGAAAATGCTTCATGATGTTCATGCTGGAACTGACCTACAAGCATCAGGATGTGTAGGAAGCAGGAAAACAAGTGAACATCACAGTCCAGAGTACAGTATCAATATAATGGGCATCTTTTTTTCTTATGAGTTTCCTCATTCACCACAAAATTCTCTGGGATGGTGAGAGGACTCTCTGCCAAAACAGCCTCCCCAAAGACCCTCCTGTCTCCTCTGGTCTTGCCAGCTCCAGTAACAGGCATGTTGATGTATGGAATTTAACAAGCCCACCACATCTAAATGAAAGAGGCTGCCAGGCACTGAGCAGAGAAAAAGGGGAATAAGGAAGTCATGAAGTTCAGACGAAAATTAGGTTCTATCCAGCCTCTCCTAACATCCCCAGCCAAGCAATTCCTACCAGAGCGGGTTGAGCACAGCTTTGCAGGTTGGCCTGCTGCACAGCACTGGCTCATACTGCACGGGGGGCAGGTCCAGACGCTCCTTCAGTGGGGTCAGGAGACAGGCCAGAGGCACAACCATCCTTGTGGCCTCCAGCCTGCTGGAGGGCCACACGTTCCAGCTGAAGCGCACTCCGTCACGCTCCTCATTCTGTTGGATGAACTCCAGGTACGTCGCCATAGCCCTGCAGAAGCTCTGGAAGGACAAAAGAAAACACCTTCAGGCAGCAGCCACCTGTGTGGACAACG
This sequence comes from Origma solitaria, assembly GCA_013397895.1. Lineage (NCBI taxonomy): Eukaryota > Metazoa > Chordata > Aves > Passeriformes > Acanthizidae > Origma > Origma solitaria. The sequence continues at coordinate 900,177 of VZRL01003051.1, read as the reverse complement.
GACTTGCAAAGGAGCTCAGCAGATCAGCTACAGGTGGGGGGGCACAAGACACTGCAGGACAAAGCCAATACAGTACAATGAATTAATCCCATTATCAAATGAACCATGTGACTCCATTAATCTCTTCTGTCCAGTGCTCTCATCAACATTACAGCCTATTAAAACACCACCAAATCCAACAAAGAAACAAGGAAAGCTGACACTCAAAGGCAGAATGCAAGGGTTTGGTTTTTTTTCTTATAATTCACAATTAACATCTCAAAACCCAACCAGCTTCATGCCAGCCTCAAGGCAAACCTGCCTGACTGGGTCAGTAAAGGAAAACAGGCCAGATTTGCAACACATCCTGGAGCCTTCAGCTGAAACATTACAGGGAGAAAAGGAGGCCAAGTCTGAGACCAAAACAACCACAAATTTCACCAGGCTGCCAGCCTGACCTGCTCACAAAGGGAAAGGAGTACATGACAAAATGTCAAGAAAGGTCTTTTGTGATTTTCAGACACCCACTGTGCATGGCACCATTGTCCCACTGCCAGTAAGGAAGGAATTCAGAGTCCAGCAGACTTCAGAAAATATCAAGGAGGAATATCCCCAACACAACACAGAAGTCTCTGTGTTGCCTTACTAAACTCTTCAAAGTAAGACACAAACAAGAGCTTCCTACCTATCACTACCTTTGATTTCTCTGAGAAAGGCAAGGACAAGCCTGCCAAAAAACTCACTTGTCAAATCCAGACCACAAACACCAGACAGCACTAGCAGCAACTCACAGAGCCAAAAGAATCAGCTCCACAACCTGCTTCAGACAAAGGAACTCAGAGGTCCACCCACAGCTGCAGATGCTCCAGGATTATCTTACTCCTGGTCCTCACAGGGATATTCAGGAGTGCCACACGCAGGAGAAATTAGAAGCATTACTTCCCCTCAGAGGAGGGGAAATTTTGGTGTAACATTTTCCTACAGAACTCTAAACTCACCTACATTTTCTTCATCCTTGCTATTAATGATGTAAATCAAGCCTAGGGAGAATTGCCCTATAATTCCACCCCCCTCTCTGGATGGACAAACAGAAGGGTTCACAATATATCTCCACCACAAATAGGTGGAGTAAAAGCTAGCGCTGAGTCTGCCTGTAAAAGATCCTGCACATCAGAACAGCAAGACAAACATTTGACATCTCAGGCATGCAGCACAGCCACAGGGCAAATTTATTCCATGTTCTTCCAACTGTAGCCTAGCACCGCTTCCCTGCCTCAGGCAGAGCCCCGATTGCCATGCCGGGTTCGGCATGGGCTGCGGCCCTGCTTTGGGGTCAGGACAGCAAGACGGGAGGCGCAATCACTGAGCTGCTGCGCTTGGCATGGCTATAGGGGACACCACAGACCCCGAGCGCAGCTATAGGTGCCACCTCCGCCCCCCAGAGCACTGATCCCCAGCACGGCCATGGGGCCAAAGCACTGCCAAAGCACTGCCCCTCTGCTACAGGCGGTGGTGCCGACCCTGCAGCACAGCCACTCGGGACGCGACTGACCCCAGCCCTGCCCTGGGGGACACTGCCGACCCCCAGGATCGAGCTACAGGGAACACTGCCAAGCCCCCGTGCTGCTCTGTGCGACACTGCTGACCCCCATGCAAGCACCGCCGCAGGGGACACCACTGACCCCGCCGCGGTGGGGACACCACTGTCCCCCTTCAGGGGACACCACCCACCGCCCCCTCCTCTAGGGGACACCCTCGGCCCCCCAGCACCCCTCAGGGGGACGCCCCCCATCACTGACCCCGCGGGGTGCCCACCTGCCCTCACGGAACCCAGACCCACCCCCACCCCCGGAGCCCCGCCGCTCCCACCTGCCCGCGCCGCTCACGCCGCTCCCTCCCGGCACGCCCCGCGCGCCCCGCAAGGCCACCTCAGCCGTAAGCGCTGCCCGCAGCCAACATGGCGGCGACGGCGGCACACCCGCCCCCCACCGCTGAGGCTCCGCCGCCATCTTGGCTAAGGGCAAACTGCACCGCCACGCTTGAATGCCGGGCGCGGCGTGCCCCTACCAAACATGGCGGGCCGGCGGCGTCAGGGAAGCCATCGTGGTTAAGGGCGAAAGGTTCCGCGTTGGAATGGTGACGGGCCGGGCGTCCCTGCGAAACGAGGGGTGCGATTCCGCGTTCCCGCTCTGGCACGGCGTGAGGGAAGCAGCTCTGCCCTCAGGGGGTTCGGCTGCTTGGGAGCGTGCTGTGACCCTATGTTTCAGCTGTCGTGTTCATCAGGGAGCATGGAACCTCCTGGGAAGAGGACTTCCTCACTAATAACACACTTTTGAAAGAAATAAACTGCGAGCCCCAGACAGCCTCACCTTTGTCTCAGTTCCCGGCTCGTCTCTCGGGCCGAGGTTTCTGTGCCCGGGCACGTTGGCCTAGCAAAGCACACCAGGCAAAGTCATGAGACTGCCCAGGCCAGCAGCAAGGCAGGGAATATCCATTGGATTTTCCTCCCGCTCTGTTCCCAGAACACGCTTTATCCCCACGTCTGCTTGAGGCCACGCTCGTTCATCACTCTGCCAGGAAATCTGTGTCCCCAGCCCACTGGGAAGAGCCCTGCAGTGCTCAGACCCTCCGGAGAGGAGAGATCTGGGGATGGACACAATTTCCCGGGAGCCTGTGGCTGTGTGGAAGAGGTTTGGCCAAGCCTGACTTGCCCTAGGAACTTGTCTCTGCCTTGAAACTAGGCAAATATTCCCTCTTTCATTGCTTTCATCTCTTGCTGCTTCTCAGAGTCTCTTCCAAAGCCAAGGAGGCAAAGCTTTTTCCTAATGAGCCCAATGGCAGGAGTCCTCCCCTGCAGCTTTGCATGGTGCCATGCAGGTGGGATTTGTCCCATCTGAATGCACAGACCTCAATCCATTTCTGAACGCTGCAGACTTTCACACATATTCAAGAGGCAAAGGCATTCCAGTGAAATATCTCAATCTGCTTCTAATAGTTTGGGTATTTGCCTTAAATTCATGCAGTGGTCAGCTTATAAATATTCCCCAGGCTTTTGTGTGGGCACCGCTCCACCTTTGCTTAAAAGAAATTAATGCCCTGTGATCAAGTTCACTCACACATGCACTGTCAAGCTTTGCGTGGTTTTTTTCCTGTTTTCTTTCTTTTAATTGCAACAGAAATGTGGGTTTGGAATGTGCAGAGTGCTCTTCCATGTCCAAAACAAAGCAAAATGAAATGCTGTCTGAGGTGAACATTAGTTTTACCTTACCAGCCTCCTGACATCCCAAATATGGTGGGAATAAAAAAGTAGAAGCATACTACTGATGTGTGTATGCTAAAGTGTATAAAATTCAAATTACTACTGTTGTTGACATTCTCAGACCCAGGACTGGCTTTCCAAGTAGGAAGCAAAGCAAATCTACTTTTCTGAAGTTGCCTGTTTGTCCTTCATTTTCCATCTTCTTCCCATTGCCACATCTCAACACCGAAGGGCAGAGCCTTACTGAGATCCAGAGCTTCAAGGCCATGCTGCACCCTCCCTGGAAGCATTAGCTTAACTAAAACACTGAGCAACTGTTGTGAGATTTTGTCCTGCTTTCAGCTGGGACAAAGTAAATTTTCCTCCCTAGGAGCTGGTTTAGTGCTGCATTTCTAATTTAGAATTAGGAAGATGTCGATAACACACTGATGTTTTAGTTCTTGCTGAGGAGTTCTTACACTACGTCAAGGACTTTTCAGCTTCTCATGTTGTCCTGCCAGCCAGGAGGTTGGGGGTGCACAAGAATTGGGAAGGGGACAAAGGCAGGACAATTAACCCAAACTGGCTCAAGGGATATTCCTTATTCCTTACCATATGATATTATGCTGAGCAGTAAAACTGGGAACAGTTGGCTGCTGGTTTCCAGCCCAGTGCTCAGGCACTCCTTGGGCATTGGTCAACAGATGAGGAGCAACTGTTCTGTTCATCATGTATGAACATGTATGTATAATTTGTCATTATTTCCCCTTCCTTTTCTGCCCTGTTAAACTGTCTTTATCTGAATCTACAAGATCTACCTTTTTTTTTTTCCCAATTCTCTCCCCCACTCCACAGGGGAGGAAGTGAGGGAACAGCTGTGTGGTGTTTACCTGTCTGCTGTGTTAAAACGAAGCAGTTCGGAAGAGAAGCACAATCTTAAAGCCCTTTATTTCTGGGCCAAATAACCCAAGTAAAAGTTTCCCCAAAAGCATTTCCTGGAAGAATCACAAGCTGTGTGATTAAGAAGTGTGAGAAAGGAAAACACCACAGGCTGCCTACACAAGCCCCAACTTGGTTTGTGTTTAACAGTTGAAAGAGAAGAGAGCTTTGAGCTCTGGTTCCTGTCCTCCCCACTACCTAGATCTCCCAAAGAGTGAGCAAAGATCAGCTTTGTCATGCTGGAAGTGAACATTTGCAACATTTCTCACAAGTTGTGTGTGCCAGAGGACAGCTCTTTTCGATGTGTCTGTACCCTGTTTGAAAGCATCAAGTGTTTAGCAGCAATAGGAGACCCAGCTGTCTCCACTCACTACAGTTTCTTCCCAAAAAGAAGAATCTGTGTGGGTTTTTCCCTTTCGGAGCCCTGGGGGAGCCATCCCAGGAAGAGACAGGAGATGGTGCTCGAACAGCACCAGGGAACAACAATTACCCATCACACCTCCAACGGGCTAGCTACCATCAAAGTAAAAAAAAAAAAAAAAACCAACCAACGAACCAACCCCAGGAAAAACTAACCAGCCACTCAGCCAAGGCGTAAATGTTTTCGCTACCAAAGCTCCAAGTTTGCCATTCATCCTAATGTTTTAAACTTTGGACTGTAAAGGCTACACGTGCCAGACAGTACCTGCCAGCTGTACACTGTCAGTTCATAATGCACCCAGTTACCATAGTCAATGTTTCTCTTGGAATTAAAAAGCAATTTTGCACTTGATTCCGTGTGAAAATGACATCTGGGTGTGCCCACCCTCCAAGTTGTCTTTGGACAGTTGACCACCCCTAGTGAGGCAACCACGCAAAAGAGGCTCATGGGTTAACAGCAGGATCAGGGCTCATGAAAACAAGGATGAGCTCTCTCCAGCTCATGAGGGATCTCATGGTCGGTCCTGCAGCAGCTGAACTCTGACATCTTGCATGAGGTTTGCATAAACAAATGAGCAGATCATGCTTCCAATTTGTCCTCCATGTTTTAAGGGATAACTCAACTTTCTACTAGTAAGTGTTTTCATATTGAGTACTGGAGCTACTGTTGTAGCTTCCTCAAAACATTGCATTTCATACCAGTTTGGAATAGGGACAAGTTAGTGAGGGAAAGAACTGACAAAACCAAGGAGACTATTAATGCTACCTTTTTAGCATTTACTCCCTTTTTAGATAAGAAATTCAGGCTGATAGATTAGCTAGGTTCATGAAGAACCTGAGTGACAGAAAGACCATTTCTCTGATTCATGCAGAAGTAGATTGGACAGATTCCTATCTTACAGATAGGAAATTGAAATTACTTTTCTCTTACAGGCATTCTTTTCCCAAATCTTGTTACAGCTCCAGCACCAAGACGTTTCAGATACCACAGAGGTCATCTAAGCCAGATAAACCCAAGGCCAAAATTTAAAGAGCTTAATAAACCATATCCTACTTCCTAAAACTCTTCACTGCAGAGAAGCTTTCTCTCCTTTTTCTTATTGCCAATGAATGTGGTTATAGGGCATAAAGTGACATACCTGCATAATAAAGTCGTGTTGTTTCCCTGGAAGTTATCTCCTACCTTCGGTGGAGCACAAACACTGTGTTATCTCTGCAGCAGCAGGACCCAGGACCCCATTGTGTCAGGTCCCCTTTGAAGACAGGAAGACAAAGGCAACCCCAGCCCCACCTTTCAATGAAATTACCTTTGGCCAAATAAAGGATGTCTGATCCAAGACTCCCTCTAGGGAAGTGTGCAGCGTTTTCCCCTTGGCTTCACTGTGCTGAGTGGTTAAAGAGGCAGAGGAAGAACAAACGTCCAATCATTTCACCCCCACATCTCTTTTGTAAGAGCTCTTTTGCCTCTGTAGAGATATGCATCCCTTTCACCTGGAGACGACTCTGCAGCAAAAGGAGAGCCTGCTAGAGGTGCTCACCTCGCTGAGACAATGAAAGTCCTTCCAGGGACTTTCCAGCTTATCAGTGCTCATTCTTTGTTCCAGTACACACCTAACTGCTCTCACACAAGGAGCCTTTGCCTCTGCATCCATACCCTCCCTGCATGGAATAGGAAGTGTGGGGGGTTTTTATTCTTTGTACAGCACTTACCCCATTAGCCTCTGTCCTCAAACCATGCAGTTAGAAGGGAAATGGAAATCAAGCAAGATTTGAACACTTTTGTATGTGATACAGACTGCTTTTAGAAAGCGCAAACCCCTGGACAGCATTGAAAATGCTGATGTTAAGTCTCCTACCCTTATGAGGTAAAGTTCCAAAATCGGCATTAACCCTCTACCAGAATGTTGCCAACTCAGCCATAGAGGTGCTTTCCCATCGCCCTCCCAACACAGCATGCAGGAGGGCTCAATTTCAGCCAAGCACATTTGAAAATAGCCAGATGCAACAGGCCTTGTGTCGTGCTTGAACCCCTCCTGGTTGTTTCCCAGTGGTGGGAGACTCTTATGAAGATTCTGAGTAATTGTGTAGAGATCGAGCCTGGACAGAGCCAGCTGAAGCCACAGGCTGCAAGTGGCACAGGGATCAGACTCTGTGCACAGCCCATGTGCACCCCACCCTGCCTGCTAGTGTGTCATTCCAGCCCTCTGCTACTCTGGACACGGGAAGAGCTGGCTGTACCACATATGCATAGTGTTCATATTTATGAAAAAGGAGGTGACTGTTTTTTCACTAGAGCTTTGTTTGATTATGGGTTAAGGAAGAGGTGGAGTAACTAATTAGCATAGCATAGTTGGTACAAAATTCTGTTTAATTCCTGATTGGGATTTGAACCTACATTTTCCAAAGATGGTATCACCACTCTAACACTGCCACATGGACATTTATAGCCAGAGGAAATTAGACTCAACTCTCTCTTAACAAGTCCATGGCCCAGCATCCCGTGGGCATGAGACTTATGACAATGCTCCAGTCTGTGTGTTACTGCCAATTCATCAGTCCAGGCTCACACAGAGGAGCCAGAGGTCACACTCAAGAGAAACACAAGTTTGCTCCACATCACAGAAAGAGATGGTTGTGCTTTTTTGATGATATGCCAGTATTGTACCTTTCTCAGATCACAAACCAACGCCAGGGGCCATATTTATGTACAAACATTTGTCATGGCCATATTTTTCAACCCTGAGGGCATTCAGATAATCTACAAAAATGTTCCCTGTATCATCAGGCCAGAGGAATTCTTTCTCTTGTGGAAAACATATTTTCCCAGAATACCTCTACTCAGAATTTCAGTGGAGATATCCATGTGTGTGATGCAGCTACAGAACACACCACCAGAAATTTGATGATGAAGGAATAAATACAACAGACGCATCGCCAGGCAGCAATACAGGAAATGAAGCACAGATGTACAAAAGAAAAATCAGAGTTTTAATGATAAATTAGCAGGTAAGAAAGATAATTAAGAATCAGTGAGTTCTGTTTGACATACTCAGAATCTCTCCCAGAACAGATTCTTAGTTTTCAATTAGATGGAATCTACAGTGGGACAAAAGTGTCAGCTTTAGAACTTAAGCATCCATCAGAAGCATTAGTCTGAAAGCAAAGTTTGGGATCTCATTCTTGGTACCACTTGTTAGCAAGTTTTTCTGATTAGCTGTGAGGGACTGATAAACGTTAAGACAAAAATGTCTCAACATTGTTTGAACCTGATTTTGAACTGTTGCTTAGAAATCTCTTTTAACATTAACCACATTAGTTGCCACCTCCAATTTTGGTTCAAGAATGGATCCATTCCACTTCAGCCTTGATCTTCAGCACTGACTCCACTTCCAGTATACTCCCAAGATATATCAGTTGTGTGAACTATCACTGGTTTATGTATCATTATCACTTCATGTCCTGAAGTTGCTTACAAATTTACAAGTCCGCTTTTAAAAAAAAGCAAGCTGATTGTTATCTTGGCTGTGAAGCATAAACCCAGTTAACAGTTGTCTTTCACTTTAAAACTCCAACCACTCTGTCATATAAATACAGTTTGATGGAGAGATCTCACCACCTTCGTGACAATCATCAAAAACCTGCAAAAGAAAGCACTGTGTCAGCAGAGTAATTGCTTCCAGTTGCAAGATGCTTGCTGTGTGTAACATGCTCCCATGTTTTCTGCTCCTTCCCCAGCAGATCAGCATTAGTCTAACAGAGGCCAAAACCTAGGAAGTCTTATGGCAACTCTGAGGGAGAAGAGAAAAACAGCTCTCACCACAAAGGGACATGCTGGCAAGTTTTACCTACAAATCAGTTTACAGTCCAGGGAGTGACCAAAAGCTAGAGAGAAATAAGTTAGCTTATTAAAAATGTAGGCAAACTTGGGATCAAAGACATAATAATGTAATTTGGAACAGGCTACACTCGACAGCATCCTTTCACATACAGTCCAGTAAAGAGACAGGATGGAAGAGGGAAACAGAGCAGAGCAGGTGTTTAGACCAACTACAGAGCCTGTGTTACACCACAGCTAAGGCATCACAGGCTACTTTTGAGCACAGCTGGCTTAGAAAGCCACAAGGCTGACTTGTGGGCAGAACTTGCAATGTGCCATCTGGCCATTGCAGGACTACGTTCAACAGCTGCTTGCACCCACTAATGATACACAGAATTAGTTACTCACAGGGCAGAGTCCACAAGGTGTCCTGACTAATCCCGTGGGTTGGATGAGAGGACTAACGGCTCTGTACAGCTTCATCTGCCCATCCACACTGCCCACTGTCCCCTCCTTGGCAGCAATAATTGTCATCTCCACTTTGCCATCGTAGATCAGAGTATTTAAAATGGTTTCAATGTCTTCCATTGACAACTCTACCTAAGAAACAATTTGTGAAATAGATGTTAGGAAAGATGCATGCCAGTGGAACCTGCAAGGAAATGAGCAAACGCCACGTGTAACAAATCCTTAGAGTTCTAACCTGGTCCAGAAATAGACACCATTCTCACTGGGAACTTTATGGAGTTGTGCAGGTGCAAAAAGAAAATCAAATACTAATACCTCCTACCTCCGGAGCACTTTTGATTTGCATTAGCCTTGTTTTACCAATAAGAACTTCCCTATGCACCTGAGGTGTCTACATCATCCTAGCATGACACAGTTCGAGTTTTGCAAGAAAACAATTGTGAAAGAAGACAAAGACAAGACTGCTAAAGATATATTTGTTGATGGTGATAATAATTGTGGGGCATTTTTCCCTTCTTTTTTTTTTCCCTCCCCTAGAACTCCTTAAAGTGCATATGTAAACTTAAGAGAAATAATGAAATATGAACCAGCTGACTGTTAACATGGATGTGAATTTTAATTCTTTTATACACCTTTGAAAACCCACATGCACAAGCTATCCTGGGACCCCAAGCAGTACCAATGACCCTCCCCAAAAAGCAATGAAGCCATGAAGTTCACCTCCACTACACAAACTGGAGGGTACTAAGACACTTTTGAAACCTTCAGCAAGTTTGCAGTACTCAGCTCCTACAGTTAATTACGCACTGACAATTTGAGCAGTAGTGAGATGAATCTGACCTTACTGATGCCCAGTTCACAGATGTACTTCCACACCTCGTGGGATGAGGCAAATGAGCTGTTCCTCTGTATCATGGGGTTCTGTTTGCTGTCTCGAGCTGCCTCTGCCTGAGGAAAAGCAAAGGTTAGTTATAGTCAGGACTCACTGCCAAGAGCCTCCTTCGTGGTTCAGTTTCAGGTAGACTCAAGTACAAAACTTGTTTTCCATTTCTGGGACATGTTTAGCATTTAAAGCCATGTCCTTAAAGCTGGTGTATGTGAGACAATGCAGTGTACAAACAAACATCATTTTAGAAAAAATGACATAAAATTTACACTGTAATTCAGATTAATATGAAGGAATAGTAGCATTTGGTATTTTGTTGACAAAAAAAAGTTAATGCTGTACCGAGAGCCAGTGAAAACATATTGTAATAGAATAGACAAATGCTACAATCTGCAGACATTTAATGAACTAGGGACAATTTAGACAAGGGGCAATTGTCTTCTAGGCAGAGCTACCTGACTGACTGCTGCCTTACTCCCTCTCAGAAATGAGGAGCTCTGCACAAAACACAGTGACTTTTCCTAGATTTTTCTGGACCTGTGCTCCTGGCTGCCGGGTTTGTGTCTTAGTTTAAGAGAATTATACAGGACAGAGACTCCAAAATTAGTTACCTCCCCTTCCGTTTAAACCAATCTCCTTTCACCAATAAGGAGAAATAAAATGGGAGAAGATAGAAGTGAAAAAATATCAGATAAAAGATAACAGATAAAAGATAACAGCCTCCAAGGTTCCAGAACTCCCTCCTCCCACAAACAACAATCAACGGGGGACGGGGACAAGACAAAAACTGGACAAACTATTTTTGGCCAAAAGGCTCCAAGGCTACTGAAAACGCTGGAAAAAAGCTTCCCGGCAAGTTGGAGGTCTGCCCCCTCCTTGGCAAATGGCAGACGGCTGGAACACAACTCGTGGAGAGAGGGGGTCTGACTCCTCCTCGGCTGTCCTGAGCAGCAGCGGGAAAAGGTATTGCAAAATTCCCTCTGGAGCAGGTTTAGATCGCAAAATGCAGCTTCTCAGACTGAGACTTGGAGACCTGCCCCAGGCAAGCCCCTCGGAAGTCTAGGGAGAACAAAAGCACTCCCCTCGTGGCCGTTTCCCATTTTTAAAGGGACCCCGCACTCCCCTATCCAGGATAAAACACACAAGTTCCTCTCTCCCAGGTTGCTGGGTCTTAGGGACAGTAATAGTCTTGGGCAGGCTGGCATACAGAAGATAAAAAATACATGATTTTGGGTCACCTAGGCCAATTTGTCATTGGACCTTAGAGATAAAAGGCTTCCCCCTCCTTGTCCGGGGTGTAAAAATATCCATCATTGAAATCTACCACCATCACACTTGCTGTGACAAAAATGTTAGTCCAGTACAGATTTGCCAAGCTAACTGCAATAATGGCCAACACCTATGGAACACTTAAGCCTTGCCTGGCACTGGTTTTATAAAGACAACCATTACTGGCACTCACCTTACTCTGCAGAAACTTAAAACATTGTTGATTTAACACCTCCACAAATTCAGACTCGAAGTCCTGGTCACTGTACCAGGCCCCACCAGTGACTGAGCGGTCAGGCTGCAGGTTGTACAGCATATAGACCTTCTTCTTGGATGCCTGTTGGAAGAAAATGTACAGCTCTCAACAGCTGAAAGGCTTCATAAGAAAGGAAGTTTTAAGCAGATAATCTGCATAAAAGGTAGTTCATTACTCCTATACCTAGGGCACAGCAATCCAGCTGACTTGAGCTATCCTAAACATGTTTGACCCTCAGGTAACACAGATATAAAGACAAGATCAATGCATTTCAATTCCTAATCATTTTATATCATAGTGTTAGAAGATTAGATGAAGCCAGTTCTCTCACAAGAACCTGAAAAAGCTACTGTTTTTCTGTGTCCAACTTCTCTACTTGCATCTGGTTTATCAGACCCAGTATGAACCAGATAACTGAAGGGGGTTTCAGGAGAGCCAGGAGAGAGGAACTTTGCAGAGCCACATGCAGCTAGGTAACCAGCCTTTCAGTGCCACATAAAAGGCTGAGACTGCTTCAGTATCAGAAGTATCAAACTGCTGCAGCAACATCGGGACCCACTGAAAAGTAATTGTGGGCCGGTTGCTTATTTGGGTGGACGCTGAGAGGAGAAAGGAGAAAAGAGTGGTAGAAAAGTGGTAACAAACAAAAAAGGAGAATAAGGCGTAAAAGAGAACAAGAGGGGGTGGGATCTGCAGACAGTAGGAGTGTGGATGTGTACAGACAGCAGAGAAGCTGATCTGTGAACCCAATATCTGCTGCACCTCAATCCTGGACACTGAAAGCAGAGAGTCAAAATCTGGTGCACAGTCAAAGAGAAAGCTGCAGGCAAAATGAGGTTTCCCTGCTCCTAGTCCCCTGTTAAAAGCATACAAAGCATGCAGCAAATGTTGAAATTGTTTTAAAAAAAGTCACAAAATACTCACTGCCACAGATTTAACTGCTTTAATTAGTTTCTTGCTTTCTAAGTTTTTCAGTATCTTGTTGATCTCTGTTAAAGGCAAGTTACTCTTGTATCTAATGTCCCTGCTCCAAATACCTGTTTAAAAACAGAGAAGTGAACAGATATAAATGGAAGAAATCATTTGTCTCTGTACATACCAACCAAAAGTCAGATCACAACACGGCCCGTGTGGCTTGCCTGTCATAGGATGGATCCTACCACTCCCAGCAAAAGAGGAGAAATGGAGAGAAAGGACTGGGGCAAAACAAGTAGGTAAAACTCTTAGATTTTATATTTGTATTGTCTGGGCAAGCATTTACAAGTTTGGACAGGAACAGTTCCATAAGCAAACAGAGTTAGTACCATTCACAATCATAATTTAAACTACCTTTGTTGCCTGCATCCTCTATGATTTGGTAAACCAGCTTCTCTTGATTGTCAGAGCCTTTCATTTTACTGTAAAACAAGGCAGACATCAGGATTTTTGAGAGGTCCAAAATCTGGTGTTTTAAACCACAAACAAGAATTGTGTTCCAAATATATTTGTCCAGCAAACACAGGCTTACCTTGCATTTTGAGAATCTTTGATTCTGTACAGGAGACCTGCACTGCTCCTCAGAAGGTCCAGTTGCCCCTAGGAGAGATGGGCACAATACATTTATTTTCCTTCAGACAGCTTGTTTCAGAAGGTGTTTTAGAGAAATATTCTAAAATTCTAAAATAAAAATCTTACTTAATGTCAACTACATAAAGAAAAATGAAACCTAACATTTCTAACCACTGGAAACAACAATAGCTTTGAGAATATTTTTCCCCTGACAAATATTCACTTATCATCAGCTGTCAGAAATAACAAACAGTTCCTGACCCTTCCCACAACATCTACACAATTTCGCCTGACTTTCACCTGAGCTTTCAAGCTCCTGTATACTTTGCTTTCACTTTCCACCAAAACACTCATTTGCACAGCAACCCAGAAATCATAGCACAGCTCTGCAACGATTCCAAGCTCCAGCAGCAATGTTCTACTTTTTACTAAGTGGCTATCACTGGAAAGCTGCCAACGTTGGTGGGCAGTGACTTTTAGAAGCAAATTACTGGCATCTCTCACACACATAAAAGAATTGTTCTGCTCTGCATGCTTGTACCAGGAGAAATCCTTATGTCCTATACTGAAGAGACAAGCAATTAGACAAGCCTAAGAGAGTGTGTATAACAGCATTAATCAACATTCACTCTTTCATTGCCAGCTGATCCTTTCCTATAGTTAGCCTTGGTTCTTACATATTTGGCATGTTTCACCTGTGTGCCATCAGAGCAATCCACAAGCTTGGGAGTTTGTGAGGGGCTCAGAGAACACCTTCACATATGAGACCATGAGCTAACATCCATCCTTTTCTCCATGGCTAATTAATTCCTTATCATTAATGTGCCTTGTGGCTATGTTGGCTGAGGTAGAGTGAGGAAGGTGGGATGTCCCTACCATGGAGAGCAGCCTGTTGATGGCCACGGCTCTCTGCTGCGCTTCCATGTGAGGCATGTCATTCTGGATGACCTGGTCTGTGATGCCATGGGGGAACTGGTGGCACAGCTCAATAATCCTGTGAAAGAAGAGAAGCGAGTTTAAGGTCATGTTCTGTTGCATCCAAAACCAAATCCAAACAGTACTGGAGTCAGGATGGAAGAGAGTGACAAGAGCAACTCAGGGGAAAAGTATCCACCAATTGCTTCTTGAGGGAACTCGGCACCTACTCCCTGTGCACCACTTCCCTTTCCAAGACCAGAAAAACACTGGGACAGCCGAAAGTGATCTGACCCAACCACCACTGCCACCTAAGCACCTCCCAGCACGAGACTCAGTGCTCCCAGCAGCCCTCTCCTTCAGCACCTATTGCTTGACCAACACTGGGGCCTTGAACGACAAGGCCCCACCACGCCCCACGCCTGCTACTCCCAGCCCAAAACACGTCCCTGGCCTCCCCGCCGGCCTCCACACACCCCTCCCGCCGCCCGGCAGCCTCCCCGCCCGCCTCCCCAGCCCGGCCCGCACCTGCTCTCGATGTCCATGGGGTCGGGCACCTCCGGCTTCACCTTTACCTCCGCCATAGCACAGCGGGCTCCGGCGCGGCGAGATGACGTCAGAGACGCGCGATGGATGGAGGGGGACGGGGTCGGTTGCTACGCAACAGCCAATGGGCGCCGGGAGCGGCGGGCGCGCGGCGTCCCTGGAAACGGGAGCGAGCGGGGCGGGATCCTATGGGACCCGGCGGGAACCGGGTGAGTGGGGCCGGTACAGCCGGGATGGAGCGGGGCCAGGGGCGGGATCCGGGTGAGCGGGGCCGGTACAGCCGGCATGGAGCGGGGCCAGGGGCGGGATCCGGGTGAGCGGGGCCGGTACAGCCGGCATGGAGCGGGGCCAGGGGCGGGATCCGGGTGAGCGGGGCCGGTACAGCCGGGATGGAGCGGGGCCACGTGCGGGAGTTGTGCCGGGAAGGGCGGGGAGCGGGGCCCGGCCGCGCTGCGGGTGCCGGGGGCACCGCGTGCGTCCCGCCAGGGATGCGATCCCAAGAGGCTGAAGCGGAGCCCCGTGTACCTTTGGTGCAGGTGTGCCAAGAGCAGGTGGGAACGTGAGGGAAAAGGTCTCAGCGCCCTCAGGTTAGGCAGAGATCTGATCCGCCCCTAGTTGGTGAGTGTGTGACGGAGGATGGAGCGGCTCTGCTCCGTGGGGCCGGGCAATGGGACAAGAGGCAATGGGAACTGAGGCACAGGAAGCTCCAGCTGAACATGAGGAAGAACTTCTTCCCTGTGAGGGTGGCTGAGCACTGAAACAGGTTGCCCAGAGAGGGTGGGGAGTGTTCCTCCCTGCCTGCAGTGATGAGTAGCATAGGAGTTGTCTCTGGAGCATTGGAGGGTCGGTCACAAAACCGAATCCTTGTAGCGTGGACGTGTTTCCTGGCCCTGAGCATCAACTCCCAAGATCTGGAGTACATCACTTTGTTTTGTAAAATGTCACCATATCCAAATGCAATTTTTCATTCTTGAATTACATGGCATGATAATGACTGTGTACATTAGGATAAATCAGGTTTGGCACCTGTTTTATGGATATATTCTTGATTCACGTGATAACTGGCATAAGGTTAAGCAAAAAGCTTTAGTCTTTTTGTCCTCTTATGTCTCACTTTAGTCCTTTTCAGGACATGTTGTACTTGTTCAGGTGGCCATAATGAAACAAGGCTTGTTTCACATCTGACATGATTAGGGTGGAGATTCCTGTCCCTTACTCCTTCCATGTATCGCTGACATATGGTGCTAAAGCTGTTTTAGCTCAAACACATGGAATCACAGTCACAGATTGGTTTAAAGAATCCACTGTTCTCTTTTTTAAGAGAAACAAATGAAGATAAGGAGTCATGTTAAGAGACCATATTTCTCAGTGCATTCTTCTGTTTAGAAAAATTATTGTCTGCCTTTTTATTCTTCTGTTCTAAAGATCACTGCTGAGCAAAATGGCAGCTGGCTCTGTCTCAGTTCCTCAGATCATTCCACTTCGAATTCCACCGCCAGGGAAAGCTAAACGGGAAATAGACACAAATACTCTCATAGAAATAAAATCAGGTATGAACAAGAGCTTTGACTCCATGTCAGACCTTAACTTATGTGTCCATTTGAAATGTTTGGCCTCTATGCTTTCTTTGCATTTAATTATGATTTTTGAAGCGTGCATTTCAAGAAGGAATTTATAAAATTAACCAACAGGTTTGATGCACCAAATACACTTGCACGTAATTTTAGGCATTCAAACTATCTTACTGACAAAAAAGTTACATGTGTTACCAGTCTTAATTGCTTCCAAGGCCAAACCTTCAAGCTGTTGCATTTCACTTTGACTGCAAAACCAGTGCTTGAAAATATCATGTGCCAGGCTCACTACCAACATTGTCGTTACAGTTTTTGAATTGTCACCTTTCACTATGGCAGAAAATACCCTTTCTGTCATTGGAATGAACAAGCTGCTGCAATGTTTTCATGCAAAACCATTGCACAGCTACTTTGCTGTAAGAAATATTGCTTACAATGAAATTGCTTTTGTTGAGTAACTGATATTTCATGGGAGAAATACTTGGTCCCAAACATTCAGTCACTTATGGAACTGCTTTATTTTCTTTATGTGAGAAAGATCAAGTATAGTAGTGAGTACTTTGTTTTTCCAAGGTTCCATACAGTCTGAGGGATTACTTTCTCTGTTTCTTTCAGATACACCTGGGGCCTCTATTTATTACACTTTAGATGGAAGTAAACCAGAACTCATTAGGAAACCTGGCTATGGGGCCTGTAACACTTTGGAGTATAAGGGTCCTATCATATTACCAGTGGGGAAAATAACAGTCAAGGCCCTGGCAGTTACAAAGTGAGTATCCTGTTTTATTTTATTCCTATTTTAGCAAGGGACAGATATCCCTGTCACAGCTTGTAGCCGTGTTGTTTAAAGCGCTCCATACCTTGCAAGTGAGAGAGAAGCCTTTCCCCAGGCAGTTTGCAATCTAAATGATCCTCATTAATTGCATTGACATGGCTTCCTCATGATACTTTCTATCCATTGAGTGCTTCTGAGGTTGGATTATCCCTTGCATGTTGTCTCCTGGACTGTGGTTTTCCAATGATCTGTTGAGGCTGTGGGTGAGAAGCAGGTATACCATCCTTAGAGCTCATCTTCTGGAGTGTGATCATCACAAACACCAGAGGAACCAGGGTGGTGTTTTCTGGAGTCATCCAGTGATTCAGTGGATTTACAGAAGTTAGTCTTCCCAGGAATTTGCGTAATTTCTCCCAAAGCATCCCAGAATGCTGAACCTCACAGTTTAAGTACAATGTTGGGTGAAGCAAAAATACAATACATAGAAAGAAAACTGGATTTTGCTGCACAGCCACTGACTTTGTCCAAACTAGCTTCATGCTTAGAGACAGAGAGAGGACACATAAATTCTCTGTCTGTACTGTGTTGCATTTCCAAGGGAGCAGGAACTTCCACTCCGAGATTTGTGCTTGCTGTTCCCTATTAGCTGCACTAGCAGCCAGCCTGTGCTTGTGTCTGCACGGGAATATAACAACATAATATTCTGTGTGCAGGTACACACAAAACTTAGGCCTATGTCTGTTTTCTTGCTATCACTACCTAGATTAACACTTGTTTCCAGTATGTTTTTATTAAGACACTTTTGCGTGGGCTGAGAGATGCTCTAGAATGACAACCAATCATGACAGAGTGGTTTGGACATTTACAGCAATTTCAATGTTGCTGTTGCAACTTAATGGGTATTAGAGAATGACAGCTGTTTTATCAAATAAATATTGTCCAGGATTCTACTGAAATAAGGACCGGCAAGCTCGGAAGGGATGAGCCACATCCATCGGGGATGTACTTGTTACAGCACACAGGTTTGGGGCAGGTTCATAGCTTTGTGAACATTGATTTTCAGGGACTACAGGGTAAGTTCAATTGTAACAAAGGTGTTTCTGGTGGAGTATCAGCAACCAAACATCCTTTTCCCTACTGAAGATGATGACAAGAATTTCCTAAAAGACATGGCCACACAGGTAAGTTTTAGCACTTGTAACCCCTTGTGTGAATATAAGATATTGTATATACGTTATTACTTAGAGATTAAGCTTTGACTGCCAATACCATTCATATATTTTTTTTATTTCTGTTTGCCCATCTTTGCTGCTTTGGTCCTTTTTGTAATATTAAAATTTCATGGGAGCACTTTTTTTTCCCCAGAGGTATTTTGTGACTAATTGAGGTAAAATATTTTAAAAATACATTTATAATTTAAGCTTTTCAAATGCTTGCATTGAAAACAAACAGCTTAAGCATGTACTTTTAAAGTCTTAACAAATAACTATAGCAAGAAAGGATTAGAGCAAAAGCAAAAATTTTATTTGGAATTACCTTTTAGAATAAGGAAGGTGAAATGTTTACTGCAAAACCTAAGAAGAACAGACTGAATGTGGAAATCAAGCCTGCCTGGGATGAAACACCCCAAGACTTTCAAGGTAGAATATTACTTCATAAAACTGAGATAGACTTGTGTTCTAGCTGAAAATAGTAAAGTTTTCCTCTTGTATCACTTGTAAGAGATGGGTTATTTTAAAACCATCTCAGAAGACAGAACATCCTCTGGGAAATCCAGTTTTAGTTGCTCAACACTGCAAAAAGAGAACAAAACTTACCTTCCATACATTTCACATGACTTCTTAAAAACATATTAAAATGTCGTTAATTTCTCAGCAACACAACAAAACCTGGTCTGTATTTCCCTTTGTGCCAGAAAATACTGTTAAAGTAATGGGATTGTAAATCCTTTACAGAGTTTCTTTACTGATGTTTGCTTGCAGTAAGATTCCAAAATAAATACACAAAGTGGAAATGAAAGCTTGACCCAGATTTTCTCTGTAGATAAAGCCTCTTATTACATGGCAGCAGCAATAGGACTGTTTTAAAGCAGGGAATTGTATTAATGTTTACTCATTAATTTACCCTTAGGAGCTGGGGTTTTTTGAGCATGCAGGAAGGAAGAAAATTGTAAATAAATTAAAACACAAAAGTAAGCTCTATCAGAGAGGTGTGGGGTTTCTTCTAGTTTAATTTCCTGTAATTCCATGCAGCTTATTTAAACCCAAAATGACGATGCCAAATATATTGTTAAATATGCTTAGCAACACTATGTAATATTCATGTTGAGATGTATATTAACTGCATGAAGTGGGTGACAGTGGAATAACAGGATTGTAATTTTAATCTTGGGAACAGGAAGAAAGCCTTCTCACAGGTGCACTCAAGGACCACAGCTCCTTGCCAGTCGTTTGGAAACAACAGAGCACAGAGAGGAACTCACCTCAGCACAGCCAGTAGAGTCACTGCAGGTGATCAGAGGGGTAAGCTGAAGAAAACTGTCCAAGGCTGTCATCAGGACAGTGGTCTAAAAAATGAAGTGATGCCCAAAAGCAGGCTACCTGAAACAGAGGTCTAGGCAAAATTAGGAGTATAAAAAGCAAACAAGTTTATTCAAGGCCTTCAAGGTATATTCGGGCAAGCAAAGTCCTCTTCGTGGGACTACACCCAAAATGGGTGTCTGGTCACGAGCCCTTCACCTTTTATAAGTTCTGTCCCATTAGCACATTGGCCCCTAATTCTCCAATCACACCCTTAGGTGATGATGTTAACCACCCCAGGCCTGCTCCCCCCATTTCACTGTCGTTTACATATTTTTGGGCCCCAGGGCAAGGAATGTGTCCTTAGATCCCTATTCAGAGAGCCTTGTTTTGACTAAAGGTGCTGGGAACAGAGGTTTTTAGCACTTTGTAAGAAGCACAGAACTACACCAAGTTACAGACACATGAAGAGTTAAAAACTAGAAATTATTAAGGCATCAGAAGAGGTGAAGATTAATGCCTTTGTCTGCATTCTACAGTCCTGACTTAAATGTAATGGCAATGACACGCTAGAATAGGAATGCCCAAAGCAGGACACAGTCATCAGAATGGACAAAATCAGGCAACAAGAAGTTAACAGTGCTGCATTCCTACTAATGCTCTTCTAATACATTATTCAATCTGCAGTTAGCCAATACTTACTGCTGTATGTTGGCAAGTTAATATTTAAAACTCAATGTTCAGTAATACTATGGTGGAAGTAAATAGCAAGACATTGATTTATTTTTGCTGGAAGAAGCCGTGGGTCCTTAATGCAGCTAATGGGGGAATCAAGCATAGTAGGTATTCCTCAAAGCAGTGCATTTCAGTGCAGATTGTTTCAAATAACATCTTTAGCTGATTTTGCCATCTTTATATGCATTTTGCAAGTACTTCCTTACTGAAGCCTAAAGAATTACCTTTATTTCAGTTTGCAAGTTCCTCTGCAGTCACTAGCCAGAAAAGCTTAGCAAGCACACAAGTGTCAAGGATCCAGAGTGAAACAGATTACCTCAAGTAAGTGACTTCTCCTTTTAACATATTTGTCCTTTGGAAAGTATCTGAGCCTTTTACAACCAAGGTGATAATATTGGTGGCCTCTATAAAAATGAGGAAGGCAAAGACAGACACTGGCTCATAACTGGAGGGTATAATCTAGGTAGGACTTTCAAAATTCTTTCTCTTAAAAATAGTTTTCAACTGTCAGTTATCAACTGTCTTATCCCTTAAAAAATTCCTGACACCCATAAGATCTGGGAATAAATTTATTATCTTTCCAAATTATAGTACAGCCTCAGTGCTGTAGGTGAAAACTGCTCACTGGAGTAGTCTCACAGAACATCAATGCTTATCAGTATTGAAAACGTTCTCTGATCTACATCAGTGGCTCCCCGTAGTGCAGCAGTGAGACCTGACACAGACTGCCTTTCAGGAGACCTGTTTACCTCACATGATGAGGAGGAAAGTATGAAACTCCATCATAGCCAGAGAGCTTTCTACCTTGCAAAGCTGTTTAGAGTTCAGAACTTCATATTATGGATGCTGGGCCATGGTCTGCTGTCCCACTACAGCTTGGAAACCCCAACTGAGAAATCAGTGACCTAAGTCCTGTCACAGTGAGTTCCAGATTATTCATTATTATGCAGCAGTGCAATACTAAGACAAGCTCAGCCAGTTTGCTCTTATTTTCAGATGTGCACACTGTTCTGCCCCTCGCCTGGCCGACCCCTTGGCTCACTTCTGCCAGAATTGTGGATCTCCTATCCCACCTGTGCCAGTCTGGCGCTTTCCACTCCCTGAAGGAACACAGGTCAGGAAATATCGTAACAATCATCATCCTTGGAGAAAACAGCAGCCTCTGCAAGTTACACAGTCAATGCTGCCAAACCTGTTACTCAGTTCCACTTCCATGTGGAAACTCTGTTCTAATTGCTTTGTTCTGCTCAATACCTTCAGCACGGGACCCAGTGAAATTCTCCAATGATGGGCAAAAATAACCATAGAGCTCTTCATGTGCCATGTATTCTAATAAGGAAAACAATGAAAAAGTAAATTGTTTTATTTGCCTGTGTCAGGAAACAGTACCAGTCCTGAAACCTTAGATAGTGGCGTGTGTGGGCATAGGTAAGAGCACCAAGTTTTTACTGTGGTGCCTGTAACTGTCTTCCCTAAGCTCTTCCCAAGAGAGGATAACCTGATCTAACAAGTCAATGGTGTGTTTCCTTTCTTGTATCACCAGAAAGTTGTCTTGTCTTGGGCAATGCTGTAGTTTTAAGTAATAACTGAGAAAATTCATCATCTCTTTAGATTAGGTTCATCATTAGGAGAATTTCAACTACCTCTACATGTTCTATAATAACATTTTAATTTTACTGAAAATTGTCTTAGTACCTCTCTGTCATTCTCTTTCCAGATGTCTTCATATTTTCTCAATATGATCCTTTGATCTTTAAGGATCAGTGTCAGTATCAGTTGCTGTCAGTTGCTATGTTTTCAGTGACCTTGGTGCTGATCTAGAAGCTAGAAAAATGCTGAAATCTCATCATAACCTTAATGATCTCATTATGATCCTTAACATAACTGTGATGTGGCTTTTCCTTCAGATGGCACCGTGCCTTGAATGCAGGCATCTCGTGCCAATGAATACACCCACTTGCATTGTCTGTGAGTCACCAATAGCTCCACAGCTGCAGCCCCAAAACAACATCTGCATAAAGGTAATTGAGGATAAATAGAACAAAACAGTGATATAACTCCTGATGTGCGTTTTTCTAACAGATGACTTCATTACAAATATTTTGATCCAACCTGGCTGTCTATAATTGCATTTTGACAGCTTTAAGACTTAGTAGGATTAAAAACAGCTTGAATGGAAAAAAGGATTAAAGGTTTCCCAGTAAAAGAAAGACATAGACATACTTCCCTTGAGAAGGAAGGAGCAGCAGAGGCAATGTGTGATGAGCTGACCATAACCCCTATTTCCCTGTGCTGCTGAGGAGGGCAGGAGATACAGAATCAGGAGGAAAGTTAAGCCCAGGAAGGAGGGAGGGGTGGGAAGAAGGTGTTTTTTGAGATTTGGTTTTATTTCTCATTTTCCTACTCTGATTTGATTGGTAATGAATTCAATGACTTTGCCCAGGATGAGTCTGTTTTTCCCATGACAGTAATCAGTGAGTGATCTCTCCCTGCCCTTAAACTCATGAGCTTTACATTATAATTTTCTGTCCTCTGTCCAGCTGAGGAGGGGAGTGATAGAAGGGCTTTGGTGGGCACCTGACCTCCATCTACAGTCAACCCATCACAAGTGGGTTACAGACGTTGCCCCAAATATAATGTTTTATGGCAGCCCTGATGTAGGTGCAAAGGCAGGCCTGAACTATTTGGTGACAACACCAAAATAGCAGATTCATTATTCTTAGCTCTGGTAGAAAGTCAGTTGTGAATAGTGACTGTGCCGAGACCTTGTAGAGATCTTTTAAGGCACCTCATGGTATTTTGGTATTAGATTATTATTATTAATAATTTTCCTTGCAGATTCTGGGCTGTCTGTTTTGTGTGAGTATAGTGACTAAGCAAACTGACACTAGGGTATGTAAAGGCCTGGAGATACTGATACTGAATCTCCTGAGGAAAATATACCATCGTTTTTAAAAAATAGTCACCAAGATACATAGATTTGTGATGACCAGGAAACAGTGCAGACTTGAAGCATCTCTTCTATCTGCAGGGCTGAATAATCACATCACTTTGTAAGATCAAGTCTTTGTCTTCTTGTTGACAGTTTTCAAATACTATATGAAATGTTTTCTCTCTCTATTTAAAAGGGCAAAGTGATTTGTCAGGTGTGTGGCACAGGAAATCCTCTTCACCATAAACACTGTGCAACTTGTGAGAGCAAACTGCCTGAAGTACAGATGGTAAGACTTCAATCACACTGGGTGAATCAAACCAAAGCAGAACATTCCTTATCTTTGGAAAACTGAAGTCATGACCCTGTGTCCCTGTGTTACCAAAGCAGAGATTCTCTCCCCAATGCCATATTTAAGCCCACAGAAGTAAGTACTTCCACAGAACTCCCACAGTACTCCACCACAAATGTCCAGCTAAACGTAAGTGTCTCATATACCGTCGAGTTTCTCATGTGGAAGTCAGGATTGTGAATGCCATTGAGAAAGCTCAGAAAGCTCTCAGAAAATGGGTAGTCTTGACTCCAAGGGAGTCTTGCTTGTGTTCAGATTACTTTCAATTGCAATAGAAAAGTTGAGTATATGCACCATGAACTCATGTAACACTGATTTCAGTTATTTTTTGAAAACAGAATACGCTTTTATGTTGTTTTTCATATCCCCACTTTTACATTATTTTTCTTATCTCCATTTGCTGCCTCCCCAACATGCATACAGCTAGCATGCTTGTATTTGCCTGTGACTCTGCACAGAGGTGAGAAAAGCAGTGAAATATTGCCACTAAAATGGCTCTTTTTTAACTCCCTGTTTAGCCTAGTTCCTCAGAAGAATTATACTTTCAGTTCTGAAGGGTCTTGTATGAAAAATGCCTGGTACATTTCACTTCTCCAGGTTGTGATAAATACAGAAATGACAGAATAATAATGGTTTGCAAGTTAAAATCTTCTGATTACAATAAATAATATCCTGAGTTCTAAAACTGTCTATAGCTAGAGGCAAAATCTCTTGTGTAGCCATTGAAGTGCCATTTCAAAGTGATTTTCAGTAGGATTCTCTACTTTCCTAGGATAAATGTATGTTTGTCTGCTTCACTGAATGTAGATATGTGTGTAGATAATATGTAGCTGCATATGTAGTTAGGCGTGTGATTTGAATGGTGAGACTTGTAGTAGCTGAGAAAGTTAAATGCTTATTAAGAATTATTAATAGTAATCGGAAATTTTATTAATAGTGATTAAATAGTGATAACAATTGTGTTTTAATAATTAATAGTAATAATGCTGATATTATTACTAATGTCTGTTAAATAATTTAGATTTAGATTTAGGTTTAGATTTAGAACACATTTAGATGTGTACTTTTGTAAATTTTATCTTCCAGCTGAACCCCCAAATTACATTCTTCAAATTGCAATGCAGGCCAGATGAAAACAGGGCTATTTTGTGTTTGCTTACTTGCTGTTGTGGTGTAATCAAAATAATTTTCCTTAGGTTCTGTCCCTTATCCATATTCCTGACTTGTAGAGAAAATAAACTGCATAAGCCTTGAGGCAAAACCTAACAAAACATTTTTAAGTCCTCTTTGTCCTAACTGGAATCTATACTTAAGCTCTAGAAGTTTGCGATGAAAAACCTGTTTTCTTTGGCTTACCTATATAAGTTAATTGTAGAAAAGTTGGGTAATATAATATTTGCATGAGGCAAGAGTGCAGAAGAAGATTTATGCAGCAAATTCCAAACTGTGAGGAAACTCCTTGCCTGAACACATTCTCCCTGTCATACTAAAAAGAAAGGTACAAAGAAAATTGTGTGTTGGATTTGAAAATTTAACTTTATCAGCAGGAAACTTCTGTCTCAATTTCAACTGTACTTATACATAGGGCCCTCTTAATAAATACTCAGTTTAAAAGCACACCATTGATAAAGTTTTTATATTTTGGTGCTAGTTCTGCTAAAAATATTTTCAAATTAATTAATGCTACATTTTACTGTGGTTTTGTAATGAAAAACAAAATTACAGGTTAAGTCCAAGTTACTTTGTTGCTCATTCTAAGCTGCAATAATTCTTTTAGGCAGAATATTACTTTATGTTGTCAGAGCAGCTTGCTTTCCTCTTTCCCCTGTCAGGCTTGTGGACTTTTCTTTATGAGAAGCATTTTCTCCCTAATGCTTGTTTTGTTTTATTAGCCCATGTTTGGAGGAGACTCCTGCCCACCTCAGCAGGGCCAGCAAAGGAAGAGAGTTCTGTGCTCAAAATGCAACGGTGTGAACCAGTGCGACGCCCGCTTCTGTGCCTGGTGTGGGGCCAAGGCACGTGCTCCTGGTGGCTGTGGGGACAATCCTGCTGCTGCTTCTCTGCAGCAATTTCAGACTTCTCTTTGCAAAACTCTTGTCACTCAGTAAACACTGTTATTATCAAGATACCTGCTTAGAGCATAGAGGATTGCGTATGGAAAAATGAAAGGCTTAGATGACATCCTGACCCCTCATCAGTCAGTGACCGAAGGGTTTGGGGTTGCAACGAAATTACCACGGGCCAACAAGCCCCAGCTGAGATGCAACAGCCCTGTGCTCAGACAAAGTAACTTACCCATCAAAGGTTAAAGCATAGGCTAACCTAATGCAAGTTTTCCCATAACAACTCTGGGCTATAATCACCCATACAGGCAATTACCAGACATGAGATGATGCATGCAATTGTTTTGACTGAAGGCCTCATTAACTTCAGTAAAGGCAAGTACTTAACTGCTGCTCAGTAGAGCTGCAATCAATGTAAACAATTTTCCCTTGCATAGTGCTTCTACCTGAGATCACACTGAAGGAGAATTTTTTTTCTATGAGCTGAAAATTTGAAACACTCCTGTACGTGCATAAATAACCATTAACCCTGTACTGTACCAGGGGACTCAGGGGTGGTACTTTACTTCCTTTTAATTCATTCCTCTGCTCTTATTCCTGAGTCACTCATCCTATGCATCTCTAGAGACAAATGTTCCATTGAACTTTCCAGCCTGGACCTCCTCCATCCTACTTCACCTGCTCCAAGTGTGGGACAACCAACCAGCCCTATGCTCGCTTCTGCATGTCCTGTGGTGTCTACATAGAGCCCTCATCCAGGCAGAGCTCTCCTGGCAGCCCCATGGATTCTGGGGACGAACTGGGATCTTCTCAGGTAGGACACAGTGTTACAAAGCCAGGTTTGGACACAGCTGAGAGGCTGCTCCATATACGGATCACCACAACTCCATTCATTTCCTTGGGACAAGGTTGTGGTATGGGAGCACAATGAGGGCAAAAATGTTTGTTCTGCTTTCTGCTGGAAAGCAGCTTCAAGCCCAAGGAATCCAGCCTCTTTCTAAATGGCAAAGGGAGAAACCGTCAGCCTTTCAAAAGTCTCAGCTCTTCAAGTACTTTTGTCTTACTTTTCTGGTTGTGAATTATGTGAATTATTTGTGGCCTGCTAATACAAGGTATTTTTTAATGCAAATGTAGTAGTGTTTTTAAAACTGTTTTAAGAAAGAGCTCAATACTTAGCAAGGCCAGCTTTTGCCCTACAAAAAGCATACCTGTCTCCTGGCAATCATGAAGAATTTGGATTTTGCTTGAACATTTGTGATAAGTTGCATTGTTGTTACAGACTGGTAATGAAATCTAAAAATTGTTAATGATTCTTCCCGCTAGCTTTTTCATTCCCTTACAATTTGGTGTACTGTTCTGGTTAAGTTATGCTTGTGAGCCATTAATTATATCTAATTATATTACTTAAATTTTCCCTTCTCCCCCACCCCCCACTGGCAAAACGATTACAGGCTCAAGTTGCATGGCAACCTCATCCTGTTTCCTTGCCCAAATCAAGGGCAGAACTAACAGAAAAGGAAGAGAAAGGAACCCAAACCATTGGACTTTTTTACCCATCCAGCAAACTGTTGGAAAAGAAGGAGCTTGAGCTGATTTCACAAAAAGAAAAGGTGGAAAAGATGAGTGATCATAAACCTCTCCTGACAGCCATTAGTCCTGGAAAAGGTTAGAAGTTCTGATTTTATGATTTCTAAACAATTTATGACCTTGCTTTTCCTTGAAAGTATATATATGGAATGTGGCATCAGTAGGACACTGATTTACATCTTTACAAGTCTGTCTTCCCACCAATCACTTGTAAATGCAGTGCCTTAGAATTCAATCACTTATCTCCATCAATAGCTAAAAGAAAGCTATCAGCAATATCAAAAGAGTGGCTACTGACCCCTGTGTAGCCTTACTAATTTGGTAGTAATTTGATTTCCTCAGATCCCAGAAGAGTGGAGGTAGGTGTCCTCTATTTGAATTGGAAACCACTGAACAACTCCCAGTTCCCAGCACCCCCCCAGCCCCTACAATGGGAACTTCAGGTAGAGCTGTGATGGCTCCTGCAGGGATATTGATAAACAAAACTCTGAGGCAGAGGGGATCAGAGCTCTTGGAAATATGATGAAGCTTGTCTACATGAGGAACTTGTTTGGGGTGCTGTTGTGGAATAAATTATAGAAGCTTCAAAAGTAAAGAAAACTAAACTAGAGGAAGAGATTCTTACCAGGATTATGAAAACATTACTTATTGAAGAGTCTTTCCACTCACAGACTACAGTAGGAGCAGTATCAGTACTGCAGACAACTTTCTTTCACAGTGAGTTTTGGGGTCACTTTGTTCTTTGTGGAATCACTTGACTGTTTGCTGTCATTACATGCTTGCCTTTTTTAGAGGTTTTAGTTTTACTATCCTGGGAAATCTTCAGCTCTCTGGATCCCAAACCCTTGACAAAAGTCCATCAGTATTAATTAGGGATCTAATAAATGGCTCAAATGGCAAAATTGCCTTTAATTTCACAGGGCAGTCCAGCCGGGCAATCCACTGAATAAGTTAATTTTAAGTTATTACAGCACCAAACCATGGTTTGCAGGAGCAGTTACTCTTTTACATCCACTTTCCCATCTAGCTCTCTTCAACAATCAGATGGTCAACCCCTCAGGCTGTTACCAGAATTAATTTTCTATTGGATAACAAAAGTTGCTAATGAATGTTAGAAATTCCTCTTTTGACTCCATGTATCTGTATTCAGATGGACTCTGGTTTTTAAAATAATCACTGGGGAAAACTGTTTTCCTCCTCCCTTGCTCTGAAATGTGACATGTTATCTTAGACATCACTGTAGGAAATACAACACTTGACACAACATGTCAGGGAACTTAATTTAGTCAGAGATAACAAAGGATTGGCCCCTCATAGTGCCAAGAAAAAAGCAAAGTAACACTGAATATTTGTACATCTCTGTCAGAAGTACAGCTCTTGACTTGTGAGTGAGAACTGCTGTCAGTGGGAAAGGTCAGGAAGCAATTCTGAACTGCTTTTGAATTATTTTCATTTTTATCCACTTAGCAGAGGTAACGTCATTGAAGTTGCACTGTGTAATGTATTCTCCATTAGACCCTGCCTGAGGAACTGACTGAAGAACATATTTCATTCCATAAATCAATAAATGTCTCTTACAGTCAGTTCATGCTGAGTTTTATACATGGCTTGAAACTATCTGTATCAACAAGACCATGCACTATCACCCAGGAAAATCTTGTTTATATATGCCAAATATGACCATTATGCAATTAAAATACGATCAGACATTTGATATTAAAATTTTTATATACAAGTGATTAAATAAGATGTGGGGGGTTATTATTTATTTCTTGACCATATCAACTACTAACTAACCTTCTTTTCATTTGTGATGATTAAAAAAACCCACTAAGTTAGTTAAGAAAGGGGCAAACAACAGCAGTACCAAAACAATCCTCTGGTGTGTACTGTATTTCTTTTTTTGCTGTGCTTTGTCTGTTCTGAACAGAAGCCAAGACATTTACCTGGTAAACTTTGCAAAGAAGGCTTCCCTTTTCTACTGTAACACAAACAAGTGTGATATAGGTGTAATCAGCTATTGGCAGAATGGATTCAAGTATTCCATCAGTGGTGCCAAAAATCCTTTGAAATCTAACAAAACATCAACCATGCAAGAATATGTTCCTGACCATCTGGATTTTTAAAATAAAATCTGGGGATCTAGGCCACTGATGAACCCCTTTATGGCAAGTAATACCTCTGTGGAGAGATCACTCCCCAAGTAGTCTATTCTAGATGTTTTAATTACTACTTTCAACTTGTACTAGTTTTTGCATTTGAGACCACAGCAGGGAACAATTTATGTTGTTCTGTGGATCCTTCTTTTTCTATTCATTTAAAGCTGCTTAACAAGTAATATTTGCTGGTTTAGTTTGTCATTCCAGTTCAGCCTTGAGTCTTCCAAGCACAAACCCCCTTGTGCCCTTGCTTTCTCTTGTAAAAGCCAGAGCAGCACTTTCCTTCTGGCTTGGTCTCTTGTCACTGTTTTAAGCTTCAATTAACATGAAGGAAAGGATAAGGTCAGAGCCGCTTCATTGTGTAAGTTAAATGAGGTTACCAAGCCTACACAGTTTATTTACCATGAAATGAATCATGCTCTGTACTTACCATAAGGATGGTAGAAAAGAAAATTAGCCAGATCTTGAAAACAATCAGTTACAAATGAGAACATGTCCTTTTGCTTCTTTCTCTGATGAAAACAGAATGTAGCTCCAGAAGTGCCTGGAGAGGAGGTGCAAAAGCTCTAAATGGCTTAAAATGAGTTTTCAATCGAGGCTCATTCAGCGCCTCATGTTTCATGCCCTATATCAGCATAAAGGAATGCTGTCTCTCTCCCAGAGATCCTGATAGGCAAAAGAGCAGGAATGCTTAAGCTTTTAATATGCTCTCACATATATACTAGAAAGGAGTTTATTTGGAGAATATTTGCACAGACCAAAATGCTGTATATGCTGAGTTTCTGTGTTTGCAGTTTTCAGATTTGGCTTATTGTTCCCTGGCAGTTATCCCAAATAAACTAAAAATCAGTTCAATAATACACAATTGCCTAATTGTAGTATTTTACTTTTTTTCTTATGATCTGAAATAGTGTGAGAATTTCCCTTCACATAGGGCCAGTTTTGACTCCCAAGGATCATTCCAAGACATGGCTTTGTTGTGAACAGAGGTGCCCTAAGGATGAATTGTAACCCATGGATAAGACAGTGTTTCACCTGGCTTTTTAGGGTATAACTTCCTTCTCATTTTCTTGATTAGACAAATTTTCTACAGAAAAAATACATTTTTTAATCTCAGTGAAACTATGCTATCTTTTAAATCTTCCATCACTTGACTAGAAGGAATGTTAATCCCATTTTAAGGATTTTTCTCCTGTTTAACTCTGTGAACAGGTTACTGGAGAACACAGCTGGATCACGTTTGTGCTCACCTTCGAAGCTATGCCCAGAACAACCCTGAATTCAGAACACTGATTGGAGAACCTCAGATGGGAAAGGTAGGCAGGAGTTTGTGAGTAACATCTTCCTGTGGAGAGTCATGAGATTATTGTGGCTGCTACATCAACACTGGAAAAATAAATGTCTCCCTTTGCTTTAGACATTGACTTGTTTGTGTGTGTAATTTGTCTTGTTTTGCTGTTCCATTTTTTGCTCAGTCTTTCATTGAAGACCTTTTCTGCTTTCTTTCTGCAATTCCTATTCTCTCACCTGAGAGCTATAAGGGAAGTGAGAAAGCCCTTACTCGGCTGCTTTTATGTAACAGGAAGGTGGAAACTGGACATCCTTCTTAAGGAGTCCTAGAAGATAGGGCTAGTATGAGTGCGATATCATTTAGTCCTTGACTTGAGGGAGGATGAACTCTGCCTAAACTGTTCCTTAAAGATGTTTGTGTGAAGCTTTCAAACTCACCCACAATGGAGATTCCGCAGACGCCCCAGGCAGTCCATTCCTGTGCCCAGCTGCAGTCCTGTACTGCTTTCCTTGGCAGCTTCATCCCCTCACATTGCTGCCGAGGTGCTGCAGCACAGCCACTTGTGGCTATGTCCTGTGGGCAGGAGCAGTGAGTGACTCGGGCTAAAAATAGCTCTGGAGGGAAAAAGGGCACCAGTGCAAGTTACACTTAGGGGAGGTATGAATGACACTCCAGTAGATACTTAGCACCTGCTTTCTATATCCACTGAGACCTATTGTCCACCTGCATGTTCTCTCTCTGTAAGAGAATATCTGCTTAATAGAGCTGAGGCACTGTCCATTGCAACTTGTTTCCTCTGCTAGAGAATTCAAAAGGATAGGCTTGAAAAATATAAAATTGCCTGGAGAAGGCTATTCCTGCTGCTTCTTGGCCTTTTGTCAATTTATTGTCATAAAAGCAGTGCCCCCAAAAGTAACAGCAATGGTTCAAAGCAGATGCCAGTTATCTGGGTTTATTGCTGCTTTTTCAGTTTTTCATGTGGACTAGAAATATAATCGACCTTACTGCAAAATTTTCAACAGAGTGCAATATAATCTTCATTCCGTTTCTTTATAATCCCCTGTACATTCATTTTTGTATGACTTGGATAGACTTGTTGCCTGCAGCACTGTCTCAATTAATTGATACATAAAAGTACCAAAGTTTTAATACAGACTGTGCTTCCCCAGACTGGTGTGACTAAAGCAGCCACCAATTCTCTTGGAAGTGGGAGTCCCAAGGAAACACAGCCTTTTATGCAGCTACAAAATCTCAGTGGAGAATGACTAAACTTTGATGAAATGCAGCCTCATTACATGTTTTAGATTCTCTTGGCATTTTAGTTGTTGTGAAATTTCCAGTTACTCAAAAAACATCTGTCCCTTTCTCATTGACATGGGAAGTGTTGGTACAATATTACAAGTAGGCAAAGGCCACACGTGTGATTTTGTATATTAGCTGCCCAAGAAACACCATCAGCAAGACTTATTCCTGCAAGTATTTCTGTGAGGTTTTATTGGTAAAACATACTAATGCTGCTCTCTCCCTCTAGATCAATTATGCTACCATCTCTGAAGATGACTGTGAAGTCACTATTACACTGAACTTTGCTGCTATTAACAAGGTCAGTTCAGAGGATGGGGCGTGTTGAGAGGCAGCTGATGTAAAGCTGTCACTAGACCAGTGTAATGCTGATATATTTTAAATTCAGGTCTGTACAAGAAATGCTTTTGTTCAGAGGGTGTTAACTTATCACTTCAGAGAAAAGAATCTTTTTCTTTCTCTGTTGGAACTGAATGAACAGGTAGGTATCTTTATCTGATTAAGCCAGACTTCATGGTTATGTTGCTATCATCTCACACTTCGTTGGTTTGCTATTAATATTAACTTACTTCTTTCAGCTGATGTTGTTTGATGATTCTAGCACCCCTCAGCTTTTGATCTCGGATCCTGCTTTTCTTCAGCCCGCAATTTGTGCTCTTAAGGAATAAGCTTAGCAATTTTCAATAGTTTGGAGATAATGTTTGTCAGAACTCCTGTTAACTCCATTCAAAATCTGGAATCCCTATCTCAAAAATTACCATGTTCCAAAAACCACAAACATACTCATTTCCAACTTTTCAAAGATGGAAATCTACCATTTCAAAAATCCAAAATTCAGACTGTATCTCTCATGCAGAATCTTGGAAAGCTTATCTTTCCATGTGCGGCCTGAAAAGCTGTATCACATCATTTCAGATGTGAAATTTCTCAAGTGGTAGAAACACTTTCATTTGGATGAGAATCTTCATTTCATTAAGTGAGGTTGTGTCACTTTTTTCCTAAGTCAAAAGAATTCCTAACACAAGGTTTAGAAAAAAAATGCTATATAATTTTGCCTCAAAACACAGTTCAATTACATATGATAATGTCTTGTGGTAATTTGACACTGATATTAAAAGCCTGTGTATTTTCTCATATGCAACAGTTTTGTGTTGCTAAGATTATAGCAGTATTACATTATAATCTTAATAACTGCCTGCATTTGATGATTCTACAGGATATTCATCCTAGCAAAGCAGTGAAGTTCAGCAATGATTACGTGAGTGCTGTAACAGAAGTCACAAATGGACAGGATGGCAGTCAGACTAATTTTGGTAAGATTCTTTTCCCCCTGTCTTTACAGTAAACTGTAAATACAGCCGTCAGGAATACAGAAGTAGTGCATAGAAGCTTAGATAGGCAAACATTTTGTGCCTATTTAAGCTGATCTTTTAAGTTTCAAAATGTGTCCGAGTTCAGATTTAAGCAATGCAGAGACTCTCTAAAACACTCCTGGGAATACTTCATTCCTGGTGAGCTGAGGAGACCAGTGAACTGCAGCCACAGCTCACAGCAGTGTTTTTATTATAGTAGTAAAACTTCAGATGTTTCACATATTCTTTTACAATAGGAACCATAAATTCAATATTATCTCTACTTCTAAGCTCTGCCAGGGACTGCCAGCTTTGGCATATTTGGCAAAGATAAGGAATTATGAAATACATTCATTCTAGACCAAGTTTGCAGAGATGTTGTTTAGCTGCAATCTCCCACTGGTGTCAGTAACAGCTCAGCATTTTAGGCATCCCATATGGGACTTAGGTTTTCATTAAATCTACAAGTTGTAAAGTCAGCATCAGAATTCAGAAATTCCTATAGCATCATTTGACATACTTAATTCATATATGAGTTTCATCCACTTTGTGCTTCCAGTCTGACACTTGGAAAGAGGCAGCCACTGCACTGGGAGCTGTGCAAACCTTTTGTTAAAACCAGTATGATCTGCAACAAGTATTCCATCACTTTCTCATGCAGAAAACTGATAAATACTGCTGTGATTGTGGATAAATTATTTCCAGATCTCTCCTCCAAGTTCTAGTTAGGATACTGACTTCGCTTTGAATTAACACTTGTTTTCCTTTCTGGTAGGCAGAGATGATCATAATCTTTTCTACTCAAGAGGCAAAATAAAGAAAACCAAGTCAAGAACACTTACAGGACAGGAATATAAGCTCTCCGTAAGTATCTTCTGCAAATACAGGAAAAAGTATTTATAGAGAAGGACTACCATGAAGGAGGGCATCCAGGGTTAAAAGAGAAAGGTTTTAACCCTGACTGGGGGCAGATGATAAAAGTCCAACTTAATACAAAACGTGAACATTGGTAATGGACATTTAGTTCAGAACTGAAAAAGACTAATTTGTTTTTCTACTAAGGGTTTAATTCAATTTTTTCTCTCATTTTGAACCTATTCTATTCTGACACTGCACTGACACAGGCCTAAGGACTGTTGCAGAGTGATTCTCTTACAGATTTTTTTCAGAAGCAACATCAGATGAAGGTATTGTCATCTTCCCTTGAGTTTTTAACATTTGACTCCATAGAGGCCTAGTTTAATTCAAGAAGCAAGGCTTTACTTCCACTGGAGACCAAATTTGCTGAAAGAACTCTCTACTAAAGGGATTGTTAGTAATGACATGGAAAATTTCAAAAGGGAAATGTACATTAATCTAAGCTTGGATCAGTCAGCCTATTCAATAGGTGGGAGAAGATACAGATCTCTGCAATATGAGTCCAGAGATAAAAATTCTTGGTCAAGTAATTGAGCTTTCAAAATGAGAAAAGGAGGTTCAAAGCTGGGAAGAAATAAAAGGAAAAGGTTTTAGGTTTTGTTGTTTGGTTATTAAGATTTAGTAAACTAACTATTCTGAGGCAAAACATACACATTTTTAAAACAAAATACTTCCACAAGTTCTGGAAGCTTCAGACTTTAATCCTAAATGTGTACCTGTTTAATTTTACTGTGCTGAGCAGAGTTTTGTATGGCCCTGGAGAGCTGCATTGACATAAAGCAAATAATTTGCAGACACACTTGCTGAATTATGCCCTCAGTAGTGAGATATTAGCCTGGGTTATCCAACATTTGCTGAGATTCAGAAAGACATTGCCAAAGAAGTCAGAGATTAGTAACAATGAGGCTCAGATACATCGAATTCATGCCACTGTGTGCATTTCTGACTTTCACTCCAAAATGTGATTGGAATCACATGGGAGGATCTGGCCCACGTACACGAATTTTCACTGTGTGAAAGGTTACTGCCTGTTGTCTGTGTCTCCACAGCCAGAGTCCAGACAGCTACTGGATGAACTGGGACAGACGGGGAAAGGAAGAATCAGCTTCATAGAACAGTTGCTCAGTGAGGTAAGTTCCGCTTGCTGAAGTTTCCTTTTTCAACTCTTTGGCTGTATCCTGCATGAATATTTGCCTGGAATGCAACTTCAGCTTGATGATTAGGAGGCAACAGCCTTGCAATACCAGTCTTCAGATCGAAAGAGCATTTTAGAGAAGATAGGGCCTGTTTTGCATTTATAGATGTTCTCCCCAAATTTCTGTTTGGACAGTGCATAAGGCATTCTTCTCTGGGTTTGTCAAAGCCAAACAGAAAGAAAAACATATTCGTTTTATAGTTTAGGATCAAGTCCTCTGTATAGCAAAAGCAAGCATAATTATGTTTCTGATGTGGGATCTCATTTGGCTACTGTTATACACATTTACTCTGGCATTGAGCTAGGAGATGACAAACATTTTTAAGAAGAAAGCAAAACAACACACTTTGAACCTCTGTCTTGAGCAACCAACTTGAAATGCCAACTTGAATTGACATAATACAAAAGCAAGGTGGAAACCAAAGCATCTGTATGGTTTTTACCAGCTCCCTTTCCCTCTGCTCTCTTCCAGGGAGCTGACCCCAACTTCCTGAGCGAGGAGGAGCGCCCTGCTCTCACAGTTGCTGTCCTGAACAGGCACACAGGAGCCATCTCCCCTCTCGTGCAGAAAGGGGCCGACATTGACCAGCAGTCAGGGCCGTAAGTGAGCTCAGATTCTCTGCCTTGGCTCTTTCCCAGTTTTACCAAAAAAAAGCACACATGCTCCAGTTTTAGAGAGAACTAAACCTCCACTTCTCCTCCACAAATCTGTAGTGGAGGAACTCCTTTCAATGACAGTATCCACACATCTTCTTCCACTTGCCAGCTTTGAAGAGTTCTCGTAACTTGTTACAAAAGCTGCTGTTCTGTTCAGTTCCATCCCCCATCCACTTCAACTTAATATGACAAGCTCCACTAAAGCCTACCACACTTCTAGAGTATTCTGTATCCTCCTATCCATTTTCCTTAGTTTTATTTGCTACGTTTCCTTAGGTAATAAGTACACTCTTCATTGTTCCTGTGCAGGCACAGCAACACAGCTCTCCATGAGGCAGTTCTGCTGGGACTGGAGGGAGAGGAGTGCGTCCGAGCCCTCTTATGGTAGGTACGGTGGCTGGCCCCCAGCTCAGCTGCAGGCTCTCCCCAGGCTGCCAGCACAGACCTGCTTGGCACCACTGAAGGGCCAGAGCCTGCTCTGTGTCCCTGCAATAAGCATCACCCAGAAATTCCAAAGTTATTCCACATCAACATTCACCTACAAGCCACTTCACTAAGTGCAGTCACTTGCAGTGAATTTAAGCAGTTTAAACCAATGTGTTCTGTATTTACAGCTGCAATGCAAGCATGCAAAAGAAGAATGCAGCAGGGCAGTCGGCGTTGGATTTGGCTGTTGCAGGTGGAGATAACAAGGTTATTTCACTATTCCAAGTAAGTCTGGATAGAGAACACAGAAGAGACTTATGACACAGGAACATTGTTCTCATTAGTGTGTTATTAAAACAAACTTTTTCCCCAAATAAAGCTGAAGGTTCTTTGACTTTGGGAGCGCCTGATCACGTGTGTCCAGGTCTGTCTGCAGAATCCATGACCCTGTGTGATCAGCTTGGGCCCTTTAACAGCCAAATATTTTCTCCAAGACTCCCCCATTCCTTTCCAGCAGTTCCAAGCACAATTCCTCTCTGACTGCACTCTATTCTGCTAATTTTCTTTTCCAAACTTGCGTAAGGAAAGGGACAAACCAAACATTCCCAGGCACAAATAAATTTGAATGTTTTTGAAATGTCTTTAATGCCTGATGAATGCTACTTAAGAAAGTTAGACACTTGAGCAACAGCACTGCAAGTTGCAATTGATAAGCTTATTTTCCTTTCGATGTTAAAACTGCATTCTGTGCAGCCCATTGCAGTAAAGGTCAGATTCCTGTCCTGCAGAAAACAGTGAAACTACTTTGTTGTTTTGCCTTTAACTTTTATTTATAAATGCATCAACATGAGGCAGCAGCCAACTATGAACAGAAGCTTACAAGAATAGCAGGCACTCTAAGATGTGGCATAACTTAATTAGCCACAATCCTAAATACCTAAATATTTTTAAAACTCCTTCCTATGTCCCAAAGTATCTAAAAGCATTAGTCTATTCAGCACAAAAATGGAAATGCATGTCAAATCTTACCAGAAATATAAGTTTTAGCACCAGAGCTACCAGTATCTCTACAAGATAGAAATCTCTCTAAACAGCTGGGTTTACAAAAAAAAAGAAAAAGAAAAAAAAAAAGATAACAAGTAAACCAGCAGGAAAATTAGGAGAATCCCTGCAGAAAAATATTATGTATGCAATGCATCAAACCCGAGGTACTTCCCAGACAGACTCAGAGGAGTGAGGCAGAATTCCATCTGCTTCTCAGGGGCTGCCGGTCTGGAAGCAGCCTCAGGAAACACAGCCATTCAGTCACAGCAGCAGTGCCACAGCACGTGAACAAGACAGATGTCACCGGCAACTACGAAGCTGCAGCAGTCTAGGCCAGATTCTTTATACTACAACGCTGGGTCTTGGCTTTGTCTTCAAACTTGACCATCTTCTGAGAAACCTCTTTTTTCTGCAAGGAATAAAAGTAATGTTACTGACTTACCACTACACTGAGTATTGTTCAGCTCCAAGGGGAAAGTGGGATACATCCCACAGGAAGCGTGTCTGAGAACCAGGAAAGGGCACAGCAGCTGCTCCAGCCCGAGCCTGGATGCAACAAAGCACTTTGCACAAAGCCTTGTGGTAAGGAACGGGGCCAGCTAAACAATCCAAGGACTAGCAGCCCCTGTACGTACAAGTGCCTTTCTCATTCGCATTTTGTCCAGCTTCAGGAACTCCTGCACCGTCAGGTTAGCAGATTCTTTCTGAAGAGAAAGAAAACCACAGTCCGCAGAGTGCTTTTTGTGTTCTTCCCTGAAAAGAGGCGAAAAAGAAGGACAAAATAAAAGCGAAGGCTGCAGCTCACAACGAGCCACATGCAGCCGCTCTCCCTGCCGAGCACCTGGGCTGCCACCCGCGGTTCCCCGGGCCGGGGCGGGGGCCGAGATCCCCCCGTACTCACAGGGGGTCATCGTCGGGCTCCCAGCCCTCCAGCTCCTTGAGGCAGAAGAAGCACTGGGCCACCTCGGGGCTGTTCTCGCTGGGGCAGTGCACGAAGCCCGCCGCCGCCATCTGCGGGCACAGGAGAGGCCGTCAGCGCCCGCCCGGCCCCGCTCCCGCCGCCCCGCTCCCGCCGCCCCGGCCCCGCGCTCACCCGCTCGGGCGTGCAGGCGCAGCCCTCGGTGAAGGGCCAGTTGCGGAAGGTGGCGGCGCGGGCGGAAGCCGAGTAGAAGCACCAGGCCTCGGGCAGCGGCGCCTGGCCCGCCATGGCTCCGTTCAAACGGCGCCGCGCGGGGCACGGCGGGAGCGGGGCGGGCCCGCCGCTCGCACGCTGCGCTCTAAGGCCGCGCCTCCGGCCAAAGCTCCTGCCCCACACAGCCGAGCGAGAAGGGGGACAAGTTGGTCGCCTAGAGACACACTCCTCCCTTTTTTGGTCTTTTTTTAGGTGACTAGCGGAGCGCCCCCTGGGCTCACGGAAGCACTCGGGCTTTGCTGCCCCGTTAGGAAAGGCTGAGGTTCCGGGGCTGTTCTCCTTGTTCAGCTGTTCGGCACCGCCTCTCGGTGCTGCGGTCGCTGCCGGCCCAGGGAAGCGCGCAGTGGCCGTGCCTCGGAGCAGGGCGGTGTTGGCTCTTCGGCCACAGCGCCCGAGGCACAGAGAGAAGCAGAGAGCTGAGAGCAGAGTTAGCCTGCTCGTTTCATTTTGTGCCTTGGAAGAGCCTCAGCCCTTGCAAAGCCATGGCCGTTCAAGCATGGCCCGAAGCTGAAAAGCTTAAGCGGCATTTAAACTTCAGCATTATAGGTTGGAAGTGTTCTCTTGAGGGAAAGCTGGGATATAATAGGTAGAGCTGCTAATTGGCTAATTCTCTCAGAAATACAGGCAGATTAGCAATAAACAAGCAGAACAGCAATACTCATCTCCACTCTATAAGCTTTACCGAGCTCATTCTTACCAATCTTCCTGAAGAAGGAAAACAGCTGAGATAGAAAGGCTCAAAGGCATTTAATCACTTCACTGCCTTTGAGGATCTGAGGTTAATGAAGGACCTGAATAAAACAAGTGTATCAGATGTCACAGGGCTGTTATAACATCATCAGCACTTCACAGCCTCCAAGGGACAAAGCCACAGAGCGACAGTCCTCAAAATCTTCATGGTCACCTTTGAGAACACAATGCAGAACTGGTCATCCTCAGACTATCCTGTATCTCCTAATTCTGGCTGGAAAGGCGGAGCCTGCGACAGCCTGCATGGTGGCTTCTGAATGGGTATTCAGTAAAGAAATGAGAAGTTTCTTGCCTTGGTCAGCTGCCCACACACATCCTCTAAAGGCCCTACCAGAGTCTGCTAGATTTCAGTGAAATAAGATGATGGAGAGACATCTTGACAAAGAGTATGACTACAGGCAGGCTTTTCCAAGGGAAGGGCTTTAATTCCACTCATAAAGACATATATTTCTTTTCTTTCCAAGTACAGTAACATTGAAAATTGTCATGTAGTCATGAAACAGGCAGAAATGTACATGGATATTCGGGCACACAACCCATGGCCCCACACAACCCAGGGCTGGTTTTCCCTCCCCCTTCAACCTTTTTTCTGTTGGGATGATGGACATTGGCTACACAAAAATATATTTTGTGTCCCTTTCTCTTCAGTTACCAAAATGAAGACTCCACTAAGGCAACTACTTACTACAGCCAGGTAGCCAACAGGTACACACAGCAGATTAAGGACAAAGAAGTCACATT
The DNA here is from genome assembly GCA_013397895.1 of Origma solitaria. Taxonomy (NCBI): domain Eukaryota; kingdom Metazoa; phylum Chordata; class Aves; order Passeriformes; family Acanthizidae; genus Origma; species Origma solitaria. Next base: position 860,332 of record VZRL01003051.1, on the reverse strand, counting down.
TGGTGTGTTGGTCTCTGTGGGCCTGATGTGAAAGGACCATCTTCTCAGTGGATGTGAGCTGTAGTTAAAATGCACAGACTGACCTTTGGTCAGTGCAGCTTTCTGTTCATCTACACTGAAAGGGAGGAAGAGAAGCTGCTAAACTGTGAAAGGACAAGAGCCCACTACCAGAGAAACTGTTTGTGGTTGTATTTTTTAATTCTTGGGTATTTCTATTTATTCTTTGCTCTCCTCTTTACTTAGAGCCTAGATGCTTCCAAGAACTGGATCTGGCCCACCTCTGCCCTCTCGTCCCTCCAAGCAGCAAGGATATTGCTTCTACAAATCACAGCCTGCATTTCAAACATCCCCCCGACTTTTGCTCTGGGCTTCTTCCAGCCAGAGCGCCTGTAGCAGGAGGAGGTGGATGCTGGAACCTGTGAGGCTGCTCTGTGGTTAGAGGTGTGCCTCAAGGGCTGATCTGCAGCACTGACAACTGGCAGAGAGGTGGAAAGATTCCAAAAAGCTGATTAGGCTGGCAGCTGCCATGTCCTTCCTTGCCTAGACACAAACCCACCTGACACCTTGTTCCTCAACACAAAACACCAAACCTTACGAGAACTCCACACTGAGCACAGGGCAACGAGGGGAAGGGAAGGCAGCAGGAAGGAGCAAAACAAAGGTGTCTCCTCTGAGCCTCGTACTTGGGATCACAGGAACTCACACACCCTCAGTATTCCTGAAGCACGGTTCCAGGGCTACTGTTCTGGCATGTGTAAACTTTCCTAAAGTTAACATTCAGCTACAGGCACCAATATCTTATTTCCCTTCACAGATTCAAGACACGGTTCCTAACAAAGCAATCAAACCACAGAAACACTGAATGGCTTAAGTTTAAATGTTCATTTTTGCTCATGAACAAAAACAGAGACAAAAAACCTGCAACACTTTTTGGACAGGTTTCAAAACTTGAAATCTATGGGGCCCCCCTAAAGTGAAAAACATTTTTTTGTTTGGTATTTTTGTTTGTTTGCTAATGAGGCTCTCCAAAGTAACAGTGGCAGGAAAATTCCCCATAAGGAATTTCACTTTTCCAGTGGTTTCAGTGTATCCCAGTTGGCATTTCCAGGCCTCTCCCCTTGGAGCAAAGGAATCAATCCTCTTGGATTGCAGTTTCAACACACAACATAGCACTGCTGAAATCCAAAGTCCTAGGGATAAACACACCAGTGTGTTCCAGCTCTCCTGTGGCAGCCAACATCTTCCACCAAAAGCTGGGGGAGTTTTTTGGATGGACTGGGCTTTTCCCAGCTCCCCAGACACCTCCGGCAGCTCAGCGCCGCAGCCTGAGGAAGAAGGCGTGCTTGCACTCCTTGCTGTCCAATGGGTAATACTTGTCATAAAAATCCAAAATGTACTCCTCGGTCTTAAATCCAAACTTCTGGTAGAGCAGCATAGCAGGGTTGCTTGCAGAGACGTGAAGGGTGACGTCCTTGCCCATGCAGGTCTGCCAAGGGAGGAGGGGGGAGAAAAAAAAAGGAGGTATCACTGCAAGAGAACAAGACAGCCTCTGGGGCAATGCGGAGGTGAGAAGATTCATCAGCTCAGGGATCCAAGGTACTGAGGAAATGTGAGAAAAGTCACAGGCCCCGACACAGGAGTTACCACACATAGCAACAGCAAAGGGAACACTGCAGTTGCTCCTCCAAGCCGTTGTTTCTGGGAAATGTGGATTGTCTGACAATGAAAGCAGGTTTGGGATTATAATTTGTCATTTTTCCATTGTCAATTACTAAAGTAATTGTTAATTAAAAATAATCTTGGTGTACAGTACTGATCTCAAATACAATGGCCTGAAGAAAAGGCAAAACAAGCCAGAGGATCAGGCTCTGCACTCCTCCCTGTCAGCAAACAGAGCTGAGCTCTCTGGGACTGCCTGAGCACCTCTGCGCTGTCACGCTGGAATTCCTGCCTATCCCACCCAGCTCCTCTCCCATCCTTCAGGGCACAGCGCTCGCCTCCTGAGAAGGCGAAGAAATTCAGTTCAAACAGCAAATAATAGCATGGCTGAAGTTACCTTGAAGATCCTAAATTATTCTAACCAGCAGCACTATGATAAAGATACTGAAATAATTTATTTTCTGCTTTCATCAAGTGTTTTAATAGCATTCCATGTATATTGAGTGCATTGTAACTCTAAGTGAGAACAGTAATACCCTCTAGGAAATCTCCAAGATAAAACATTTAAGGGGAAAACTCTCAGAGGGATTTAAGGAGGGAAGGAAAAAAAGAAATAATTAGAAGCTGTTTTGTGGAAAAGAAATCTTGAATGGGATCATTAAGAAAATGCAGTTTAGTCCTCTGGGCCAGATGCATGAGAGGGTAAATTCTGACAGCAAACCAGCCACCACCATTTGCATCAAAACATTTCCCTGTTAAGTTACACTGCTCCCAAGAATTCAGCCCCAAACTCAGCACACTCCCAAAGTTAGCAACCTCCTCTTAATCCAAACAGTGCATGAAAGTGTCTCAAGCTACAGAGAGGAGACCCCAAGCCTGAGCAGGCTGCAAAGCAGCACCTACAAGGTGGAGACTGAGGAATAGGTCACAACCACCATTTATTCCACAGGACTAAACCCCTTCTGCCACTGTCAGAAAGTTAGCAATAGGAAAATAAATCTAATGTGAGCCAAACATACAGTGCTGATCTCTCACTGCTAGTGAGCCTAATCAGCCTCAAATCTCTCAAATCTGCTTGGCTTTCCACAACATGGAATTTCATGCTAGTCTCCCTGCAAGCAGGATTAGGTTAATTGATGTGATACATCCTACAAAAAGGTGTGAGGATTTTCTATGGCTGACTTGCCAATTCCAACATCTCTGCTGGAAGAGAAGTCTCTGAGAGTCCACCTGCTGGATCCCTGCACACCTTGGCGCCTGTTCTCACTGGCTGTTGACATCTCACATCAACAGACTAGGCTGAGGGCAATTTCCTTCAGCACTTCACACAGAGCTGCCTGGGAAATACAAGGGGTGAGTTTCAAGAGTATTGATTAGAGGCCTGTATCAACACTACAGAGAGCTGTGCAGGCCAGCAGAGTTACCCTCGGGCAGCCCAGGAGCACTACCCTTACTGGAAACTGCTTTTCCAAAGCACAGATCGCTGTCCCCAAGGCTCTGCCAGCACGCCCTACCTTACTTCTGCCAAATCAGTAAGAGGAAAAAACCAGTTTCAATGGTAAGTTTTTGTTACTACAGCTCATCTTGACTACAACAAATTAAGAAACATTTCCAATTGGCAGCTCTGCCAAGAGAGTTCAGGGAGTGGTAAAACTGTGGGTCCTGAGAAAGAACAGCTGGGCTCTGAAAAGAACATATATCTGCATCCTTACTCACAATTTAGCTGGCTTTCCTGCAGTTTAATTCCAGAAAGTCAATGGAATTAAGGCCACTTGAATAACAGCATTCATTCAGAGATTTAATGAAGTTTAACTACTTTAATACCACCTGTTTAGTTAGCTCAGATTAATTTTCCCAGGAGTTCCTGTGAAACAAGGGCCAGTACAAGCCAGTCTGAACAAACTGAACAACCTTTGTCATCAACTCAGCTGTACTGGAACCAGCATGTTAAAAGTGAAAGTGAGTGACTGAGATCAGTAAGTGATTAAATGCATGGAATAAATCTCCAGGTGTAGGCAAGAAAGCTGCAATAGATTCTAACTGACCCTCCCTACTCTTACCTCATTTTCTCCTTTAAACCCCAAATTTACAGTATTCCTTTTACACAAACGATTGACCACTGAAGAACACAGAGTTAATCCCAAGACAGTAGCAGTGTGCAGTATCCCACTAATTCTGAGGACATGACCAGGATGGTTGTTTCCCTAAATATATTTTAACTTCCAAAGCAGGAGCTATTTCCTTCCATTAATGTTCACACAAAGCGTTCTTACTCTCTAACATCTGCATGTGTGCACACAAGGAAGAAGGCAGAGCTGGTTCATTGGCAGATTCGCAGGGATGATTTCATTACCTGGATAAGATGGTAAATCATGAAGGTTGCAATCCCAGCTCTTCTCCACTCAGGGTGCACCAACAGAAAGGAGATGTAAGCTTCATTGTACTTCACATCTGGCACCATAAAGCCAAAGGCAATGATAACTTTCTTGTAAAGGACAACCACACTGAAGTCTGGGTACTGCAGGCACTCTGACAAATCAATTCCTATGGAGGAAAAGAGAAACAGAAGCTGGAAGCATTGCAAACCGAAAGTGTCACACTTGCATGGATATCCAGGGGTTTAAGCCTTTTTAGAAACTTGATCCCTTCTTTTTACCTTTATTTCAAATCTCTGATAGTAAGAGATCACAGAATCATAGAATAGTTGGGGTTGGAAGGGATAGGATCGCTGGAGATCATCTAGTCCAAGGCCCCTGCTGGAGGGTCCTCTGTTACTACAAATCATGCAGTGCAATTTCCTGCATTTTGGGAAAACACAGGGGTCAGGACACCCAGAGTGCAGGGGATGAACCCTGCCTTGGGAAAACCAGCTGCCCGATCCTGGTGCCTCCCCTGCCAGGTAAGTATGTAAGGGAAAAGGAGATGATACAAAACAGACAAACAAGACCTGCTTACTAGCAAGGACTCTTGCATGAAAAAACTAACAAAGCTGATTTCCTTTCAAATGACTTGAGGATGAAACTAAAACTTAAAACTCAACTCTCTTCGGAAGCAGCACACATGAAACTGGGCTTCAGCTTTGGTAGCATTGCCTGCTATGGTTCCTATTTTTTTTCCCCACCTTGCCTGGAGCTCTTACTGCTGTCTCTTGTGCACACTCAGCTGGCTGTAGAGCTGACCACAGCTTCCAACACTAGCAAAACACTTGCTTTAAGCATGCAAATTCTCTAATCTGGAGCATGAAGCAGCCTCTCAGGCAGTGCTTCTGTAAGTCAGAGGCTGGACAGAAAGAGAGGCTGGGAGTTTGTTACCTTGCCTAATCACCCTGCTGCTGCAGTCACAGAGCATTCACACAGTGTGTCAGCACCAAGCAGTGCAGTTTGAGGCACTGAAGACTGACTGCTTGATAATTTGTGTGGACAGACCCTAAATGAGATGCAAAACACAGAGGAGATGTGCCAGAAACGTTCGCTTCAGCCTCAAGTTGGCAAATGCAAATATAGTTGGAACACGGTGTAAGAAAATAGCAGAGTATGTTTTCCAGTAATCACTCCTGATGAGATGCAAGACTTCATAAGGCACCAGGCACAAAGAAGTGGGTGAGTTATTCTCTTGCTGGAGAGCAAGCTGGGTGGAGCAAGACGTGGGAGGAATCGATTGGCAATAGGGAGCTGTGTTAATTATGCCAAGGCTGCCGCTGCCTGTGGAGTGCCTTGCAGCATGTCTGGACAGGAACAGTCATTGCCCCAGGCACACTGGCTGTCTCTGGAATGGTGCAGTTTTTCTTGTAGGAAGATGCTTAGCTCAGGATGGGTCACCACTGGAGGTTTCCCACTAGGGAGAGGTTTCCCGTTAGGGCACCAAGGCACTGTGGGAAACAACACGGGGGAGTCTTACTTCACATCAGCTCGTTTGCAGTCACTACCTGCAAACATGGTTCTGCCTTGGAAGAGGCAAGAACAGCTCTGAAAGGAAGGATTTGGAGGGACAGAAGAACTAAGTGGTGGTTTAATGATGCTCATCCAGCTTCATATCCCTGCCCCCCACCCTCAAGTTGTACCAGCTAAACCCTTTGCATCCAGGCTCTATCCCCTGAAGCATCATCTCTTCACTCCCCTCTCCTGCTAAAACAGAACCAAGGTGCAACAATCATCCCAGCCTCAGAAATTCTCCACCATGAAAAAGATTTGGATTCCTGTTTGGAGATTGATGGGAGTTGTCAGCTTTCTGATTTAATGATGAATAGCTCACAATTGGGTGGAACACACCCATGGCTCCTTATGTTAAATAAAACAGGGTGAGTCTTGAAACACTTAATGAAGGTGCAACCCGACTTGGCCAGAACTTCAAATGCATTATCAGGAGAGGAGAGACTATGACAAAGCGGTTCAGCCTCTGCTGGGATTGCAAGTGTCTCTCATGAGCTCTGAAACTGCTTGTGAAAGGGAAGGTGTGCCAGGTTATTGCCCCCCCACACTGTACAATTTGCATAATGAGTAGCACAAAGAGCTCCCATCCTGACTGCAGCACATGGGCACTGCTGAACTACAACCCTACTGAATCACTATCTGCAAATCAAAACACAAAGCAAACAGTTACCTGGAATAAAGGTGTGTACTGTTTGTACTGGGCTTTTCTAAATTAGTCTGCTGCGTTGTTTGCTGATCAGAAGCTGATGTGTGCAGCAGCAGATGAACATCCCTGGTACTATTTCAGAAGAACTAAAGACTGCAGCCTCGTAACTGCCCCAGAAAGGGCAGCCACTGTCCCCAAAAAGCCTGCAGTCCAAGAAATGACACAGAAAAATTCAAACCTAATCTTTCCCATACCTTGTAATTACTGAGGTTTGAAGAAATAAAGGACATCACAGCAGAGCCTGTAGTTGTAAAAGCAACTTATAGAATCACAGAATAAGCTGAGTTGGAAGAGACCCTCAAGGATCATTGAGTCCAACTCCGGCACAGGACAGCCCCAAGAATCACACCCTGTGGCTGAGAGAATTGTCCAAAGTCATGTTGGGCAGGCTTGGTGTTGTGACCACTGCCCTGGGAGCCTGTTCCTGTGCCCAACCACACTCTGGGTGAAGAAGAACTTTTTCCTGACACAGCCTAAGCCTGACACAGCTTCAGAGCTGTTCTATTGGGTCTATCGAGTCCTGTCACTACAGAGAAGAGATCAGTGCCTGCCGCTCTGCTTCCCCTCCTGAGGAAGCTGCAGACCATGATGAGGTCTCCCCTCAGTCTCCTCTCCTTCAGGCTGAGCAGACCAAGTGGCCTCGACTGCTCCTTATACAACTTCCCAACTTTCACTCCAACATAGCAAAACATTTCACTGGATAGTTAAGTTTAGTTAACTACTAAACTACCAGCCTACTCTTTTCAGCACCTACTTTTGTAAGTACTGTGCTAATTAGGGCCTCATTGTCCAGTTCTACATGATCTCAAGAGACAAGGACACCAAACCCACATCTCCACCTCAAATGCATTCCTGTGACATCAGATAATAGGTTTCCAAGAACCGAGCCAGACACCACCTGAAGAAAAATTTGGCCCAACAGCGTTTCTTTTCTGAACAAAACTACTTCCTTCTTAAAAACCCAAGCACTGGAGGAATCTTACCAGGCCAGAAGAATTCGTGGCACATGGAGTTTATAGTGGGGATGTGATTAGGGCGAACATAGCAGTAATCAATGGGGGCTTCTGGCTCAGCCTTCCAGTTGAGTTCATTCCTGTGTGGATTTGCCCGGATTTCTGCCAGCAGCCTAAGTTTTGGGGGCTTTGTCTCATAATCACGTCTGTCAGGAATGTGAAAAGGAAACACAAAGAGCAAGTGAGTAACAACAACTGTCACTGCAGCTAAATGGGTGCTGCCCATGAAATATTTTCTGACATGCTCAATTTCAGGAAAAAAAGAACAGTCTTCCATTCATGTGGGAAAACAGCCCCCAGCTCAGCAAAAACACCCTTGTGCTAGAGGCCAGGACACTTTCCAGACCCGCAGCATATCCAGCCATATATGCTCTCCTTACAGCATGAGCACAGAAATCATGGTATTGACCCACAAGCAGGTGCAACTTGCATTGAATGACTACGGCAATTCCCTCTCTGCCCTTGCCCCCTCTTGGAGATTCCCCTTCCCTATGCAATCCGTTTAACTACTCAGCTACATCAAACAGTATCCCTTCAGGGTTACCATGGTGCACTGGGTTGTACTTTGAGGAGGAGTGAGGAGCACTGCCCAAGAAAGGTGTCCTCTCCGTGGGCTGGCGGTGCACAAGCCAAGAGCAAGCTCAGACCCTCTGTACCTGATGTAAGGTTTAAGGACACGGGAGGTGTAAGGGCTGACAATACTGTGGTCTGTCAGCAGGTCTTCTGAGCCTACCAGGCGATACAGAAACTTGGTTGTCTGCTGGCGATATCCCTTCATGGCGGGCAGCATTGTCTGGATGCACAAAAGAATGCAGAACAATTGCAGGAAAATTAGGCAGCGATTTAACAAGCGAATCGTAGGGAGGGAGAATAAGGGCCTTTCAATGTGACAGGATGGACTGGACCATGACAGTCCCACCTCTGCACTCTGCTGTGCACTCCCAAATTTAGTGCCCAAATCTAGGAGCTGCACTCCTCACTCAGAAAAGTGCTGCAAGTCATCTCCCTCCTACACATGAAAGAGCACCTGCCTGTTTGGGTATGTCCAGGCCTCCACCATCAGCATTTGGGCAGGGCTGATGTACAAATACTTCGACATTTGTGGTGCTGACACTGACAGACAGCAGTGCTGCACCAGCATGTCCCAAAAAGAAAGGGACTTAGGAGAGCATTGGTGGGGACACAGCCCCAAGCCAAAATGAGTCTTGTTCACATAAATTCTTTTCACTTTAGGAGTCAGATAACCTCAATGTGACACTGCTGTCTGCAGCAAAAGCTTTAAAATAAAAGTGCCAAAAGCTAACTTAGATTTGGGAACACCCACCTGGTATCTGTCCAAGATCCTGAAGTCCTGGCTAGTAGTTCTGTATGTTGCTTGCCCTGCTGGGGACCTGGAGACACCACCTTCTTTGGCTCCATAAATCCCATCAACCAAGAGCAGTGCAGCATTCACAACGTGGTCCAAGTCAAAGAGTGGGAGTCCTCTTTCCCTCTTGGCCTGCCTGACCAGCAGCTTGCGCCTTAGCCTCCGGGCCTCTGGGGTCATGCTCAAAGCATTGGGACAGGCTTCCAGTCTCTTCAGCAGCAGCTTTTCCTCATAGATGCTAACTGAGGTGTGCTTGGGAACTCTAGGTTTAGCATCCTTCTCCAGCTGTGGTTTCCCCTTGTCTCGTCCTCTCACCTGCAAGGGTGTGTTTGACTCTTCAGGATCTTCACTGTCACCTTCCATCCGTTCTGTTTTTTCTTCTTCGCTCTCCACCTCTTGCTTGATCTGCTCAGCTGTCTTCACTTTCTTTCTGCTTGCTATCATGGTGCCAGCACCAGCTGTTCCACTGGGAGGGGGCACATACTCTATTCCTGGGTCTATGACTCCATCCCCTTCCATCTCTTCATCATCTGTGGAAAGGATCAAAATAATCCAGGAGCAAAGAAAAAATTATTTAAACATCAAAGTCCCATTTCAAAAAAGGTTGTCACAGCATTTTTCTGCTAAGAAACAATAATGTGGGTTTACCCAACACACTTCATTTTCTGTGTACTCCTGGATCTCCTGGTTTTGGACAGGAGATGCTGTAAAGAGTCCAATTTCAGGACACAGACTCAATCCTGTTCCTAAAGTGTCTTGTAGTTCGGCATCTGGAAACAGAGCCCCTCCTGAGCTGCAAGTTCATGTTCTTGGATGAATGTCAAGCTGCTGAAAGTTTCCAAAGACTGGGGATCATAAGGCCAAGCTGGTGAGCTGTATCTTCAGTGGCATACCCTGGAGATATCCTGTCCTCTATGGAACCTCACTGTCCTTCCTGTCACCCAGAAGTCTGGCTCCTTAAGGAACTAAGAGAATTCACTCTGCATCACTGCTTTGCAATCTCACCAAAATTTAGCATCCATTAATCAGCACGTTCAAACTTATAAAATACTGGGACTTTACCATGGGAATAAAATTTCTCCCATGAAAAACATTTGAGACAAAACTAGACTTGCTATCTAACAGTGCAATCTGTGTGGCAGTGAAATGCTTATGCTGAGTGGTCCAGCAGTTGCTGTGTGAAATCTACCCACTGTTTATCTAGGATCCCTCAGGAAACAATAATGGGGATTTCTTAGGGCCTTAGAAGCTGGTGATACAACTATGGAAAACCAGTCAATTCTCACACTCAACTAAGACAACAAAATATTACAGTTACTTCCCATTTTATTCTGAAAGGATCCTGCAGCTCATTGGGAGCTTCTTTTTTTTAACATCTTCCTAGAAAACTACACACAGCTCATTACTAAACTAAACCCATGGTGGCTCTTACCATGGAATAGAGCCTGGGGTGGCATGACATCCGGGATGAGATCTGCTTCCGAGAGAAGGCTGGGAGTGGCTGAGTGCGAGGCAGGAGTGCCAGGAGCAGAGAAATCCAGGGACGGGGATGGAGACGGGCTGGTCAGAGGAGTGCGATCGGATGAGCTCAGGGAGGAGAAGTCGATGACCTCTCCTTTCTCCAGGACGATGTCGGGCCGGCGGCAGCGGCTGCTGAACTTCACGGGAGTGGAGGAAGTGCTGCGGTCCAGGAACCCGGCCGCCTCCTTCTGAGCTCTCCGAATGTCCTTGGCTTCCTGAGTGCGAGACCTCTTCTCCTTCAGCTCCATGGCTGACTCGACTGGATTGCGGCTCACCCGCTTCCGAAGGCCTTCCACGGTAATGATGGGATCCAGGGGGGGCTTGGAAGCTGCTAAAGAAGGAGTTTGCTTATTCTGACTGACACTGAGCTCCTGCAGTCACTGGATACACACTACACAGTCAAAACCCTACTGACTACAAAGCTTAAAAGATGGATTTTCAACCTGTACAAGAAATTCACTCTGGGACATGTAGCATTAAGCCAGTGTATGACTAAAGCCTCATTAAAGCCCAAATTTTGTTCCTCTACACAAGAGGAGAATTTGTATCTACTGACAAAAGATAAAAGACAATCCCCAGGGTAATGAGAAGTGGAGAAATTGTGGATTTCAGCCAAAAAACCCCCCAACCAAAAAAACACTGCACAAGCCTCAAAACCCTTTAAATCTGCACAATAAAAAGAAGTAATAAAATATAACAGGCTTCTCACACTACAGTATATGCACCATAGTTCTCTTCAGTCAACCATTACAGCAGAACAAAACTAAGGAACTGTCCATGCACACAAATACATGATTTTAACTGAACTTTTCTCATGTCTCCCATCTCTGGCCCAGTGAGGAATCTACACAATAGTGGGACAGAGTTACCTTTTGCCTTCAGTGCTGATGCAGACAGCTTCTCTCCTTCAGGTTTCAATGTTGGGGGTTTGTTATGAACCAGCTTCCACCATCCTGGTTCTCCAAATTCCTGTGCCCCTGAGCGGAAAAACAAGGGGCTCCCCACAGAGAGACAGCCAGCGACTGTGCTCCACCATGTTGAGGTCTTTTTCCTGTGGTGGGAGAGAGGAAAACAAGGGTTAGGTCCCCACCCACCAGCTGTGCTTCCATCCTGGACAGACTGTTTCTGGCACTGGCACTGATACACACACTCTGAACTACTTTTGAAGCACTGTTTTGGCCACTTAGAGGAAGGGAGCTGCATTTAAGCCTTTCACTCTGCTGGGCAGTGCACTCTTACTGGGCATCTGAGCACTGTGCTCCTTCAAGAACTGGTCAGAGGCCTAACTAAGATGTCACTTAGGGAAGAAGTGAGAAGAAATACTAAAGAATTGCCCTTGTAGCCAGTAACTGAGGTAGTTCCTCAGACACTGGAGAATCAGGTTCATGGTGCAGAATTTAAACTCAGCTGCACAGAATCTCAAGATTCCTTCATGCCTTTCTTTGCACACCCCCACTGGCAGAAACTTCTGTACGCGCCAAGGCTTCACTGCTGCCCAAGCACTGCACTTACACACCCTGGGGTACTGCACCTCAAAGGTGGGGGGTTAAACCCAGGTGCCCCAGCTCTAAGTCTGGAGTGTTACAGTCAATGTGGATAAGCTACACTTCGACACACCAAGGAAGAATAGCATTGCATGGCTTGCACCGCTACACACACGATTCAGCTGTCTCTATTCCATCAGTGGCTTGTCCAGGCAAGTGGGGAGACGTTGTCTGCGGCCAAGAATCACTCTCTGAATTTTAATCAGAGCAAGGAGTGCCCAGTTCCCAGGGCAAGTCTCAAAAGGCAGCAGGAAACCCTGGGGGGCATCGGCTCCCTGAATGAGGGACAATGGGACATCAGCTGCCCTCCTGTCAGGGTCCCTGTGGCTTCCAGAGAGGACAATTGCTAACATTTCTGAGAACAGAGTAAGGCAGCACAAACACTGAAAGCAAAGCCAAAGACCGAATCTGGTTAGGAAGAAAGGTCAGATCTTACAACAGAGAAATCCCTGGGGAAGAAAAGAAGCTGTGAAGTCAAATCAAATCTACAACTTCCAAGTATTGCTCAGTTCCTTCCCTGCCTCTGCAGCACATGCATTAATAACAGTGAGACTTGGGTTTGACAGCTTCAGTGCGCTTAGAAAAAATGTGCTGTCCACCTGGAAAATGAAGGCTGCCCTTTACAAGGGGTTCCTACTCTGACAGTGTCTTCACACACACTGAAAAATGTTTCAGTTGTTTAACACCTACTATGTAAAAGCCATTTTATTAGGATCCAAAACAATCTAAAAGGTGAGGCTCAGTTCTTCTTTAAGAACTTGGTCCTTGCATGCTTTATAGCCAAGGAACATAGCACTTTGTTGGACCACATTTTTGTCCTTAAAGTTTGGCAATATCAGGATTAGCCCATTCATTGTGACTGTTTAGAACAACTCAATCTTTGGAGGTTCATATGCTGCCTAAAGGAAGATAAAAAATAATCCAAAACTCACGCATTTGTATTGGTTTTGTGTGATATTCTTGGGGTTGTTTTTACTCAGTAAGAAATGATTACTTGTTATCAAGTGTACCCCTCATGTCTGCATTCAGATTCTCAATATTAAATCCTCCCCTTTTAATCACTTGTAAGGCTCAAAAGAGATGTCACCATATTAACCAGGATTCTTGTCTATCTGTATAACATTTAATTCCTTTGGCTCACCAACCAGACCCTCAGGGAAATAGCATGTCTTTACCTGTTCCCTAGTAAGAAAGTCCAGTGCTTCTCAATAAAAGCACAAATATCTTCTTTCCATCTGAAGTACCCCTGACGGCCCGTTCCTTCCAGAGACAAGTTGTACATGGCCAACATGACAACCTGGAACAGAAAGTGTTGGACACAAGCAAATCTTTTCTGCTTTGTCTGCTGAACAGACCCCCACAGCTGCCACACACACACACACACACATCTTTGCTCCCTCATAAATATCTAATTTTTGCAACATCTCATAGACAACTTCTGCAATCCATCTTCCTCCAGGTTTCATGCTGCCCGTTCTTGTCTTCCTATTGTTAGATGCACATTCTTCAGAGATTTCTCCATCCCAGGAGAATAACAAGCTGCCTAGTTATGCAGATTTGTGCTGAGACACAAGAATTGTGCAGCTGTTGTATAAATGAATTACAGTACAGCTGGGGTCTGAATGTAATGTGAAGGTAGGGAAACAGTCTTTGAAATAAAAAAAAGGCACAAGTAATCCCACTATCTAATACATCAGAAACATTGCGACAATGGTCTTTCTACACACTTACTGTTACCTTTCAATGGCAACAAAACTCTGTAAAATTACCTATCTCCTAATTGTTCTGGGTGTGCAAGAAGCAAGTTTGTCTCCAGGTGGCCTTCATTAAACAGAAGCCACTTACAGTTCACTCACACTTCACAACCAAATTCACTCTGACCTGTTAGACACATAAACTAAAGGACAGGTTTGAAAAATATCACACCTCTTTAAAGTAAGTTCTGGGTGACCAACTGTTAACTACATTTACTTAATTATAATTAATTCATTAGAATAAAACTAGAATCATCTAGGCTGGGATCATAATTCAACAATCACACAGCCTTGGTTTGGCACTACTTCCAACAGGGATTTTTACTTCACCCTCAGAGAAGTCTGAAACGTGTTTTTCTTAGGGAGATGGGTCTCCTCACAGTGGACCTTGCCTTTCTGGGGTGCATTGGCAAAGGTGTCAAAATGTGGAAATATGGACAGCTTTAATGTCCCACTTACCCTATTTCTACCTCACAGCCCCTCTTAGTTTCATAAATAGGATTTTGTGGGTTTTAAAGTCATGTGGGACAGTACCTCAAGACATCAAAAATAATTTTATTTTCAGCTGGCTAAAAATAACGACATGTTGAGGCCACATACTCTGAAAAAAGAATCCAGAAATCACCATTCCCATTTTTCCTGCTTCAGATAAGTTAATTTGACTACTTCCCTCAATTCCACTCACCAAGAAGCAGCAGCAGCCGCTCTGGCTGCTGGAAGCCTCGGCAGGTGGTCACAGCTTTCTTCCTCACGCTTTTTCATTTTGTCTGCCCCTTCCCCATGGCACTCTGAAGAGACCTGGGCATAATGCCAGCAGCCTGTGTTTTCCCAGTCTGGAACTTGGTGAAAGTCTGCCAGCACAGACCCCTACACCAACCTTTTCACCTGCACTGGCCACCACGAGAAAGCACTGCAGGAGTTACAACTGGTGCTCCAAATTAACTTATATGATGATAAGGCTGAGTGCCTGTGGGTAAGAATTGGGGGAAGGCCAACAAGGCCGATATTTTCAACAGTAAGACAGGCTGTCCTCAGGACAAGTGGCCTCCTGAACTGGTAGATGGGGACAGGGAGCCAAATACACCCCAGTAATCCAGGAGGAAGCAGCTGGTGACCTGCTGAGCCACTAGGATGCTCACAAGTCTATGGGACCAGATGGGATCCATCCTAGGGTGATGAGGGAGCTCATGGAAGAGCTTGGCAAGCTGCTCTCCATTATTTCCCATCAGTGCTGCCTCACCAGGGAGGTCCCAGATGACTGAGATGCCAATGTGACAGCCACAAGAAAGACTGGAAGGAGGATCTGGGAAAATACAGGCCAGTCAGCCTGACCTCGGTGTCCAACAAGGTTATGGAACAGATCATCTTGAGTGTGATCACCTACAAGACGGCCAAGGGATTAGACCAGCGTGGATTCAGGAGGGGCAAGTCCTGCCTGACCAACCTGATCTCCTTTATCACCAGGTGACCCACCTAGTGGATCCAGGGAAGGCTGTAGATTTTATTGACCTGGACTTCAGCAAAGCCTTTGACACCATCTGGAGGGACCTGGACAGGCTGGATCCATGGACCAATCCAACAATAGNACAGATCATCTTGAGTGTGATCACCTACAAGACGGCCAAGGGATTAGACCAGCGTGGATTCAGGAGGGGCAAGTCCTGCCTGACCAACCTGATCTCCTTTATCACCAGGTGACCCACCTAGTGGATCCAGGGAAGGCTGTAGATTTTATTGACCTGGACTTCAGCAAAGCCTTTGACACCATCTGGAGGGACCTGGACAGGCTGGATCCATGGACCAATCCAACAATAGGAGGTTTAACAAGACCAGGTGCTGAGTCCTGCACTTTGGCCACAACCCCCTGCAGCTCTACAGGCTGGGGACAGAGTGGCTGGACAGTGGCCAGGCAGAAAGGGACCTGGGGGTACTGATGGATGGCAATCTGAACATGAGCCAGCAGTGTGCCCAAGTGGCCAAGAAGGCCAATGGCATCCTGGCCTGCATCAGGAATAGTGTGGCAGCAGGACCAGGGCAGTGATTGTACCCCTGTACTCATGCTCTGACTGGGCATTGGAATGGGCTGTCCAGGGAGGTGATAGAGTCACCATCCCTGGAGGTGTTTAAGGAAAGACTGGAGGTGGCACTCAGTGGCATCGTCTGGTTGACAACATGGTGTTGGGTGATAGATTGGACTTGACAATCTCAAAGGTCTTTTCCAACCTAACTGATCCTGTGATTCTGTGATCTTCTATAAGGCAACACACCACTACTGCCCCAAAGGATGGAAACAGATGTTATTTGGATTGCTCAGGTGTGCAAAAGATTGAAACAGTGAATTCCAGCAAGGACTGATGCTACTGCATAAACAGGCAGCATCAGTTGTAACAGGCAGCAAAGGTCGGACCTCTGTATTCTGGGAGCTGGCAAGCTTTCTGTTTCTATGTTGCCACTTCACTAATTTTACATTTTCTTATATACAAAAAAACTGTTCATGACTAGCAGCCAAATTGCATTTATTTTGCTTTTCCAAACCTGCTTGAAGCCATGAATTCATGAGCAACGTAAGGGGAAGGGAAAAAAAATAAAAGGAATGTGGTTTGTATTATTATCTTTCAATTTCCTTGCCAAATGCTCAAGTTTTCATGTGCAGGCAATCCTCAGCTAATTAATTTCTGAAGTTCATGCAAATGTTTCTTTGTTACCAATACCTGATCCTTCTTTTCCAGGTAGCACATACACAACAAACAACAATTTCAGAAAGTCCCACGGTTGTTCTGCTGGCACAAACATTTCACTTACTTGTTGCCATGTTAATCTCAGACGTTCAAATTGCTCCTTCCCATCTTCCGAGCAATCAGAGCAAGTAAATCTGAAAAAGTTATCTCCTTTGAGGTAGCTGAGCTGTTCTCTCAGTTGACCTAAAATGAAAAGGAAAAAAATCAGGGTTTTCGTCCTTTTATAGGAAAAAGTGCTGCAAAGGAAATCTGGATTTCCTCCAACATCAGATTTGTCTGAACAAAAGCAACAATGCCACCGGTAAACCCACATGCACTCAAAGTTACAAGCTCTAATTCTGTGTTTCTGCAGCAGAGGAAAACAAAAATCATGTGAATCAGGGCTTCTAAGCTCACCAGGAATTAATTTACACACGTGTGACAAACTGAAAAATAACATCAGAGGACAGTTAACAGTTAAGACTAAAGTGTTTCCAAAAAGACACACACAAAAGGTGTTTCTCTACAAAGATGTCATCTCTTTTACTGTGGAACAATACCAGATCAAGCATTTTTCCTATATGGATACCCTGCTTCCATAGTGAATTGCAGAATTAAGGTTGCAAGTGTGTCTGATGGGAGAAACACCCCTCCACACTTTGTAGATTAACAACATTTCCAAATGACAATTCAAGGGAAAAAGGTAATTATTTGCCTGAGCACCGTTGGCAATTTTCACAAGTGACAAGTGAACTCCCTAGGACTGAATGATTAGGAAAGAGCACAGTATTTCCCTTTTACAGCTTGTTGACTCTGCACATTTGTATGTGGCTACTGTTGCTTTGCAACTGGCCTTTTCTGCTCCTTGGATTTGTTCCACAGCAACTGCAGAGAGGAACATATTTATAAAATAGAACAAATTGAGTATTAAATCAAGTGCTCCTGCATGAGATAACTCATGCTACCTTTAACTCTGCTCCATTTTTTTTATTAATACATTTCAAGTCACTATTTCCCTTTACTGAATAGTAATTGAATAGTCTGATGCTGGTTTTGTTAGATGAACACCTAAACATTCACTAACACATCTTGAGAGGAGATTTTTACACTGTAAATTTTAAATTTTGGCAAATTCTAAGAAGGCAAAAAGGGCAGCTCTGACATATCTACAAGGCAGCTGTCACCTAAACCGATTATTATTTCTAACCACAAATAAATCATTATTTCTAACCACAAACAAACATACAAACAAAACACACAACCCCCCAAATCAAACCAAACAAAAAACCCCCGAACCAAAACCAACGAGTGCTTAGCAATATCTGGCTTTTGGACCTAGTAACAGATCAGACCACCTGGAATTTAGAAAGTGAAGTCATCTACTACGCTTCTAACAGCATATATCTTATGTCAAGTGCCAGAGCAGAGGCATCAAGTTCTGCAGCTTGCTCCAAACACCTCCCAGAACTGGCTGCTGCAGGCTGGGCATGTTTCTGTGAAAGCCAACTTAAATTTACATTACTAGGAAAACATTAGGGTTGAGATTTAGCCATATGCTCCACAGATGTGACAAATCAACAGGAAGAAAAAAAAGTAACACCATCACAAAGTCCTTTTCCTCCCCAGAGCTTACAGCAAGGGTCATTATCTGAGTAAGCAGAGTGGTCAAGTTGTAAGAATTGTGAGGGTGGACACGTTTCTGAACTTCAATGTTCTCTGCTGATTAAAGAACACAATTTGACTTCCTTACAGAGAGCACCAGCTCTGGACACACACAGCTCATGGACTGAAGTGTCTAACACACCCCCTGCCAGCACACTGCAGGGCTGCATGCAATGCCTGCCTCCACCAGGACAGGATGGGGTACAGCCAAACAAGCTGTAAAACAGGAATGCAGGACAGCACAGGCACCTTGCAAACACCCACCACAGCAAGGCACAACACAACTGGCAGCCTTACTTGCTGGGATCCACTTCTGGCACTTCTCACAGTAATAGGACATCTCCTCCATCCAGGAAGCTTCACCCTCGTCACTGTTTAGGGAGTCCCCGCTCTGGTCGTGTGATAAATCCACGGACGCTTGGTCCTCGGACTCCACAATCAGGAGAGTCTCTCCTTCCACCTCACCCTCCTCCAAGCCCTCGGAGGTGGAGGTCCTGGTAGCTTCATCATCGTGGCGGCTGAGCAGCCCACTCATGTGAACGTTATTGGCCATTCTGGACGGAACTTGCAGAACAATGAGCTGCTCCTCCCCACGTTCAGTCCAGCCACACTGGATGTGCCACAGCCAAGTCTCCACAGTCCAAGTACCAATCACAAAGGAAATGGATTTTTGTCTGCCCTGAAGCTTTAGAGGCTGAGTTGTAATTTATACAAAATAAGCAGTCTTTCACAGATTACATCTGTTTGTTAAAACACCTGCAAGAAGTTAGATGCAAATGACCTCCAAACGTTTTCAATCAAACCTCTAATGAGCCAGGCCTGTGCCTAGGACTGCTGGGAACGTTTTTCCATTAGCGCCTTGTCTCTTTCTTCCATGAGCTGCTTTGTCAGAGCAATCTGCTCTTCTAACAGGCGAATATTCTCCTTTTTCTGATTCTGACGCTCAAGATCTCTGACAACTCCACTTCGCAGCCTCTGAAAACACAAGGGACAGCGTTTATCACAGCCCGGGTGATGCTGAACAGGATCAACTCCACCCAGGCTCCACCCCTCCTGCAAGGCATTTCCCTCTGCTGCCCTTGCCACAGCAACTTAACGGGGTTGGAATCTTCAGGAGCCAATATCCAACATCTCTACACCAAAAAGTGCTTCATTTGCACTCAATTCAGATGGGTGGGTTTACTAAGTAACAAAGCTGTTGAGCGAATAACTGCTAGAAACTGTAATTCCCATGCCATGCAGGATGGGTGTGATCTAGAAAATCCTGTTATCTCTGACCTAAATCTTTACCAAATCAAAATAATCTCCTCAAAACTTCTCTGCTTGGAGTCAATTTTGTGACAAATTGGAAACTACTTTAAGAAAAAACTAACATGTGTCTTCGTTTTCTTCTTTCTGCTCATGTTTTGATCTTAAAAAAATACCCACAGCCTGCTTATGCCAAGCTCTTGAAAAACCAAGGCACTTCCTTCAAAAAAATATCTCCTTTACCTAAAATGTTCATTATAAAAAAATGTTCATTATATAAATATATAACACATATATAAACAAATACATAATGTGCAATAGACACCAGCAGCTTTTAACCTAGTGTGCAAGCCCTGCAATGGGTGTAAAAAGCTCTAGGAAAATCCCAGCTGCTCTTTGCTTCCTCCATGTGCATCTCTCTGTCTCTGTTACCCAGACAGTTTTATTCACATTGATACTTTGATAGTTAGGTGAAAGATCAATAATTTATTCGACCCATTTGAATGAAGCCAAAATGCACCTGCAAATAATTTATTTGGAAGTTGACCCTGAAGTCAATTTAGAGAATTTTTGTGACTATTACTTGACAAGTTATCACAGGTTTTATTCCTCACCTAGCGTGCCAATAACTGCACACTTCAAAGGCAATTATTTCTTCTGTCAAGACCAAAATAGAAAGGTTTTGTTTAAGAAATAATTTTATCTTGTTAAGAAAATGCACAGACACATATGTCAGCCAGTAATCAAAACTCTCTCCAGAAATTAATCTAATAAAACCAGTTCCTTCCTATCAGCTTCCACCAGGTGAACTCAGGTTACAAATCAGTAACCTGAAGCTTAAGACAAAGTTCATAAACTTATTACTACATTACTATTAGTTAATAACAATAAAGCTGTGGGGAGATACAAGGTAACTGATCAATTACACCAAGAATGTAATCCTTTTTCCTTCACAAAACACTGCAATCTTTCATATGGTGGATGTGTCTACTTTGAAAATGCATAGTCTGCAAAAGACACCTTTATAATTTGAGTGTCACAAGTGACAAAGACCTATAAAAATGTTAATCTCATCTTTCTCTGTTCTTGGAAGATAGCCTTGTTTGTCTTCTGCAGGCATGAAAAGCATGTGCAAGCTCAAATCACTCTGGGCCTGGCACATCAATTTATAAAAGTCAAAAGCTTATTAATCTGCACAAAGATAAACCTGAAATAATCTCTACACCAGCACTGTAAAATATCCACATTATTTATTTCCATTATATTATCGAAATAACTGGATCTGTTAAACATAAAGCCATTATTGTCTGACTTGATGATGAAGAATTACAAAAAGAAAATCTCAGATTTAATTTATAAAACATAAGCTTTGTGCCTTGGCCCTTCTGAATAGGTATTAGCCAAGATCAAAAAGATCCGTGAAGCGTAGGTGTCTCACTGAAACACCCAAGGGTGATGTTTATCCTGCAGCACGTGTTCAAAGTACAACTTTAATTGCAGCTGAAGTTTAGTTTAGGAGCATTCAGCACATATTCCTGCCAGATCCTCAGTGGCTCAAGGCAGGCACACTGAACTAGTGAGCAGGCAGCTACAAAAATGTGAGCTTAGGTGATCTACCCAGCATATCCATCAGCTCTGGCAAGTGCAGTCATTGCTGGTTGCCATTGCTGGGCTATGGACTGGGAATTTGAATTCTGGTGTTCTGAAACTTCTGACTGCTTCAGTGTCATTTAACATAGGCTTTTTCTGTGTGCATTTTCTAGGGTTTTTTGTCAATATGGTGAGAAGAATCAAATGTGTACCCTTATGTCAGTATCCCCTTGGCTCATCATCATGGTCCAAACCAGCACACCCACTGCCCACACAGCACACCTTTGCACAACCACACAACTTTTAGGCAGGATTTCCCTGTATTAGGACTCACCATTTTCAGATCTGACACTTTTGACTGTCAGCTCTCTTGCACACAGGGTGCCTGCCAGGAATAACCTGATTTTTGTAAATGTAGCAGAGAAAATTTTCCTGTTTACCTACCATGTGGTATTTCTGACAATTTGCACTCTGCCTGACCTGGCTGAACAAGAAGGGAACTGGGGCAGCTGCATGGCACAGCACAGTCCTGTCTCCCCTTTAGCAAGGTGCACTTGTGGAGCTGAGGAAAAATAGGGCACAGCAGTGGGACAGCACAGCCAGACAAGAGAGCCCTGGGAACACTGCCAGAGTGGTGGCCTTGGCCAAGAGGCTGCAGGATTATATCCTTCCTGCATGCTATCTGCTGGAGAGGGAGGGAAGCACCTCCCCAGAGCCTGGGGCTCCTCGCTGCTATTTGCCCCTAAAGGGAAACACAGAGAACAGCATCAGGGAGCTGGTGCAGCTAAAAGAGCATAGAAAGCGCAGGTGCCAAGGCAGGAAAACATGGGGAAAGGGTAGCTTGTGGAGGGAGCACCATCGGGAGCAGTGCAACGGAGGCAGCGCTGGGCAGGTGCAGCTCTGGCCTCTGGGCGCACGCAGTGCCCGCAGCCCCCAGCGCTGGGCACGGAGGGTGGCAAGACGCTGGGGCACCGGCTGAGGCACGGGCAGGGACAGGGAGCTGCGGGGACGGAGGGATGGATGGAGGGATGGATGGATGGAGGGATGGAAGGAGCAGGACACGTGCAGCTGAGGTGCGGGTCCGCAGCGGGCAAGGGGCGGGGCTGAGAGGGG
>VZRL01003051.1:826287-838270 GCA_013397895.1 Origma solitaria | reverse complement strand
GGGGGCGGGATCGGGGAGCGTGTCCCTGGAGCGGCCGCTCCCGGATCCGCGCCCTGCCGGGGCTGGGCTCTCGCACCCTTCTGGCCACAAACTCTGACACGGGGTGCTAAAATGGGCCTTTGTTCCATCAGCGCCACTGGGGATTGAGCTGTGCCCAGCTGTGCCGGTGTCTCCCGGGGCGCTCTCCGGAGGAGCTCTTTGNTGCCCAGCTGTGCCCAGCTGTGCCGGTGTCTCCCGGGGCGCTCTCCGGAGGAGCTCTTTGCTGGAGCTTCCTGCCGGCGTGCGCCTGCATTTCCAGCGCGGTCGCATCTCTGAAACACAAACAAAAGGAGGTTTCTTCTGCGTGCAAGAAACATTTCTGGTTTTGTTGGGTCAAGACCACCACTTCTGCACTTTCCTCGCCCAGAAATCCCAAATTGCATGGGAGAAGCAGCTGGAGAAAGCTGCTCTTCAGTTGTTTGGTTTCTTCTCATTGTTCAGTGTGTGGCCCTAAGGCCTTGTGTTTGGCAGTTTTTCGTTCTCCAAAGACAGAATTATTCCTCTCCCTGGGCGCTTTTCCCTGGCACCCCCTCGCTGAAGTATCTGAGCAGTCAGAGGCTCAGTCCTGCTCCCAAGGAGCAGAGAACCTGTCACCAGTCACCATCTACTGCCTTGCCACCCAAATTAGCACAGCAGAGGTGCACAAGAGTGACTCCTAGGAATGTAGTCCACAAAAGGATGTCTGGTGGGGAGGTGGGATTGTACCACAAGGAGAAGGTCAGGGAACAGCCATTCCCCATTTCTCACCACCAGTGGGTAAGAAGCTCAAGCCAAGCAGGAGAAGATTGAGCCCTGTGGGAGTGTGCTGTGGAAGTGGTTGCCCCAGTCCTTCAGAAATCTACCCGTGCATTCAGAAAGGATCTGTACAAATTCCTGGAGCACCCTGATGTCTGGATGCTGGTTTTGTCTCATGAGCTCCCTAAACCGCAAATGAACACCAAGACAGGAGGTTTATTGTGAAAGGTGTAGGTTTATTCCTCACTCCTTCCTGTGCTTTTTTTCCCCCCCAAGCATCTGCCACAGCTCGCTGCCAGGCAGGATGGTGGGGCACAAGAAATCTCAACCTCAGCAGGTGCCACAGTCCCTGTCTCTAAATCAGGCTTGGATATTTCCAGGTAGACCTTAGAAGAGTGATAGAGCAATTATTGCCAGGGGATGGCTGAGTCTGATCCCCAGCCCTGTCCCCAGTGGAAGAGGAAAACCAAACCTTGAAGCTGATCCCTCCTCATTATAATCTTTTTCATGTCTGCTGAATGGATGTGATTAAAATGAAAGGCAAAATTAGTGGGAATGATAGTATTTCAATTGAGTCTAATAGTCTTGCTCACCTTGGTGTGTTTACTGTTATTAGGGTTATGCATAAGTGCTTGTAACGTGTCCAAGGCCACTGGAGTGCCAAGAACGGGGTCGAGCCAGGAGCCTGGTGGATGGGAGCCAGCACAGCGCCCTTGGCACTGGGGAAGGGTGCAGCTCCCCCCCCGAGTGCCTCTACCCAACCCTGTCATTAATCACTGGAGGGGCTAAAATCCCCAGGCAAGGAGCATTCAGGCTGTGCTTTCACAATCTCAGTTTCTGCCCTGGTGGTTCAGGTGTTCCTGCTCTCCTCTGTGCCTCCCAAGGGCTGGGCTGTGCTGAAGGGCTCAGCTCCCCTGCCCTGGCCCTGCTCTTCTGCTTTGCTCCCCCTTTCCATGCTCTGGGGGGAGCTCGTTCAGAGAGGAGACGTTTTCCAAGCCCAGATTAGCTCTTGTTTAAAACCTTGCAGCATGTGGAAAAGCCCATTTTCCTTTCTTGGAGCCCAGCTGCAGGGGCAGGGAAGTGATGTGATGGAGGTGGAAGGGCAGGAGTGCCCAGAGGTGGTACTGCTGGGGAAAACCTTTTTAGCTGGTGGTGGGCAGAAGGACAAGAGAGAAGATTTCAGCCCGATGAACACAAGCCTGGTGGCTGCATCCATGAGGCTCCCAAATGGAGAGCGAGGCAGAGAGTGAGCTTGAGCTGAGGGAAAGGTGGATCAGGAGGGTTTCTCTGCTGGTGAAACCTGTGCTATGCCCGTACCTTTGGTGCCCTCTTTCCTGTGCCTGGTTCCTCATTTGATGGCCTGGGAATAGCGGCACAGCCACTCATGGAGGTGGGGCCAAGCACCAGGCGGGAAAGGGTTGGGTCACGCCTGAAGGCGACTCTGTGAAGCTCAAGGCCATTTTTCCCCCGGGCAAACAGCTCAGATCTGGATAATGGTCATGGATAACATCTACAGTCCATCCTTAAGGGGCATTTTTATCCTGGATTTCAAAGAAAATCCAGCTTGTGCAACCTCTGTGCCTCCTCCACCCTATCCCTTCTCTCCACACTCTTTCACAGGCATTTGCCACCCTCCTTGATAAGGCTGCATTGTCTCAGTAAGACTTCCATGTTTATTTCCCTGTTCCAGCCGTTTTGATGGATGTGGAAGAGGTCTGGCTAAGCTTTGTGTCATCATGGGTAGTTACTCTGGGTAGCATCCCATGAAGAGAAGGGGTGGCAGTGTCAGTTCCACCCTATATTAGCCACCAGAGAATCCGGAAAACAGGGCACCCAGTTGTGGCTTGCTTTGGGGCAAAAAAAAAAAAAAAAAGAGGACTGAAGCCTAAGGAAACCCATGCAAGATATGGAAGGGGAGGGAGAAAAGTGTGAACAGAGCCCATTTCCAGGTTCAGGTCCTGAACCACAGCCCTCTGCTGCTCCATTTTGTCTTGTGTAATGTGAGGAACCCATCTCTCTTATCAAACCGCAAACAAACAAAAAACAATAATAGTAAAAAATAATCCTAAAGGTATGTTTTCACAAGGCTTTCAGGGCTTACCCCCAGGGTTCTGGTGAGCTGCTGGCTGGCCTTCCCTCTTTGCAGAGGCAACTCTCCCTCCCTCCCTGTGTCTGTGTGTGTACTCACACGGGGGACTTGGCACACACCCAGAGCACTCCACTGGGACACAGGGGCTTGGCTGCCTCAGTGGCAAAGAAGACAAAAACCCAAAACCTGAATTCAGCCTAAAGTAAGTTTCCATTTGCCCAGGGAAGCCACATGTGGCTGGCGAGTGTGGGTGTGGGTGCCTGCACGGCTTTGCCGAGGTCTTGAGGTAGAGGGAGAGCTGAGGAGGGGAGCAGACTGCACCTGCTGCTGTTAGCATTGATTTTCTCCTTATGGCAGTGCTAAATATAGCAGAAAAAATAGAGAATTGCTATGTTGTAGGCACTTTTGTAGGCACCGTGAAACCTTTCCCACTTTGAGAAATGGAATTATTCCCGTCCCTTTGCAACACGGTCAGAGCTGGCTGTGGCAGTGTAGGCATTGATGGTCCAGGTGCAGCCACCCTGGCCCTGCAGGAAGTGTTTCTGTAGGATTTGCTTGGGTGGGGGGATACAGTGTTGTTGGTATTCAAAAGTGCATTATGCAGAGGAAGAAATTGTAGTGTGTTACTTTTTGTGTCCCTCCTCTGTAATTCAGAGGCAGGGTCCCCGGGGGCTTCTCTGTGAACAGAAACTCCAAAAATAGTTTTAATTAATGAAATTTATGTATTAAAAATGCCTTACTTTGACCAGGTCAGCCTCCTCCCCAGGCAGGTGAAGGTGTGCCTGGCTTGGGTGAGTTTTATTTTTTTATAGGCACAAATGAAATGAAAGGCATTGGAAGTCAGCCCCTCAGCACTCATACAGAAAGAAGCTCCATGAACCTGTTCTCACCAGCAATTTGGATAAATTTTGTTGCTTGTTTCTCCCATTCAGACAAACCCCAGGGCCCCCTGACAGTTCTTTCCAGGGAGCTGGAGGGAAATAAATCTGATTGTCCTGAGATTTGAATGATGGAGGGAAGATAAAACTAGGGGGGAAGATGACAGCATTCTTTGCGAGTGAGGAGCACTGAAACTTTCCTGTGAAACAGTTAGTTTTCATTTTAAATTCCCCGTGCACTTCCTCCTTCCAGCAGTGAGGGCAGAGCTCCGGGCAGCCGCTGCTGGAGCCTGGCTGGTTTTACAGCCGGGCTCGTGTGGTTACACGTTAGCCAGCCAGCCCCGGGGACGCCGGCGGGTCACCTCCAGCTAAACCAGCTAAGGTGTGGGGCTGCCACCAGGTGCCGGCACCTCACATTGCCCCGGCCAGAGGGTGCCAAGGGACCCCCCACGACCCCAGACACCCCACACTCCTTCCCTGGCATCACCAGGATGGGGGGAGTGAGGAGGGTGGTCTGGATGCTGCATCCCCACCACATCTCTCGCCACTTTCCCCATGGCACGGCTGGTCCCTGCCCCTCGTTTTGGGGGGTTGCAGAGGGTACCCGACTTGGGGAGTACGCCCTGGCTCCCTCCTGCAAGCACTTCTCCTCAGAGGGGAGTGAAATGCAGGCAGAGGCCAAAGTCTACCTGCTGTGCAGCAGGGAGAGGATGTAATCCCAGCACTTAATAATTATATTGGTGGCAATTGTACAGACCCTTGCCCGCGGATGGCGGGAGGCAGGAGCTGCGGCAGTGCTGCGGGGGTGCTTACAGCCTTAGGGTTGGGTTTCTTCTTTCCTGGAGATCATTGTAAAAGGCACCAGGAGATAAAAACCATTGTGCATGGAACCCCAAAGCGTTGGCAGGGTAATGCTGCAGTCACCCTGCAGCTTGCAGGGCTGCTGGAAGTCAGGAAGGTGGGGGGATCCTGCCCCCCACAGCAGGGTGAGCTGCACCCCTCGGCTCACACCCTCCCAGGGCTCTCCTATGAGGACGAGGGATTCTTGGACTGCAGCCATGCAGGGAGCAGGGAGAGGAGGGCTCAATGTGCGTGTGTGTGTGGAGGGGCCACAGGCACCCATGGGTGCTTCAGCCAGCACTGAGCCCCCTCAGCAGCCAAACCACGGCTGTAAGGAAAGGAGCCCAGCTGGAAGCGGCACCGCTGAGCTCCCATGGCAATTCCACAGGCAGCGGGCGTGCATTGGTGTTTCACTCATCCTGGGCGTGTTGGAGCACATGCTCTGCTGCAGCACAGGCGGGACAGGCAGGGACTCTCCAGCAGCAGCCCTGGATCCCCGTTGGGAAGCAGCCCTCCCCCTGCACCCGTGGCACCAGGATGAGGAGCAGGAAGCACCTCTAACACGGCAGCGTCTGAATAGGGGTTGGGACATCCTGCTCCAGCCCCTGGCCCTGCCTGGAGCAATTTTATGCTCAGGCTGGCATCACCAGTGCCAGTAGCCAAGGCTGTCCTGGTGGTCTTCCTTGTCAGAGAGGAGCTGAGAGGAGTCCAGCAGAACCTCATCTTCTCTTTCTCCTGCTGTCGAAACCCCAGGGAGCTGCACTGCCAGGGTTCTTGGCCAGGGGTGGCAGCAATGGGGACAATTATTCCTTCCTCCTGCTGACCCTCTCTGCCCTTATCACTTCTCTTTCACTCTATTAATCTTGCAAAAGGAGAAGGATGGTGGAGACAGCACCTACCTCCCAGCTGGTCCCCCCTGGAGATTTTTGAAATGGTAAAGAAATGCTTCAACTCCATACACATACAATGGGATTTATGGCAGCCGTCATCCGGCAGGAATGAGGAAGCCTTGGGGGGCCCCAGAGGTGCCATTTGTCCTTGGGGAGGGGACAGGGGATTTTCTACCACTGAGGTTTGAGCTTGGAGGGGGATGGCAGAGATGACAAGGCTTGTGGGAGGGGGGAAGCACAGCTTATCATCCCGTGTCAGCTGCAGGAAGCAGGGGTTTCAAAGGCACACTCATTATTTTTAGGAACCTGGAAAGGGACTGACTGAGTCAGTGCCTAGTTGTGGCCCATTCAGCTTTTTCCACCAGCTTTTCATGGAGAGCTTTCCACCTGGCTCCCTAACCCCTGTCAAATGCTTGCCATCCCAGTCAGCTACTGGGCTTCACATTCCTGGCTTGAGCTCTCAGCCTCCATGAGCACATCCTGGTGTACAGTGCACCCCAACAACAGTGCATCTCGGTGGCAGTGCGTCCTGACGTGCCCTGCATCCCAACAACAACACATCCCGGTGTGCAGTGCATCCCAGAGTCAGGGAAAATGTGTCTTTTTCCCTGACAATGCCTCTAATCTGCATGGGTCACCCTCCTGAAGCAGACTCCAGCCGGGCAGCAAAATGAGACCAGGGAGTGAGTCGAGCATGAGGTAAGGAGGGAAAATGCCTCTTACAAGGATAAAGCTGGGGAGTGGGGTGTCAGCAGAGCACCTGTGGTGGCCTTTCCATTAGATTCAAGCAGCCCCCTCCTGAGACTGAATTGGGAAGCTGCTCATCTGACCAAACCCACCTGGCTGAAGCTTTCTGTGACCTGCCAGAGAGAATCCAAAATCCAAACAACTGAGCAAACAGGAGGAGAGGCTGCTGCCCCATCTCTTCACCATTCACGCAGCCCTTGGGTTTGGTGCACGGAGATGTCTCTTGTGAAAACATCAGAGAAACACAGGGCATTGAGGGCCACCACCAGCAGTGACCGGCTGCTGGAAGAGCTGGAGGGGCTCTGATTTGTGTGGATGCAGGTTTTGGAAGTTAGAGCTCATGTGGATTTGCTGGTGTCTAAAAGGGTGATGCATTTTTAAGCACAGCAGGAACATTCAGAGGGAGTAGCTTTCTGCCCTCTATTTAGCTGCAGACTTGCAGGACACTCCTGGGATTTTGCTGCCTTTGGAACCTTTGCTGCTGTATCAGGCTTGGTAAGAACACATGGAAATTCCCAGGGAGGAAACACTGGGCAGTAGGATTGCAGGAAACCAAGCAACAACAACAAAAAAAAGAAGTTAGACAGTGCAGGCAAAGCTGGTAAGGGGCTTCAGAGACCTCCAGAGACAGATGCTCACACAGTCATGTTTCTGTGTCAGTGTGAGAGCTCAGGGCTCTGCTGACCACCTTGTGAGAGTGGACATCTCTCCAAGGGGGTCACTCTGTCCTCCCAGAGTGGTGCTGGACCATGTGTAGGGGATGTGAAGCACACAAACTGCAGCAGCCTCTTCCCCCAAGCATGGGGCCATGGATACCACTGGGGAGGGTGATCAGGGGATGCTGCTGGGGTCCGACACCTGACACAGAACTCACGGGGTGCCATTTCTGCAGGGAGTGGGACATGGAGGCTCTCTGGGGAACAGCCGGGGAGCCTGTAGTGATGCTGGGTTCCCCGAGGGAGCAGAGCCACAGCAAATGGGCATCCAGAGAGACAGCACTGAGCCGGCTGGGGGGGTAGGAAGGAGGTGGAGGTATAGGTGGAGAAAGACAGGGAGACGCCGGGAGTGGCAGGGGCCGTGGGAGGCAGGGAGACAGGAGCCCGGTGAGTCAGCCTGGTGGGGTGCTTTGAAACCCGGCAGGGAAGCACAGGCAGGGCAGGTTCTGCCGCAGCCTGGGGAGCCATCTCCCCCGAGCTGGCACCTTCTCCATCCCTCCCTGCTCAGTCAAGGAAAGCAGATCGCCCTCCAAACTGGGGCAGCCTGCAGAGCCACCGCTCCCTCCTTCCAAGATAATGCTGGCGTGCAGCCACTCTGGCTCCAGCCGCTGCGGTGAAGTGTTTCCTCGTCTAAGCGGGAGAGCTGCCAGAACCTGGCTTGGAAGCAGGGCTTTCCAGTGGCCAGGCTTGGCCCCAGAGCTGGCAGCACAGAGGGCGTCGGGCAGGCGTGACCAGGGCAGTAGCTTTGCTCTGCCAGCCCGCGCCAGCCCCAGCAATGCTCACATCCCCCTGACCTGCAGGGCACCGCGGGCCAGCATTCGCCCAAACGCCGTGCTTTGGGTGGGAACCTGCCCTCGGAGGCAAGAGCAGCCCCTCGGGCGAGGCACGGTGTGTGCGTGCGGGCGGCTGCCGAAACCCGGCTGAGTCACTCCCGCCGCCGCGGGCGTGCGGCAGAGCGCGGGGCGGGCTGCACCGGAGCATCTCCGGGAGCGACTCAGCTCCTCACCGATGCTGAGCTGCAGCGCAGACAGCCAGGTGGAAGGAAAGCTGGGGCTGGTATCAGCATGTGTCCAAGGAGAGGGTTTCTTCCAGAGCTTCCTCTGTGCTTTTCTGTGGGCTTTTAAGACGGGGTCTGCAGAGGTCCTCACAATCCTGAAAGACCCTAGGGCGTGCTTGACCTCCACTGGATAATCCAAGGAGGCGGGAGGTTGGAAAAGGCTGCAGAGGAGATACTCTCCCTTGCTCTGATCTTGCCTTGGTTGCAATGAGAGCATCTTCCTTCTGTGAACCTCTCTCCATGGCGTGGCTGGGATGCGAGCCCAGGGCTCCCAGTGGCCTGGCTGTTCTCGCTCCTCTGTGCTGCACTAGGCTTCGTGCTCACCATCCCACCTCGGGTGGGGACACATGGGGCTTTTCAAGGAAGGGGTGTCACATCAGGTTATGTCTTGCAGAGGGCTGGACAATGTTTTGATACCCAGACTCCTCTGCATCTGTTCCAAAATGCCTCTTGAGAGCAGTGTGGAGACTCACGAGCCCCACAGGGTGTCAGCTGGGTTTTTGGGTGACTTGCAGCAGCCCAAATGTCCCCGCCCTGGTGTTTCAAGAACACTACAGGCCCTGAAGATGAAGGTTCATCTTCCCAAGGATATGAAGTTGTGGCCTCTCTTGCATGGTCAGGAAACTTGTATAAATCCCCCCACCTGAGCTCTGCTGGGAGCCAGAAACCAAAGGACATGCTGTTACATTGCTAAGCTGCTGTACCAGCCAGATTCTCATCTGTCTGGCCTGGTTGGGCTCAAAATCATGAGAAACGGCCAGAAAATGGTCCTGGGTGACCTCTCTCAGCCTTGTGGGCAGAGCATCCCCAGCCCCTGCAGGTGGATTTCCTGAAGTCCCTCCAGCTCTGTACAGGAGCGGTGGCTGGGGACAAGATGCTGCTGGGGGTTGAGCATGAAGGTCCCTTAGCTGGATTCCATGCTAAAGGCCCAGCTCTAAGACTTTGCCATGGCATTGCTGGGGGACTGTGCCTTTCAACAACAGCGTTCAGCTCTGATGGGCTGTGCAATCCAACCTTCATCCCTGCCCAGGCCATGTCCCTCTGCAGCCACGTCGCGCTGATTGCGGTGAAAAGTAGCCCAGGCAAGAAGAAACGACAGGGCTCCCCGGGATCAGAGCTGAAATATTCCCTGTTCACAGATCAAAATGGGTCATTGTCCTCTGAACAGTGCCTTCCTTACACCTTATTTCCTGCTCGAGCCCAGCTCCTTTCCCTTGCTCCCTACACCCAGGTCCTTGCCCCCAGGCACACTTTCCCCACTCCCTTCTGGGTGCCACATCAACAGGGTGAGGCTGGCAGTGAGATGGGGTCCTCCAGAATGAAGGGGGTCAGCCCCCCCTGCCCCATGCATGTGGCCATCAATCCAACCCCACACAGGGTTAATTTGGGAAGGGGCGGGATATGGAATTGGGACAGTGACACACGGCTGATTCTTTCTTTGATCCCATCTCTCCCTCCTCACTCCCAAATGATCTGAGTGAAATGAAACACATTTTAGTAGTCAAATCCGTAAGGGTGGGTCCCACTGCTTTGACCCTAAGGGGCATTTTGTAAATTTAATTTGATTTACACCCAAAATATTAATTCAACATACTGGATTTTCTCCCACACCCAAGCAATGCTGAAAATTAAACAAGATCCTGCAGAAATGTTTGTGTGCCATTATCTCGTTAGCATCATTATTTATCAAGTTTAATTACAGTGCTCGAGCTGTATGTGCAACATTGCTCCAGTGGGAGAATGGAGAAGGACACCGCCATCCAGTGACATGTCCATGGGCTGCCTTGCTGAAGACAAGGATCCCCAAGGATCGCATTTCATGGTGCTCCATGTGCCTCTCTGCAGTGCTGTTGGTGGGGTCTTGCTGTGAGCACACTGCTCAGGCTCCTCTGGGTTAGAAAATACCAAGGAATGGTATTTGCAGGAAAGGCAGTATGGTTTTTCTGTGGGCTCTGGCCACGCAACACCAAAGTTTGGTCAACAGTCTGAATTTTCACCTGCTGGCTCTGTGGGTAGGCAGCCCACCACTGCTGGGATGCTCTCCTTCATGGGGCTGCTGCCTCTCCCCCCAGCTCCTCTTGCCTTGCCACTCTGTGTCTGCAGTGGTGCTGGGCACACCTCAGCCCTGACCACTTGTGTCAAGGCTCCAGAGCTGATAATGATATTATTATTATTGTTATTGTTATTATTATTGTTATTATTCCTGATTCAGCCATGCTTGTAACTGCACGTCTGATTTGGAGCACCCAGTGTAAGTGAACCGTGTGCTCCAGGAGGTCATTAAATGAGAACCTCAAAGCAGGATTTGAGAAAGCCCAGATCACAGTGAAGTCACAGCAAGCTCTTGGTTAGGGAGCGCTCTGATTAATGTCATTTGCTACCTCTTTTGGCTTAAAAGACCAGGAGTCGTTAAAATAAAAGAAACCTCAAGTTGAAAGCACTGAAAAAAATCAATTAAGCCCCACATAGCTGTATTTTGTCCTGGAGCAAAATCTCAAACATAACAGAGAAATTACATAGCCTTAAAGAGAAAGAAAGAAAGGGAAGGTTTTATGTGCGGTCTTGCTGAGGTATTGCCCGAAGCCATGCTGAGGTGGCTCCTCACCTGGTACCTGCAGAGACTGTAAACTCCCCACAGGAGTGGGGGGAGCAAGTAGGTGCTGGGATATCCTGCTGGAAATACAGATTGCTGGAGGAGCTCTCTGATGGTGCATCACCTGATGAGGGGCTGGAGCTTTATCTCCAGGGCTCCAGGCCTTCCCACACCCCTAGTCTCAGACCCCCACAAGAGCTCAAGCCTGAAAGAGTGACAGGGTCATGCATCAAGCAGAGCCCTTTCCTTTGGCCGTGGTATTTGAAGGTGTGCTCTTTTCAGAGGCTCCAGGTCCAGCCCCTGAAGTTCAATCTTTCTCTCCATGAAATCCACAGTGAAACTCCCATCAATCCCCCCTGGTTCGTGCTTTGCCCTTTGGGAGGATAGCAGTGGCCTTAGAGAGGAGTGACTCCATTTGAAAGGCCTCTTCCTTCACGTGGGGAAACAGCTCTTGGTGCTCTTTCCCGGAATTGCTCCAGCCTGGTGCCGTCTGCGCCGCAGGGATGAGCACCAAGTGCGTGTCCGCTGCTTTTAATAAAAAAGCAGCTTGAACAGGAGGCGGGAGAAGGAATCCCTGAATGTTGTTAAACACCCAAGGCCACGCCAGGCACAGGCTCTGCTGTGCTCACAGACTTTTTGTGGGTTTTCTTCTGTTTCTTTTGCTTCCTTCCCCAATACCTCAACCTCTTGTCTTTGTTTCATTTCCACTTTGGGAAGAGGGGGAAGATGACAAGAGGCAAATAACAACAACAAAAAAAAAAAAATGAAGAAGGAGGGGGGAAGAGAAAAGGCTGTGACACGTTTTTAATTTTTAAATCAATGAATAAAAGATTTTTTTTTTTTTTTTTTTCAGAAGAAAGGCTAGTCATTAAGAAAAATAATAACAACTTTCTCTTCCTGCTGCTGCCCCGAAGACAGCTTGGCCTCTTCCCCGGCACCTCGGCAAGTCTTCCCCTCGACCGACTGTCCCGGGGGGGTCTCCGCTCAGCCCCCCATGCTCGGCGGGACCCGCACCCGCGAACGGGGAGCAACCCCGGCCCCCATTCCCACCGGGGCATCCCGGTGCGGCGGCAGAGGGGCAGCGGGTCCGGCTCGGCGTGGGGCGGGCAGGCGGCAGCGGCGGGGCTCCCCTCCTCGTTTGGGTTATTGGGGGGTTTTTTGGTTTGTTTTTTTTTTTTAAATTTTCAGACGTTAAATTCTTTTGCAAACATTCATGCCTTAGGAAGGGCTGGAACAAAGCTCAGCTGCTCCAACCGGTCGGACAGGTAAGCAGACTTGTTGACACCGTTATGTTTGCAGCACGCATGCTCCTTCCCAAGTTTCCTGGTGCATTTTTCTATTCCACCTTATGAAACTTTCCTCCCCCCCCACCCTCTCCCCTCTCCTCCCCTCCCCTTCC